>CM040128.1:32697528-33144234 GCA_022559845.1 Amorphophallus konjac
AAAACCCAATTCCTAGATTTCCAGAATTCTGATTAACCAAAGTCACCATCCATTATGTACATTCAGTTAATGCAAGGAGACCTGGTTTTACATGTACCATTCTGCAACATTAGGACTGACTCAAAACAGACTCAACACGGATCTCACTAAGAAGCTTCTGTATTGTTAAATATCACCATTATGTACTCCCACAATTAAAAAGGACAGGTCGAGATCCACTTTTGATTTCCTAAATTTATTTAGGGTAGAGGGGAAAGGCCTCAGAGTAACCAAAACATAAGCCTCTAAAAGACAAGCTCATTGCAATAAGACAAACTTTCCTCTCGCTTTCGGAGTTTAAATCCCAACAACTCACTAACTTCTATCTTCCTTGTTTAAACATGCACAAACTTGGATATACATTTTGTTCATATCAATTTCAACTCCCACCCCCATATTGTTCAATGTACCTCTTGCGCAGATGTTTCATTTTTTTTTCACTCTCAAACCTGCCCAGCTGGCTCATTTTTATGCTGTTTCTGGCAGTATATGATTGACCATTATTATTGTATGTCCCTTTTTGTTGTTTTTATAAGACCTTCCCCTTCATTCTAAGCAGGAGCTCACGAGAGAAAATCATAACCAACTTGAAGCTATAAATCTTCTTGCATAATCATCTGATAACTTCCAAAGATCTTTCATTGACTCCATTGAAAGCTTAAGTAACACCTTGGGCAGTATCCTACAGCATGCAAATTAATACCAGGTTTCCCACGAGCATCAGCCTTTGACTAGGCTTCAAAATTACACGTGAAAGCACGCCAGAATTCGTAATTAGCTTTAAGGCAAAAAAGATGGAGCTGTGACATTGCCGTTTGTGTAACTGGAAGATGGAGCTCAGACTGGATGTCACAGTGTCACAGATCACCTCCACCTGTCTGTTTGGGCATAATAATGTTCTTGAGTTCTTCAAAGACAGATGGGACAACTGCCACTTCCAAAAGTCCCGTTAAGCCTGTCGAGATCCAAACATTATGCGCACTTCCATTCTCTGGAGCTCCTTATTATCCAATCTCCGTCTCTAGTAGAAGAACGAGCAAATCCAATAAAAAGAATTCATTGGTAAACTTACTTTTTCATTTAAATCTAATGATGATAAAATTCCCTGTTAATGGGCACTGGTTTTCCCCTCTTCCCCCTTTTCCTTTCCTTTGTGAAGAATAAACAGGATCTCCACAATGGGTCTTCTTCATTCTTCATCAACAAGATTATATTCAAACAGAAATGCAGAAGGCGAGAGGAATCCATACCTGTGTGAGCTTGGCATTCAGAAGGCCCTCAGTATAGGCACCCTCCGCGGGCGACCTGTTCTCTATGGCGAACACCTGGTCCTTGTACCACAGCAGCAGGATGGTCTCCCTGTCCTGGATGATCACCCGCCGCTCTCCCTTGGGCAGGGCCGCCAGCGGCACCACAGGGACCCAATTCTTCCCATCTTCCCCCACCTCAGCGGGAGGAGCCGGCGGCCCCCCTTCCGCCACCTTGGACACCTCCGCCGCCTCGCACGAGATCTTGCGAAGGGACTTCGAGATCCAATGGCGGGGAGGGAAAGGGCGGTCGCACCTCCCGGGCACGAAGAAGGGGCGGCGGTGAGGTGGCGGGGAAGCAGAGAAGAGGACTGTGCCGGCGGCAGCCGAGGAGACGACCTTGGACGCCACGGCCATGGAGGAGATGGGGTGACGCGGACCACCTCGGGGCTGGACGAATGGGGGGAGGAGATTAGAGGGCGGGGGACCTCCATGGCCACAAGATGGAGATGATGAGAGAGAGAGAGACAGAGAGAGGACCAGAGGAGAAGAAAGACCTGCGTGGCGTCTTTTATACAAATTGCCGTTGGAAACCACAGAACAGGTGATCGTCTGTGATGTAAATCGGACGGTCGATAAGAGAAACCAACAAAGGGACCACGGTGGGGGATCACCCAGAGGCCCACGTAGCACGCTTGAGTTTGCACGCTTGTCCTCTCAAGGGAAGGGGATTCGGTGGACTCTCTTCTCTTGAACGATCTCTCTTGTCTTTCATTGATGTCATATAAAAAGGTTTTATTTTTTTTTCTTTACAAATGAGGTTGAAGAAAGTAATTGAAAAAAAATTATAAACCACTTGCAAATCTTGAGCGAGAGGTACTGAAATTTGGGTTATATTATCATATTATGAATGTATTTTGACGGCATTAGTGATAGATACGGATCATCAGGGATACCTGATGATTTACTGACATGTTAATTGTAAAAAAATAATATTTTTACAAGTGATCCCGTTGAGCTACAAAATTAATTTAGCGTGTTAGATGTCTAGATTAAATCTTAGATCAACCATGTCATCAAAGTAAATAATATAAAATTATTTGATAATTTAGAGTACCAAATTTAAATTCAACTTTGAGCGGTGAAATAAACTATGAGGTAAAAGTGTGACTTATTATACATATTAATATATTAATATTATAACCTTTTACTTTCCTGGACGTTGAGAACCATGGCTGGACTACGGTACAACAGCTGGTGTCAAAAAGACTTATTTGACATTTTTTAATTCCTAAGCATATTAATATTATACCTCTAAGTTCACGCCAACCACCTAATGCTATTGTTGCTAATCCTTCACCACCACCACTGACGAACTCTCCAAAGCCCAAGGGACAGGGGCAGAGCAATGCAGATTCCATATTTGATCTTATTCCCATTAGGGATGGAATTGCTGCCACCCTATTGGCCTGTCTCCATGGCTATTGAGGCCCGATACTACTACTACACTTAAAAAAAAAAAGAGTCTAACTTAGTTGCATTATTATAGGATATTCTTGTTTGTTTAAAATAATGGGCCGACCATTTTGATACTATTTAAGATGTCTAATGTTTGTCCTTGTAATTTTTTAATTTGTTCGATCTTTGATTAGACAATACAAACACGAAGGTTGGGTTGGAGCCGACTCTTTTTAAAAAAAAAAAAAGAAAAAGAAAAAGTCACCAAAATACTTCTTTAACTTTAACTAAAAAAAGGATCTTCGTTATCAAAGACGATGTCAATTTGGGTATTTTGTCGGAGTCAATAAGCATCTTTAATCATTGTAGTCAATTAATGTGATCTTGCACAACAAAAAAATGTTATTTTTGTTATTTTGAAATTTATATCATGTTTGACATCTTAGAATGTTTCAAAAAAATATTTCTGCATAATTAAAAATATATTTTAAAATATTTTAACTCAATGGACTCTTCAATTTCTCAAATAAAGGACGTTGAAATTTGTCCCTCTTTCTTGAGGCTTCATTTTTTCGTATTTTTCATATGCAACTTTTGTCCATGGGATCTCGTGAGATCTGACTATCTTTAAAGGTATTTTGGTTATTTTATCTCCCAAAAAATCTTGAAGTGGATAATGCAAAGATCTATTCTCGGCTCGACTACCTCCGAGACCTTCGCAAGTTCTCGCCTTCAACTGCAAGAGGTTTATGTCCGATCTTAGCCTTATCTCACACCTCATTCCTAAAGCCTAATGTGTGGCCCACTTCTAATACTGGAACTCTTGGTAGGCCTACTTCTTAGTGGGTCCTCAAGTGGGATCTGTAGCTCTGCCCTTTGATAAGCCTAGGGGAACATGCCCTCCAATGGTATAGTAGTCAGTTTCATTAACAACGTGACACTATAAATATGTAAGCACCGCCAAAAGGTAAGGAGTAAGGACCAGCAATCCCTTCTAGATTCTATGTAGGTTCTTTTCCATCTTTTCCGCACTCGACCTGGTTGACTTGACCATCGGAGGATTATTCCCCTAAAAACTCAGAGGGGCCTCTAACGATCTTTCTTCCCTCTTGTAAGAAGAATCAAAGGAAGATAGAGATCCAGAACTTAGCTAGATCTTCTCAGTTCACTGAGTGCTGACCTCCCAGTCAGTGTAGTGGTGAACGCCATCCTTAATGCCACCCACGGGCCAATGATAACTTTTCTGATAAAGATCTGGCCCCACCAGAATTTGCTATTTCCCTAGTGATAATTTATGTCATCGATCACTATGGGTCGGTATCTATTTAATTCAAGTCAGCACCACGACTTGAGTTCTTTACTATCTGCCCAATCGCCCCCTTTGATCGAACCTCTTCATAGTTTTTGTTCATTTCTTACTCTAATATTTTTCGACACCATATGTGGGAACCCTTAACCCGCACATGCCTTCTGAAAGGGGTGTGATGAGATCACAAGGGCCATAAGATAGTTTCACATTGGATGTTGAGAAAGTTATCATGTGTTTATAAGGCCGGTTATCACCCCTTAACTTAAGTGGGTCCTTTTAAAAAGATAAAGCCCTATCCCCATTATGGGGATAATACCTTTCGGGGGTTGTAAAGTTCTTTCGCATTATTGGCACTGTCTATAGGAATTAGATGAGAAGTCATCACACCATTTGAAGGTACTGTAGAAGAAGGAGAGCATATACCACCATCTTAGATGCTCTTCTGCCCGTAGTTCAATCAATGGCACAAAAAGCTTGAAGAATTCTAGGAATGATAGTTGCATTAGTGACTCAAATCTCGAACCCGAGCACGTAGATGATGATTCACCAACTGACAACTCAAACACACTAAACTCAGTAGCAATAGCAGCAACAACAAGGAGAGAGGGTTCCATCGACCATCGGGCGAAATGGTCAAGGACGGCTGACAACCCCTATGCTCCCAATTGAGCTTGGAGCTTCTTCCAACAGCTCTCCGACTCAAAAGAAGCATGAAGGTTCACTGCAGACTTGTCCGACCTACCCTTCACAATAAGAGAAGGACTTGGCCGAGCAAAGAAAGGAAATGAAATACCTGAAAGAGAATTTGCATAGGAACAATGGCCCATCAATTGAGAAGATGCAGCTAAAAAACCCCCCTTTTTTGATGTCAGTTACTCTTCTGCCAAAGTTCCAGATGTCGAGCATTCATCGGTATGATAGCACTATAGACCCGGTCCTATGCTTGGACCAATTTGAAAGTCAGCTGTCCATTCTAGAGAATTCAGATGCACTAAAATACAGTGCTTTCCAACCAACACTTGATCTCAGTGGAATGCATTGGTTCAAATTTCCATCTCAGAGACCATCACTCATTTTGCTCAACTCAGACAACGATTAGTTGATCACTTCTACAGTAATGTGAAGCACATGAAGACTTGGGGTAGTCTTTGGGCCATGAAGGAGGAGATCAGACAAAAGTTGTCAGAATATGCTAGTACATGTAATATCCCGGACCTTTCGGATCCTTCTTCGTGGGTCCCGGATCTGGTTTTCGGAGCGTCCGGCTCTGTTGTGTCCGAAATTTCGTTTTGGACATCTTTCGTGTTCGGATCGGCGTGATCCGGAGTCGTTTCGGAGGCCCGGAGGCGTTCCGCGGCTTTTCCGCGTGTGTTTTCCGATTCCCGGCGTGTGTTTCGGCTTTTCCTTCGGACGCTCGCTGCGGGTTAACTGGGCCGTTCACCCGGGCACGAGTGGTACCGTTGCGATCGGTGCGTTCCGAGGATTCCAGAAATGTATTTTTCTATTTTTCGGTATTTTTCCGAAAATTCGGATTTTCTATAAATCCTAATCCTTTTTCTTTTCTTTTTCCCTTTTCTCTTTCTTCTTCCTCTCCCTCTCTCTCGCGACCGTGAGCCTCCTCTCTCTCCCTCTCTCCCATTCGGACGCGGCGAACCCCTCTCCGGCTACGGACGGCGGCGGGGCGACGGCGCGGACGCGTGGGCGACGGTGAGGCGATCTCGTGGGCGTGCGGCGAGCGTGGGAAGCGTGGGGAGTTCGTGAAGCTTCGAGCATTCTTCGTGATTCGTGATCGATCCGGCGGAGCATTCGCTCCATTGAGGTAGGGTGACGTTCCTTAGCCTCATGCCGTTCTTTTCCGTGATTTATAGGCCGCGGGGAGGCCGAGAGGGGATCATTTGAGCGTTTTTGGGTTTTTCCATGATTTGGGGAGAGCTCGCCCGATCTATGGATTCAATGCATGGATTCGTGTTTTGAGGGCCTAGAATCATGCTAGGGGTCCCCAGGGGTCTTCCCCTTTGTTTTCCCCCTCTCCTATGGAGGTATGGGGGCGTGGTTGGAATTTTTGGGCGTTCTTACCGTTTTCGGCCGCGGACTGAGAACGCGCTATACTCCAGTAGCGCGTTCTTGGAGGTCGCGCTGCCCCGACCGAGCGCGTTCATCGGAGAAGATGAACAGTTGGCGGTTCGTGTCGCGCTATGGGGCCCTAGCGCGATCGTCCTTGTCGCGCTAGGAGGACCTAGCGCGATGGTCCCTGTCGCGCTAGGGTTCCCTAGCGCGATGGTCCGTGTCGCGCTATGGGGCCATAGCGCGACAACCCTTGTTGCGCTAGGGGACCCTAGCGCGACATGCCCTGTCGCGCTAGGTATCCCTAGCGCGATTTGGTTCGTTGTTGGGTGTTCCCCTTGGGCCGTGTGTGCGTCCCGGGCACCCCGTGGAGTTCCGTGACCGTGTCTTTGGTGTCCGGAGGTTCCGTTTGCCTTGGTCATGAGTTTGGCCGTGGGCGGTGCGTCCGTTTTTCTCCGACCGTGGCCCCGTTTGACGGAGCTGGTGCGTGGGGTGATTCCCACACGTTGTCGGTTTCGGACGTTGTTTTCCGTTGACTCGAGAGTCTACTCCTTCAGTGACCCTCCACTAGTCGTAGCCCACCAGTACGAGGTGCTGGTCTCACCTGGGAGTGGTGTACGGGCACCCACCTTTCGAGACGGTTTGTGGACCGGTTACCGTAGGCCCCTCGTCGTAGCCAGAGTCCGGCTGCGGGGGAAAACCGGTCAGAGGGCCAGACCTAGGACGCGTGGTCTGTGTGTGCACACGTGGTTGGGGGCGGTTGGACCCACGTCGACGGGCGTGACCCCAGCTAGTTACTTGTTTGTGGTTACTTGTACGGTGTTTGCGCCTCGGGTAGGACCTACCACGTCAGGCGGTTCACCTGCGGTGCGGTGTAAGACGTCAGGGGACGCTACCGGCTGTGCTTCTAGTGGGTGGTACTCCTGTCGAGTACGGAGTGTTAGACTGTCAGTCGTGTGTTTCCGACCTTCGGGTTTTGACGGTTCGACCGTTGAGTTTCGGTCTTCTCGTACCGTGGCACGTGTGTCGGTTTGCGTGCCGTAGGGTCTAGTTCTGTAGAGTACAGGGCTTTCCTTTCCGAGGTACTTTCCTACCGCTAGAGTAGTGGTTTCTCGTTTTTCGAGGTAGGGTTCGAGTGATCCCTACTGAGTCTTGTTCTGAGACTCATTCCCTGCGTGTTTTCACCGTGTTTCAGGTGAGGCGCCACCTTCGGGGAGCGCGTCAGGAGCGCAGCGTGGTGCGGGTGCCCAGAGGTAGTGCCAGAGGTCAGAGCCGGGGGATGCCCCGTGTAGCTGTACTTTTCTTTCTTGTCACTGTACTAGTCGTGGACTGCTGTTATTATTGTTCTTTATTGTGGACCATGTAAATTGTTAATTTATTTCCTGCTTAATATTATAACTGTTTAATTTCTGCAATTATCTGTGATGCTTATGTAGTTTCCACACCATCCTTTTAACCCTTCCGAGTCTTCGGACTCGTGGGTGGCGGTACGAGTCTCGGGTTATCGGGCCTTCCCGGTAATCGGATTCTCGGGTCGTTACAGCTGGTATCAGAGCGCGGTTGTGGAATTACATGAGAATCATAGGTAATTATAGTGGTCCACTAGTCCACAACGATGATGTACATGTGACGCTGGCATTGGGCACCGCATGTTTTATTCTGACATTGCCGTTTCCGTGTTTTCTGTCTTGTGCTTCAGGAGCGAGGATGGCGCCGAGGAGGAGTTCTCGCTCTCAGCAGGGGCAGTCGGCTGGAGGTCAGGAGATCCAGCAGGGGGTCCAGAGGGACCAGGAGGAGCATAGCAGAGTTCCGGGAGCTACCGAGGCCGCGGATGCTGCGAGGGCTCCGGGGGCCGAGGATTTCTTCCGTGGCATGTACCATCTCATGTCTCAGCAGTTTGGCGGAGAGGCTGCTGAGGGCTCGTTTGCTAGGGGTGGGCCAGGCCGAGCAGTGAGGGACTTCATGCAGTTCCATCCACCTTACTTTAGCGGCCAGGCAGACCCTGATGCGGCTCGTGATTGGCTCGATGAGATGGAGCGGGTGTTCAGTTCTGCGAAGAGTACTGCCGAGGACAGAGTGGTGTTGGCCTACAACCAGTTGCAGGGTACGGCTCGGAGGTGGTGGTCTTCCGAGTGGAAGACGTCCTTTCAGCTTCGTCCACTTGAGCAGGTCGAGTGGGATGACTTTGTCAGTGCTTTCGAGCGTACGTACTGTCCAGATGTTGTTGCTACGCAGCGGATGCGGGAGTTTCTGGAGCTGGTGCAGGGTGACATGTCCGTGTTGCAGTATAGGGCCCGATTTGTCGAGCTGGGTCGGTATGCACCTCATATCATGGAGCATGAGAGGGTGAGGACCACGCAGTTTGTGCAGGGCTTGAGGTTGGAGCTGAGGCACCATTTGATCGCGAATGGGGCCACTGATCTAGAGACAGCGTCTCGTGTTGCGATTTCCTTGGAGATGGATATGCAGAGGACTCGAGGACCGATCAGCCAGGGGCAGTCTTTGTCAGGTCGCAGCCAGCAGTCGGCTACCCAGCAGCAGGGTTTCTTCCAGCATGCGTCGGGTGGTTCAGGAGTACCGGCATCGGCAGCTTCAGTGACAGGATCTGCGTCTTTTAGCTCGAAGGTCAAGAAGTTCTTGAAGAAGGGTTTCCGTAAGAAGCCCAAGGATCAGGGACAAGCTTCATCGGGCAGTGTACAGCAGCCGATTCCTTTTCAGCGTCAGGGATCAGGGGGTGGATCACGAGGATCTTGTCCACGGTGTGGTGGGACCCACCCAGGCAGGCAGTGCACGGCGCCGATCATCTGTTTTCGGTGTGACCAGCCAGGGCACATGGCGCGTGACTGTCCTCAGAGACCGCCGCAGCAGCAGTTTCCTCAGCAGCAGCAGGTTCCCCAGCAGCAGAGGCAGCAGCAGCAGCAGCAGGGACAGTATCCGCCACTACCCAGGTCAGCTAGCGTGGGAGGCAGGCAGAGGGCTCGTGGCCAGATCACGCACTTGACCAGGGCAGAGGCAGTGGCGTCGCAGCTCGTGGAAGGTACCGTTCAGATTTTGGGTTGTGCGGCTCGGGTTTTATTTGATTCTGGCGCGTCTCATTCGTTTATTTCGGAGGATTTCGCGTCGAGCGTCGAGGAGCCGGTGACCCAGTTGTCCTGTGATTTGGCAGTGGAGTTGCCTTCGGGTGATTTTATGGTCACTCCGTATTGCTTCGACCAGGTTCCGGTGTGGATCGATGGGCGGAGTATGCCAGGCAGGTTGTATGCGTTGCAGCTTCGGGATTACGACGTGATTCTAGGCATGGATTGGCTCGAGACTCATGGAGCGGTGGTGGATTGTGGGATGAAGAGGGTCTACTTCCAGCATCCGAGCAAGAGGACCTTCTATTTCCAAGGTATCCGTTCCACCTCTTCTCGATTCCTTATCTCTGCTATTCGAGCCCGTCGATTGCTTGATTCAGGTTGTCAGGGTTTTCTCGCGTCTGTGGTTGTGTCTGACCGGATGGAGCCGGATGTCGAGGACATTGCGGTGGTGTGCGAGTTTCCCGATGTTTTTCCTGAGGAGTTGCCTGGATTACCTCCCCAGCGGGAGATCGATTTCGTGATCGAGGTTGTACCTGGTACGGGACCTTTGGCGAAGGCTCCCTACCGTATGGCCCCCGCTGAGCTGAGGGAGTTGAGGGCGCAGTTGCAGGAACTGTTGGCCAAGGGGTACATTCGTCCGAGCTTTTCCCCTTGGGGTGCGCCCGTGTTGTTTGTGAAGAAGAAGGACGGTAGTCTGCGGCTGTGCATTGACTATCGGCAGCTGAATGAAGTGACCGTTAAGAACAAGTATCCGTTGCCGCGGATCGATGATTTGTTCGACCAGCTTCAGTCTGCGCGGGTGTTCTCGCGGATTGATTTGCGGTCCGGTTACTATCAGCTGAGAATTCGCGAGTCCGATGTGGAGAAGACTGCATTCAGTACGAGGTACGGGCATTATGAGTTTCTGGTGATGCCGTTTGGGCTCACCAATGCCCCGGCAGCCTTCATGGACTTGATGCAGAGGGTGTTCCATCCGTATTTGGACCAATTCGTGGTCATCTTCGTGGATGACATCCTTGTTTATTCGCAGTCTACTGAGGAGCACGCATACCATTTGGGTGTGGTGCTGCAGACGCTGCGAGATCACCAGTTGTATGCGAAGCTCAGCAAGTGCGAGTTTTGGCTCAGCGAGGTGCACTTTCTGGGGCACGTGATTTCTGGTGATGGCATTTCCGTGGATCCCGCCAAGGTCGAGGCTGTGATGCAGTGGCCGAGGCCGAGGTCGGTGACGGAGATCCGGAGTTTCTTGGGGCTTGCGGGGTATTATCGCCGGTTTATCCAGGATTTTTCCCGCATTGCGACCCCGATGACGAGGCTCACGCGGAAGGATGTGCCTTTCGTTTGGTCCGAGGAGTGTGAGCAGAGCTTCAGTGAACTGAAGAGGTTGCTCACCTCGGCTCCGGTGTTGGTTTTGCCTTCTGGATCGGGAGGTTTTGTGGTGTGTACAGATGCTTCCGGCGTTGGATTGGGTGCTGTTCTGATGCAGCATGGTAGAGTGGTGGCTTATGCATCTCGGCAGCTAAAGCCCCATGAGGAGAACTACCCTACCCATGATCTTGAGTTGGCGGCGGTGATCTTCGCGCTGAAGATCTGGAGGCATTATCTGTACGGTGAGAAGTTCGAGGTGTTCACTGACCATCAGAGTTTGAGGTATGTGTTCTCGCAGAGAGATCTGAACCTCAGACAAAGGCGTTGGATGGAGTTCATGAAGGACTATGACTTCACCCTGTCTTATCAGCCGGGCAGGATGAATGTCGTCGCCGATGCCTTGAGTCGGAAGGTGGCGGTCAGTACCTTGATGCTGAGGAAGTGGAGGCTCTGGGAACAGGTGCCCGAAGTATCTTTCAGGCTCAAGATTCCCCAGGAGCGAGGGTTGGCAGTGCTTGCGAGTCTGACTGTCACTCCTGCTATCCGTCGTCAGGTGACAGAGGCTCAACATGCGGACCCTGAGTTGCCCCGGATTTTGGCTATGGCTGACGTAGAGCTCGGCGAGGACGGTGCTGCGAGGTTTCGTGGCAGGTTGTACGTCCCAGCGGAGGAGCAGGTTCGTCGTGCGGTGTTACGCGAGGCTCATGGGAGCAGGTACACTGTACACCCGGGTGCGACGAAGATGTATCGGAACTTGCGGAGGCAGTTTTGGTGGCCTGGCATGAAGAGAGATGTCGCCGAATTTGTGGCCAGGTGCCTGATCTGTCAGCAGGTGAAGGCGGAGCATCAGCGACCAGGAGGTACTCTCCAGCCCTTGGATGTTCCTGCTTGGAAGTGGGACCATGTGACCACAGATTTTGTGGTGGGGTTGCCAAGGACCCCGAGTGGGCAGGACAGTATTTGGTTGCTGGTGGATCGGCTGACGAAGGTGACTCGGTTGCTACCGGTCAAGGTCAGCTGGAGCGTGCCTAAGTTGGCTCGTCTTTATGTGGAGCGGATCGTTCCGTTGCATGGGGTTCCCATTTCGATCGTGTCGGATCGGGATCCGCGCTTCACTTCTGGATTCTGGAGGAGTTTCCAGCGAGCTCTTGGCACGGAGTTGGCATTTAGCTCGGCATATCATCCTCAGTCAGATGGTCAGTCTGAGAGGACCATTCAGACTTTGGAGGACATGCTGAGATCCTGCTGCCTGGAGTGGCAGGGGAGTTGGATTCATCACCTACCGTTGGTGGAGTTTGCCTATAACAACAGCTATCATTCGAGCATCGGCATGGCTCCTTATGAGGCATTGTATGGGCGTCCTTGTCGGACTCCACTTGATTGGTTTGAGGTGGGTGAGCGTGTTTTGACGGGACCGGAGTTGGTGCAGCAATGTGTGGACGTTGTGCACCTGGTTCGTCAGAACATGTTGGCGGCCCAGAGTCGGCAGAAGAGCTATGCTGACCGTAGGAGGCAGCCCCTCGAGTTCGCCGTGGGCGATCATGTGTTCTTGAGAGTTTCTCCGATGAAGGGGGTGATGCGTTTTGGACGGCGTGGGAAGCTGAGTCCCCGCTACATTGGTCCTTTCGCGATTGTGGAACGCATCGGTGAGGTTGCTTACCGGTTGCAGTTACCTCCTGAGTTGGCGTCGGTGCATGACGTGTTCCACGTCTCGATGTTGCGGAAGTATATGCCCGATGACTCTCATGTGCTCGAGTTTTCTGTTTGGCCTGAGGTGACTCCAGATCTTTCTCTCCCAGAGTTTCCGATCCGCGTGGAGGATAGGCGAGAGCAGCGCCTGCGGAACAAGGTCATTCCCTTGGTAAAGGTCGTGTGGCAGCGACACTCTGGTGGTGAGGCTTCGTGGGAATGTGAGGACGAGATGCGTCAGCAGTTCCCGTATCTGTTTGAGTGAGTCTTCCTCTTCTTTCCCCTTTGGTTGTTCTCAATTTCGAGGACGAAATTCCTTAAGGGGGGAGGGCTGTAATATCCCGGACCTTTCGGATCCTTCTTCGTGGGTCCCGGATCTGGTTTTCGGAGCGTCCGGCTCTGTTGTGTCCGAAATTTCGTTTTGGACATCTTTCGTGTTCGGATCGGCGTGATCCGTAGTCGTTTCGGAGGCCCGGAGGCGTTCCGCGGCTTTTCCGCGTGTGTTTTCCGATTCCCGGCGTGTGTTTCGGCTTTTCCTTCGGACGCTCGCTGCGGGTTAACTGGGCCGTTCACCCGGGCACGAGTGGTACCGTTGCGATCGGTGCGTTCCGAGGATTCCAGAAATGTATTTTTCTATTTTTCGGTATTTTTCCGAAAATTCGGATTTTCTATAAATCCTAATCCTTTTTCTTTTCTTTTTCCCTTTTCTCTTTCTTCTTCCTCTCCCTCTCTCTCGCGACCGTGAGCCTCCTCTCTCTCCCTCTCTCCCA
The DNA here is from genome assembly GCA_022559845.1 of Amorphophallus konjac. Taxonomy (NCBI): domain Eukaryota; kingdom Viridiplantae; phylum Streptophyta; class Magnoliopsida; order Alismatales; family Araceae; genus Amorphophallus; species Amorphophallus konjac. The sequence goes on from CM040128.1 coordinate 32,710,553, forward strand.
TTCGGACGCGGCGAACCCCTCTCCGGCTACGGACGGCGGCGGGGCGACGGCGCGGACGCGTGGGCGACGGTGAGGCGATCTCGTGGGCGTGCGGCGAGCGTGGGAAGCGTGGGGAGTTCGTGAAGCTTCGAGCATTCTTCGTGATTCGTGATCGATCCGGCGGAGCATTCGCTCCATTGAGGTAGGGTGACGTTCCTTAGCCTCATGCCGTTCTTTTCCGTGATTTATAGGCCGCGGGGAGGCCGAGAGGGGATCATTTGAGCGTTTTTGGGTTTTTCCATGATTTGGGGAGAGCTCGCCCGATCTATGGATTCAATGCATGGATTCGTGTTTTGAGGGCCTAGAATCATGCTAGGGGTCCCCAGGGGTCTTCCCCTTTGTTTTCCCCCTCTCCTATGGAGGTATGGGGGCGTGGTTGGAATTTTTGGGCGTTCTTACCGTTTTCGGCCGCGGACTGAGAACGCGCTATACTCCAGTAGCGCGTTCTTGGAGGTCGCGCTGCCCCGACCGAGCGCGTTCATCGGAGAAGATGAACAGTTTGGCGGTTCGTGTCGCGCTATGGGGCCCTAGCGCGATCGTCCTTGTCGCGCTAGGAGGACCTAGCGCGATGGTCCCTGTCGCGCTAGGGTTCCCTAGCGCGATGGTCCGTGTCGCGCTATGGGGCCATAGCGCGACAACCCTTGTTGCGCTAGGGGACCCTAGCGCGACATGCCCTGTCGCGCTAGGTATCCCTAGCGCGATTTGGTTCGTTGTTGGGTGTTCCCCTTGGGCCGTGTGTGCGTCCCGGGCACCCCGTGGAGTTCCGTGACCGTGTCTTTGGTGTCCGGAGGTTCCGTTTGCCTTGGTCATGAGTTTGGCCGTGGGCGGTGCGTCCGTTTTTCTCCGACCGTGGCCCCGTTTGACGGAGCTGGTGCGTGGGGTGATTCCCACACGTTGTCGGTTTCGGACGTTGTTTTCCGTTGACTCGAGAGTCTACTCCTTCAGTGACCCTCCACTAGTCGTAGCCCACCAGTACGAGGTGCTGGTCTCACCTGGGAGTGGTGTACGGGCACCCACCTTTCGAGACGGTTTGTGGACCGGTTACCGTAGGCCCCTCGTCGTAGCCAGAGTCCGGCTGCGGGGGAAAACCGGTCAGAGGGCCAGACCTAGGACGCGTGGTCTGTGTGTGCACACGTGGTTGGGGGCGGTTGGACCCACGTCGACGGGCGTGACCCCAGCTAGTTACTTGTTTGTGGTTACTTGTACGGTGTTTGCGCCTCGGGTAGGACCTACCACGTCAGGCGGTTCACCTGCGGTGCGGTGTAAGACGTCAGGGGACGCTACCGGCTGTGCTTCTAGTGGGTGGTACTCCTGTCGAGTACGGAGTGTTAGACTGTCAGTCGTGTGTTTCCGACCTTCGGGTTTTGACGGTTCGACCGTTGAGTTTCGGTCTTCTCGTACCGTGGCACGTGTGTCGGTTTGCGTGCCGTAGGGTCTAGTTCTGTAGAGTACAGGGCTTTCCTTTCCGAGGTACTTTCCTACCGCTAGAGTAGTGGTTTCTCGTTTTTCGAGGTAGGGTTCGAGTGATCCCTACTGAGTCTTGTTCTGAGACTCATTCCCTGCGTGTTTTCACCGTGTTTCAGGTGAGGCGCCACCTTCGGGGAGCGCGTCAGGAGCGCAGCGTGGTGCGGGTGCCCAGAGGTAGTGCCAGAGGTCAGAGCCGGGGGATGCCCCGTGTAGCTGTACTTTTCTTTCTTGTCACTGTACTAGTCGTGGACTGCTGTTATTATTGTTCTTTATTGTGGACCATGTAAATTGTTAATTTATTTCCTGCTTAATATTATAACTGTTTAATTTCTGCAATTATCTGTGATGCTTATGTAGTTTCCACACCATCCTTTTAACCCTTCCGAGTCTTCGGACTCGTGGGTGGCGGTACGAGTCTCGGGTTATCGGGCCTTCCCGGTAATCGGATTCTCGGGTCGTTACAGTACGTTTCAGGTAGAAGCTCTCCAAATAGTCCAGTTGGATGTTTCCGCTGTGGTCTAGGCCATGATGATGGGGATCTAGGACCTTGGTCTCAAGGGTTCACTAGCTCAGAAGCTTGTGCAATAGGAGGTTGTCATGACAGCAACACCACCGTCAGTAGCTGAAAAGAGAAAGCCTAAGGATTACCTCCGAGATACAAGCGACCTTTGCATGACAAGAGGCCCAGAAGCCGAGATGAACGAGGTCGAGAGCTCCCCTCATTCTTGGCTCCACAGATACTCGTGGAGATCAAAGGGAAAGAATTTGGATACTGGTCTGACAAAATGACGACTGATGACAACTGGAGAAACAAAAACAAATATTGTGATTTCATCGAGATCATGGACATACCATAAATGAGTGCTGACAGCTTCAGTTCGAGATCCGAGATTTGATCTGAAGAGGACACATTCCAGGGCATTATGAAGGGAAGCAACCAACTGCCAATTCCCGTGAAGAGGTCAGCACCGATAATTTGCTAAGCAAAAGAGTCGTGATGATGATGGCCGGAGGACTAGCCACCGAAGGAGATAGCAACAAGAAAAGACAATATTGGGAAAATATTTTTTTCCACAAATTCATTATTTTAAGTTATGATAAAATAAATAAATATTTATCCAAGTCATAATCAATAAGATTATATGTTTAACCTACTTAAATTAGAATCAATTATATATCTGGGATAGAATTAAATAAATTGAATATCGTCTAAGTAAACAAAAGACTGAGTGATAGACAATACATTGTCTAATCAAACTCAGTATAGATGATATTCCGTCGATGAGCTAAACAACAAGAAACATGGTTAGACAATGCATTGTCTAAGTTCCTAGGATAGACCAAGGGTTCGACAATACTCCGTCTAAGTTCCTATGATTGATGAAGGGTTAGACAATACATCGTTTAAGTGAAAAAGTATTCGATAATATATCGTCTAAGTCAGATAGGATAGATGATGCGAGAGCTATCGACGAATCTCTATCTAAGAGAAAAATGACAAAAATTGAATAGACGGTCGTCTACTTGAAGAAGCATTAGATAATACTTCACCTAACTCACGATAGGCAATAAGTTAGATGATACTTCGTATAAATAGAAAAGGATAAAAGTTCACGATAGACGATACATCGTTTAACTAAAGATGAGTTAGATGATATTTTATCTAAATAGAAAAGGACGAAAGCTCATGATAAATGATACATCATCTAACTGAATAAGTGTTAGATGATACTTTAGATGATACTGAAGGTGCGTTAGATAAAACTTTGTCTAATTTACGATAGACGATGAGTTAGACAATGTTACGTCTAAGAGGAAAAGGACAAAAGGTATGATAGATGAAACTTATCTAATCCATCAAGTTGAAAGCATTAAACAAATAGAACTACAGATAAGTGAAGCATTAAACTATACTTTGTTTAAGCGAAAAACGACAAAAACCAAGGATAGACGATACTTCGTCTAATATAAAAAGTAAAATAGAATGTTTAGATGACGAATGGATAGATGATACTTCATCCACTTTCATCAAACAACAAAACCTTGTCGCTTTAATTTTATCGTTCATTCAAATAAGATAGTATATATATATATATGTATTACACTTTTAACTTGATCAAAATATATTTCGGTTGACTGCACTAAACGACAAACTATACAGTAAACTACCTACACAACATGTAACTCTACATCACGATGCACGTAAACTATATAAACATTATTTAAAATATTACTAACACCATTTTTTGATAAAAATACAGACGCTGATACCATCTGAAATACGACGTGAAATAGCTAACTTAACAATACGTCTGCATTAAATATATAGTATCCATTGAGATACTCTTTTATTTCTAAGAACATATAAAATATAACTTATATCTTCTTATACAATACCCAATATCATAAGATATGTTTTTATATTCAAAATTGGTATTAATTTTTGCACACTTTACTCACTGGTGTTTGCAATTTGAATTTGCTTACTTTATCTCACGACCCTGCATAGGAGAAATATTTTTAACATTGTTTCATATATATAGATGGCAACAGCGAGGGGGTAGATTTCACAAATGAAGAAAGAGGATTGATAGACGTATCTTCGGTAGTAGAATATTTGATTCACCTGCTATCTCGGGAACGTCGTGTACTCACTCACGAAGCAGGTGGAAGCGTAGCAGCCAATCTGATCGGTTGAATGTTGTGAATAGGATCTGACCGTTGAGAGACTGATGTATCTAACGTATACAATGAAGCTTAGAGCTATAAATATCATGGACTTGGAAAGGTAGAGATAGAGACCATTGAGAAAAACAAGTTGAACAAAAGATAATCTTTGAGGTGTCGTCTGTATATTTAAAGTGATCCTTGAGCTCCGCTTCCTATGCACTCACGTTGAGGGAAGACTTTATCATGCTAAAATCTTCTTCCTTGAAGTTCTTCATCTTACAGAGCAATACAGAGGAGGATATTGTTCTTCAACGATATTCTATTGTCTTCCTCCTCCGTCTATCATTGTATTTATTTATGTTGTATCTATAGAATCACTATCTGCTTATCCAGAGCATATATAACTATAAAGCCTTATATCTGTTCATCCGACGGTAAGAAGAGCATTTGTTACTTTGGGGTAACCAGCAATGAATGTACTAGGTTGGTCTGCTGATATTATGAAAATCAGCTGTGTGATTTACTCCTAGAAAGTTAGCTAGCGGGTGCGATATAACTTGGAAAACTAAATCAGTCGATGTGACTAGGTGGCGTGTTTAGATCTCATCAAAATCAGCTGTGATTGTGATTCCTGAAAAATCACTAGAAAAGGATTTGCTAAGTCATGTTAAGATCACTTGGAGAGTTGGTCCTAGAAAACAACGGGTGTAACCTTTGATAAAAGGTTAGTGGAAACTCCAGACAAGTTGTAAAGTGTTGAAAAATATCTTTTTTCACAAATTTATTATTTTAAACTATGATAAAATAGATATTCAATTATCTCAGTCTTATACTAAGCAAAATTATAGGTTTAACCTAACTCAGGTCTCTATGAACTTAAAATCGAATTAATTAAATGTCTAAGATGATATACTTAGATAAAGTGAATATTGTCTAAGTAAATAAAGGAAACAAGATTATACGATACATCATCTAATCAAATCTAACATAGACGATATTCTATTTAATGAACAAAACAACAAAGAACAAATTAATTAGGGTAGATGATACATTATCTAAGCCCTTAGGATAGACGTTTCATCTAAGTTAGATATGATAGATGATGAGAAAAGTAGATAAATGATACCTCATTTAAATAGAAAAAGATAAAAGGTAGGGTCAAGCGATCTACCGTCTAAGTGGGTTAAGAAAGATTAGACTAAACTTCATCTAAAAGTCTATGGCTAAACGGAAGGTTAGACGATACATCGTCTAAGTCGAAAAGGTTAGACGGTGTAAGAATGGATAGACAATATTCTTTCTAACAGGAAAACGACAAAACTGAAGATAGAAGGTGCATCGTCTATTGGAAGAAGCATTAGACGATACTTCACCTAACTCACGATAGACGATGAGTTAGATGATATGTCATATAAGAAGAAAAAATAAAAGTTCAGCATTAGACGATCCATCATCTAATTGAAGATATAGGATAGACAATGAGTTAGACGATATTCAATGAGTTAGATGATACGTCATATAAATAAATATCACTGCATATATAGATAAGCATAATTTAATAAAAAATATTTACATATCGAAACATAAAATATCAATGTTATAACACCTTTTAAAATAGAAGCATAACGTACCTTCTTACCTAGCATAAACTATAGAATCAATTGAGATCAAACAAAAGCAAAACTAGTCATATTGTCCAAAGAAAATAAAATATTTTTTGGCCATGTATTAATCAATCAGATTAATGCAAAAAATTACTTGGACATTTGTAAATAAAATAACACACATATTAGTAAACACAATGCGAAATCACAAAACAATTACATATTATGAAGTTTCTACGTAAAATATTATTAGGAAATATGAACCCACATAACAATTACATACGCCAACATAGAACAATAATAGGGGTGCCGGACGCTGGACGCCAGACGCCGGGGCACCTAGGGAAGCGGCGGCGGGCCTAGTCGGCGGCTTGCCTGCCGACGGAGGGGCGCAGGGTGTGGAGGCGGCGGGCTCTAGCTGGTGGCTTGCGGTGGGCTCTGGTCGGTGGCCTGCAGCGGGCTCTGGCCGGTTGGGGCGGGGAGGGAGAGAGAGAGAGCGCACGGAAGAGAGTAAGGTGTGAAGGCAGCGGTAGGCCTGGCCGGCGGCTCGCCTGTGGACGACGAGGAACAAGGTGTGGAGGCGGCGGGCTCTGGCCGGTAGAGTAAGTCAACTGCACATGCATCTCCGATACGTGCGACGTGGCACCGGGTGGTTGGCTGAGCAAATCGGTGACGTCCCATGGAGTTTACCCATCGGACGGCCTGGACACGGTCACCGCATTGGTCTCCGACGGTCGATGCCCGCTTACGCGTCGCTCTTTCCTACCGTTGGCTTCGACGAGGTTTCCAGTTACAACTTACAAGGTCAATGTTTCTGGAAGGACCTTTTTCGGAAATTCCATTAGTACCCCTAAAAATGCCCGGGCCAAGGGAAGATCAACCCGCAATCTCGAATGATTAAATGGGGCATAAATATAATTTTGTCATTTCGTGAAGATAGATCGGGCTACTATAAATAGGAGCCGCCGGTCACAAATTCGCCTTGTCGTGCAAGACTCGTCCGGGTTTGCTTTCGGGTGAAGCGTGCGTGGGCTCTGGCGAGCGCTTCCTCGGTGCCGGCGCTGAGACGAGAGAGTACGGGAGAAGAGCGGAAACCCTAACCCTAGTTTCAGTCAGGTAATGGCGTCCTTCGCGGAGGCACCTCCGGGCGATCCGAAGGCCGGGGAGAAGATCTTTAAGACGAAGTGCGCGCAATGCCACACCGTGGACAAGGGAGCTGGCCACAAGCAAGGTATGGATCGATCCGTCGACTCCTAAGTTCTTCCTCTGTTTTGTGGCCTTCGGGGGTTTCAATTCTTTTGGGTGGATTAAGAAATTTCTGCGAGTTTTAATTTTCTTTTCCTTCCTGCTAGGGATTTCACTGCGGATCCAAAGCCTTCCAAAAAAAAGAAAATCAGGGATTTCATCACGTCGTATTTGGTTGATCTGTGGTTCCTTCGATCGTTTCACGTGTTTATACCTGTTGTTCTTGATCTGCGTTTCTTGGCTTAGCTTAAAAAAACTCTTGGTCTTTTTCTCTTTCTGGACGCCTTTTTAGCGATAGCTTCTTCTTCTTCGACGTCTTTTAGAGCATCCTTTTTTTTCCTTCTCTCTTTTCGGACATCTTTTGCGATTCTGCCATCATTTCAGCTGACGTAGTAGACGACAATTTCCTACGTCTCTCTGATAACAAATCACACCTTGGATACGATCCCCTTAGGTTTGAATGGTCTGCGTTTCACTGGGTCATTTCTGGTCTCTTTCCTCCGATGTCATTGATGCGACTTTCTTAGCTTCGTTTAGATTACTTCCCCTTTGTCTTTATCAGTAACCTCAAGAATTCTATGCTTTTGGGTGTAGCACTTTTTTTCCATCTTATTTTGGCATCATGATTTGCTTTAAATTCTCGGTTGAGGTTCCCTGAGCTTAAAGTGGTTCCTTAATAATATGATGTTCGCGTAGGAAGGACTTTTGTAAGGTTGTCGTTGTCGAGGAGAGTCAAAGGTGCTCAGTCCTTTGTTGAAGTATAAGAAAACATTTCGATTTGCTGCGAAAATTTGGTTGCGACGCGGTTTCTGTGATTACATGGTCTCTGATCTATAATACCAGTGATTCTGTGCTCACTTTGAAAAATTACCAGTCGATCTGTGCTATACAAATACGTCGGCATCTCCTGGGGTCTAAAAGGGGTCGATGGTTACAGTGAATTCCGATATGATTTTTACTTCATGCTTGCATGGTTCATGTGTTTGTTGTGCCACCACTCTCCTTACATGTCAGACAGTTTTGGATTTGATCCTTTACTGTCCTTTGCAGGACCAAACTTGAATGGCCTTTTCGGGAGACAATCTGGTACAACTCCTGGTTACTCCTACTCCACTGCTAACAAGAACATGGCAGTGACATGGGGAGAGTCGACATTATATGATTATCTTCTTAATCCGAAGAAGGTATAGACTATACCCTTTCATCTCTTTTAATAGTTATCTGTGATTTGACAGAGCAATCTCTGTGTGTGTGTGTGTGTGTGTGTGTGTGTGTGTACACCAGTCATCCTCGTGTTGAGGCTCACATTGATTATATTGAGTGTCGAGAATATAATGTTTGGAGAAACATGCTATATTTTGTTAAAGTTTTAATAGTCTAGCATCTTTTTCCTGAAGTTGTTATTCTGTGTGTGTGTGTGTGTGTGTGTGTGTGTGTGTGTGTGTGTGTGTGTGTGTGTGTGTGTGTGTGTGTGTGTACACCAGTCATCCTCGTGTTGAGGCTCACATTGATTATATTGAGTGTCGAGAATATAATTTTTGGAGAAACATGCTATATTTTGTTAAAGTTTTAATAGTCTAGCATCTTTTTCCTGAAGTTGTTATTCTTGGCAAACTTGTGGTGTAACTCGAATGATCAGTTCAGTTAAATTAGAAACTATTGCGTGCCCTTCAGTGTGGAAGGACCGTGCATCTATTCATTTTGATGTGATGTATGGTGATAATGTTTTCTCTGATGTCCATCTTGAATGCCTAGAAAACATATTTTCATAGTCAACATTAAATTTAACAAACAAATCCTGATTAGTGGGAAATTTTTAAACTTACGGACCTCCCGCCCCCAGAAAACAAGGATCAGTAGGATGGAGAAGCAAAGATCAGGACAAGTGGAAACTGCTCCAGTAAGCACCCAAATACGGGAAGAATCAAGCTACCTCTGAGAAGCTGTAAAGTATCAAGGAAAGCCTTTCTAAGGCAGATCTGATGCCAAAGTCTCTGGGCATCTTTTTCAGAAGGGCAAAGAGAGGTGAAAAGTTCTTAGTTAGCTCAGTCCAGTGTTTCAGATGCTTGGATGAGAGACATTTGGTTCAAGTATTGTGGTATTGTCGAAAGCATCATATTTTGTTGGTGATGGTCACAAGAGATTTGAGTGCAAGAAGGTACTTTCCAATAAGTCGAAGTGGAAACTGCTCCAGTAAGCACCCAAATACGGGAAGAATCAAGCTACCACTGAGAAGCTGTAAAGTATCAAGGGAAAGCCTTTCTTCTAAGGCAGATCTTATACCAGAGTCTCTGGGCATCTTTTTTAGACGGGCAAAGAGGTGAAAAGTTCTTGGTTAGCTCAGTCCAGTGCTTTTCCAGCTTGGATGAGGGACATTTGGTTAAGTTTTGTGATGTCCTCTAAGGCATCCTATTTTGTTTGGTGATGGTCACAATAGATTTTAGTGCAAGAAGGTGGTTCCAATAAGTCCTTGGAGTGTTGCTCCAGAGAACAAGAAGGCTGCTTTAGCTGATTGGGTGAATTTTCGTCTGAAATGGCAGTAGCTATATTTGAAAATTTTTGGTGGGTAAAGCCGATGGTGCCCCTTTGTCTGCTAAGGAAGCTGGTTGTACCCTCTGTAAGAACGGTCTGTGGAAACTGAGGCATGGGTCAAAGTTGAAGACGGGTTTTGGTCTTCCTTGTAGGTGTTCGATCTTTATGATGAAGCCATTAAGAATAGACTTATGTTACTAATGGATGATAATTTTGAAGTTGTTTGCTTGGTCTGATAATCTGCTACTTGAGATGGTAAACAATAGTAAGGCAGTATGTTAAACTTTTCAACCTCCCATTTTTTTTTTTGGTGATGCTCAGATTCGATCAAGGTTGCGATGAATAGGTTTGGGGTCTAAGATGTATATGAAAATTTATTGGAATTGTTTTCAGTGTCGAGTTTGCTAGAAATTGAAGCTCAAGACCTCCAAGAAATTCCTAGTGTGAAAACATAATATGGGTTTCAAAGATGTATATGAAATTTTATTGGAATTGTTTTCAATGTCGAGTTTGCTAGAAATTGAAGCTCAAGGCCTTCAAGAAATTCCTAGTGTGAAAACATAATATGGGTTTCAAAGAATATTTTGTCCCAATTCAGATTGAAGAGAAAGAAAGGCAAAGTCCGGTGCAAAGCTTCAGAAAAAAGATGAGGTCTGTTGTAATGGCTGAAGTGGTCATTTGCTTATGGGAAGTATTAAAGAAGATAGAGATTCTGCAAAGACAGAATGAAGAAAGACTCTGGTGAAAAAAAGAAATGCATTATGAAGTTGGAGGGAAAACATAATATGGGTTTCAAAGAATATTTTGTCCGAGTTCAGATTGAAGAGAAAGAAAGGCAAAGTCCGGTGCAAAGCTTCAGAAAAAAAGATGAGGTCTGTTGTAATGGCTGAAGTGGTCATTTCCTTATGGGAAGTATTAAAGATGATGAGATTCTGCAAAGACAGAATGAAGAAAGACTCTGGTGAAAAAAAGAAATGCATTATGAAGTTGGAGGGAAAACATTATAGGGGTTTCAAAGAATATTTTGTCCGAGTTCAGATTGAAGAGAAAGAAAGGCAAAGTCTGGTGCAAAGCTTCAGAAAAAAAGATGAGGTCTCTTGTAATGGCTGAACCGCTGAAGTGGTCATTTGCTTGTGGGAACTATAAAGATGATAGAGATTCTGCAATTGAGGAGATGAAACTGAGTTTGGGCGACGATTCATTGGGTCAACCCAACAAAACAAATAAATGATTTTGTCAGACGCAGCAGTGTCTGCAATTGAGAAGAGGCTAAAGGCTTCTTTCTATTCTATAACAGATAGAGAAGCTTTATTGGGGAGGGAGAGAGTTTGCAAATATTGGTTATATGTCGCCGTTTAATCAAATTCGCCAAATAAAAACGAGAGTACAAAAACCACGAGGGGAGGCCGCGACGGCGCCAAAACACAGTCGTTGTCATAATAAAAAAAGTAGCATCTTTTTTTTTTTTTGGTCTCGACCTTGCCCTCGTTGATTTTTCTTCCCGTTAGTTTCTTTGTTGTTCTTTAATAATTGGTATATACGATATATGTGTAGTCTTTCCTTTCTCTTTTATCATATAAATTATCACGTAGGTTGATGGGATCCTCCTCTGTTAAATGCATGTGCAGTATATTCCGGGTACCAAGATGGTGTTCCCAGGATTGAAGAAGCCACAGGAGCGGGCCGATCTCATCGCCTACCTCAAGGAATCAACCGCATAGATAGTATGGTGGGGAAGGAAAAGCAGTTCCTCCTTTCTTTCGAAAGCCTGTTCTTTTATTAGCAGTCTCGCGAGCGCAGTTTTTTTTTCTCCCTGGCGCACGTAATAAAATAAAAACCTGTTGAAAAGGGGTTGTCTTTTGCAGACCGACGGGCAGTAGAGAGAGAGCCTCCAATACCACCACTTCGTTTTGCTTTGAGATCTCAGTTTACTCTCTGGGAAAATGTTATCTGTTCCCATTACTCTATAAACATTCATTCAATTCGATGGCCCTCGCCAGCTGTTTTTTTTCTTTTTTTTTTGGGTACTTGGGGATTTCGCCATCGCTCTGTTTTATCCCCTAGGGGGTTGCCTCGCAAAATTGATCATTCTCCTCTTCATCCCTCGGTACGAATGTTTTATTATCATCATCTATAATGTATCCAACAAGCTCTCTTTGTTTACGGAAGAGAGAGATGCCACATAAGGCGACCGATTATCAAGCAAGGAAGAAGCGACTGGTTTTAGAGTCAATAGTCTAAGGGCACTCTTGAGAAGATGTGTGACAAGAAATGAATTTTGATGTGAGAGATTATAAAATATTTGAATCTTATTCTAATGATTAGAATCTATTTCTTATTTTTAAAATCTTATCAAAATGAGTTTTTAAATTTGATGGAAAAATTATTTTATTATTCTTATCTCTTTTTAATTGTAATAATCGAGAGATCAATTTTTTAAGTATTAACGTGTTTGTATCTCGTAAAGAATTTTTTAAAGATTGAAAGTTATTTTTATAATTCATCTCATTGAAATTTTAAATGTGCCTTAAGCATACCTACCGCATTCCTCTTATTTGGATCGGGGAATGTAGGTTTCTGGGTGGAATCTCAATGTCGACCCGTATACCGTGCGAGGTTAATTTATACGGTGACATTGAATGGACATAGTTGAGCAGTTCTTGCGTGGCCGGTCTCCGGTGAATCGTGAGTGTCGAAGATGGTAGTGAAGGTCAAGGTTAGTTATCATCTGAATGGTCATCGGGGGAAGGAAGTTCATCAGTTATGATTTAAAAAAAATGCTTGAGAAACAAAATTTGATATCGAGAATTGTTGGAAGTCTAATATCATACGAAGCACAAGTTAAAATTTTAGTCAGTCATTGAGGGAGGCAGGGAGGGATTATATAGAGTCACTTGTTTCTTTCTCAGCAAAAGCATCTTTGACTTTTTTTTCTTTTGTGACCAAAGGAGCAAACTCTCTTCATTGTTTACTTTTTAACAATCTAATCTTGAGAAAACTGCTAATTGAAGTTAAGGGAATTTTTGTTTAACAACAGGGCCATCATACTAACGAGTGTGTCTGTGCTATCGTATTTGAGGTTAGGGAAGTAGTTTTTCAAGGTTCCCGTGTAAGGGATGTTTTTTATATATATATAAAGTCGGTCCAATGAGGTCTACCGATCTTTGGACTATATTGGTTGGATCAGACAGCGTAAAAATGCCTCCACAGAGATCATCCGATGGCACACACAATTGGACAGCCAAAAAAACCTGGGAGTGATTATGTCCGTTGCCCGATCATGCGTCTGGGGCGATCTTACAAAGCTTGTACCGATACCACCGGGTTCAGGGGGGGTTGGCATCCCCCAAATCTCATACGTGACAAACTGCTGTTAAGAATTCTTAAATGCTTTCATGTCAAGTCTTGGCTTCTGCATGCGACCGACTGGTCATCCCCAACTCAACAGCTGATCAAGTCAGACATGGCCTTGACTGCATTTGTATTTAATCGATGGGAGACACATTCCAAGATAGCCGTGGACAACAGCTTGAGAGTGGTGATTGAAGGAACATAGGCTTGACACTTACTACTCCGACTTGCCTAACTTGCATCATAAAGGGCACAGACGACTTCATACCGTGCACCGATTTCTTTTGTTTACACTTCAATCTGGAAACTGATGGGTCTTCAGTGGGAACAAGATCCTGTGTGCCTAAAAAAGGCGCACCCGAGCGCGTTTGTCCAAAACAAAATTGTTGCCGCTCTTGTAGTATAATATACTCATCAAGAGAAGAAACTTTTGTTATAGCTCCACGGCGGGAGTTCAGCTGGAGGATCTTGTTTCATTTGAATGGTCGGCACTACCTCAAAAGGGCACGCCAATCTGATACAGAAGAGACGTGGCATCTTTTTGGAAGCAGAAAGTGTACGCAACAAGAATGAGGAGACTCTCTCCAAATTGAAGTATGTCACTTTCCAAAACACAGTTTACTGAGTTTTTAACATCTACATCCGTACTGTAAATTAACCTACCAATTGGATGTTTGGCTGTTGTCTGTTGAAATAACAGGTCTCTGCCCTTTTTGTCAGGATCGTGTGGCTTCAGTTTGCCTGTCGTCGAAGAAACGGTAGCTGACAGCAGATTCGTAAGGTAAATCCATATCAGGACGATAAAGCTGTTATTAAGGATATGAATGAAAATCTTGCATTTAGTTATAGAACTCAACACAACAATCTGCCTCCTGAAGACACATGGCAAATGTTTACTAGAAGAATGCACAATGGATAAAATCTACTACTACAAGCTTTATGGCAAAATACAAACCTCCACACCATGTGGACCAATCCGATTGCGGGATATAAAATTGAGGACGAGAGAAGCAAATTCTTCCGGAACATCTTCCTGAAGTTGTGATGAAAAAAACAGTTTTATTATTGATTTTTTTTATTTTGCATTGAACAATTACTAACAAAAGGGAAGTACCTGAATAGCATGCCCACTGTTGCGGACAACCACCATTTGAAACTTGCCCTGCATTTGGCCGATTGTAAGAGCCCTGCACCAAAGCAATGTGCTCATAAGATTTCAAGAAAAAGAAGGCTTCCAAGGAAAGAGCAATGAACTTTTATCATTGATGGCACAAAGCAACTAATCGCCTGCTCGTCCACAACTAGCTTAGTAATTGGTTATTTCTCATGTAGTCTTTATATACATCGCATAACACCTGAGAAGATAATGACTTAATGATTCACAAACCATTCAGCAACCTAAACTTTTAGTGGAGATGCAGACACATGTCAAAAAAGTAGAGCTTTAGTGTACTAGCCCATCAATCTGAACACAACCCATCTAAACACCCGATCCCTCCCTAACCTCAGCCAAACACCTCAATCCGGTCCAATCTCATCCTAAGCCAAACTTTACATACAAATATATATATAAATTTCAAAACATACCTCAAGCTTTATTAAAATTGGGTTGACCAAAGGGCGACCGACGCAAAGTGGTTTTTGGTACCCAACACATCCAAATTCAAGGCAGGTCCAACAGACCCAATCTTCAGGTTGACCTATGCAGGCTGTCGGTCCAGGAGCTGAGGGGATTGAAAGGAGATAATTCCTTGAAGAAGGTAATGGGTAACGAAGGTCAAGCCTTCCACAATGTGCACACCTTTTTCAATGCCATCCCTGCCTCGTCATGACTTGAAAGAACTTCTCAAGATGACGTGTGGACTCTTATTTCATCTGACAATTCTGTTGGAATCTTCTCCAGGAGCAGTATACTCTATTTTTCTCTACTACTTTATTCTAAAGCAAGCACATTTTATTTTGCAGTCACTCATTCTAATGAGTGCCGTTCTCGTCAATGTCAAAATACAGTTCTGATAATCTAACATCATACAGAAAGCATCAAATCTCAATAAAACAGACAGGATCCCCACTCTCTCTCTATATATATAACAAACATCTCGAGAAGCTTC
This sequence comes from Amorphophallus konjac, assembly GCA_022559845.1. NCBI lineage: Eukaryota > Viridiplantae > Streptophyta > Magnoliopsida > Alismatales > Araceae > Amorphophallus > Amorphophallus konjac. The sequence continues at coordinate 32,725,572 of CM040128.1, forward strand.
AACTCATGTAATATACTTCAAAACTAGCACTAATTCCAACAGGTTGTATAATATTCTAATTAATGTTGTTGCTCAAGAGTCAATTCCAAGTAGAGAAGAAATATAGTAAACTGAGTCTAATTCCAATAGGTTAGATATATTATGGCTATACGTAGCTTCCTATAATCTTCTATGTATAATATTACTTCCTACCAATCTTTTATGAATAATTTTTTTCAAAGAATTCGGTGGTTTTGAAAATCTTGTATACGGACAGTTTACACAACCAGAGCCACTACACTGCCATCCCCTTTCAACAAAATCATGGATTCCTATGAGTTAAAACAGGAACATTTTGTATCAATAATATTGTATCTACAGGTTGTAATTTGCACTGCTTGAGCAGGGGTCATGATGCGTTTTCATGTCCACAATAAGCTACAAAGGCAAGGCAGTGGCATACTTGACATTGAGGCAACAAAAAAGAAACATTAAGGGACAAATTTCTTTAAACAAATGACCATCAACCTGTCCAATCTGTCAGTTCCCGCTAGCAACAAGAGCTTTGGTACAGGGCACGACAGGAACTTCTCTGAAAGGCCTTCATACCTAGAACAAGAAAGCAAATGATCATAAAAGTTGTTCCAAATAACATATGGTGATGGTCATATTCATTAGGACCATCCGTGTGCTTCTAAAGAAAAATAATTGCATTTCAAGGTACTTTGAAAGGAAAGAGTTTTAAGAGTTCAGGGATATTAAATCACCTACCACTCATCCCTATTTCCCACTATCATTTATTTTGAGTTCTTCAGAACTCATATATATGCAGCCCCATTGCATCCGGACCTACTTCATCAAGTCCAGGGAGAAGTTCCTAGTATCATCCAGCTCTTTTGTAGGATGGTCCAAAATCAACTTGGCAAACATGGCAATCCCTCAGATTAGATAACGCTAGGGAGTACGTCAAGAAGAATCTAAATCTCTTTCTTGAAGATGAAGGCGTCACTCATACATGAGTCGTCATGTGCCTACCCCACAACAAAATGGAGTGGCAGTCTGGCAGAATGGGAAAATAGACATCTGTTGGAGACTTTGTATTTTTTTGGAAGGCGGCCAAAAGGCCACAATTCATCTGTTGGAGACTTTCAAACATTTCTAATTCAGCCCGTCACCTAAAAGGGTTTAGGCTAAAGCTGTGCTGAAAGCATCCTTTATCATCAATAGAATGCCATCCAAAGGTTTAGGGGATAGATCCCCTATTACATGCCCTCTTCCAAACCATCCCGTCCTCTCTTGCTCTTAAGGTGCTTGGTTGCCTTTGTTTTATTTGTTAACTAGCTCTAGTATGCACAAAACCTTATCTTAGAGCCATTAGAAGAGATCTGAGCAATTCAGATATTGCAATTCAATGGCACATGCAGGTTTAAATCCATCCAGGGTTTGTGGAGACCTTAGCAGGGTTGGCAGAGTTATCATACAAGAGGAAATTTAAAAAAAGGTTTGATGTAAGATATAGATTCAGCAAAAGGTCATATATCCAAACTCACCTTGTTCTGCAACTACAAACTTCTCGTCCTCACTCAAGCAATTACTTGCCCCTATTTTCAGTGATAGACGCAGGTCAAGGAATTGTCTTGGCTGATTTGATGTTAACAACGTTGGATGATAACAAAGCATAAATTGGATGTTAACTAAGCATCATTTTCCGAAGTAACTCTTTCTGCATGAGTTCTTGAAATAGATAAGAGGAATGCAGACGGTCCTTAAATCTTTTTATCTCGAAGATCTAACTGAAAACATGCCAGTATGCATAAAAACTGAACAATTATATAGAATCCCTTGTCTATAAATTTGCAGCACCAAGGCAAAAGCAGTTTATTCTTTATATGCATTAGAAGGACTTTATGTTTCAACTTTGGTCAAATCCATCACAAAGAATCCCAAGAACAATGAGAAATCACTAAAATGCAATATCCTTGAGATATATAACCACTTCAGAACAATATGAATTATCCAACTTTCCTACTCTAAGAACTCTCTGAAGAAAACCAGATGACTTACCAGCCTTTCCAATACCTCTCTGTTTCTTCAAGAGGAGTGCGATATGTATAACTGCAAGAAATCAAAAACAAGATACCCAGTTAGACAATATACAGGATGCAAGATGATGGAAATGTAACGTCAGACAAACAATAAAGTGCATAAAATGATTTAACAGCCAAAGGATTATCAGTGGTATACTTACCATTGCTTTGACTCATCATACTTTAGTGTTGATGGAACAGATAGACGAGCAGATTCTACATTTCTTAGAGAGCCTCCTTTTACACTCCACTCAACCTATAGGTATGATTTCCAATACACTGCCTCAAGTCAACAGAGATATGGCAGGGGAACACATACTAGGAGTTCTTTCTTTTATCAAAAAACATAAAGATTATTGATAAAGATTATCAACAAATCTATGGATAAAACATAAACATCAATTGGGACAAACTTAGTACAACAACTAATAAACAGGGGTGATGCATAAGTCACCCTGCATCATACAGGTCCGAGTATTGCCTGTTTTAGCCTTGTGCTGTATTAAACGTAGAACCAACCTCAGGACATCACTAGATGAGACCTGGCTAAGAACAAAATTATAATAGTAATGAACTTGCTCGCCTCCTGTAGGGCACCAGGCCTCAAACTTTGCCTCAACAAGCCAGGTCCCAGCTCCATAACTTGCAGGAGCCTGAACGAAGAGAGGGGATAAGGAGTGGCTCCGATTGTTCCCCATCCCCCCCCCCCAAGTTAACCTGGCCCAGTGGAAGTTCTATCTATAATAATAACCTAGGACCAAGATTATTCAGAAAATGGGTCCCCTTTCATAATGTTGCACAACTTTAGACTGAAGCCATAAAACACCAGCTTCAGAGCTTCAGAGCTTCAGATGAAATTGCACCTAATCACATTTGAAATGATAAGCTATATGATCTTGCTCAGCACTTCAGTGTTGCCCTTAGCAAAAGGTGGTATTATTTCAACCCAATCAAGCAGGCTAAAAAATATTTGAGCAAAGGTTAGCAACATCATGAGAATTGGTTGATATCTTTGACAATCCAACTTAGGCTTTAAGAAAGATTAGCCTAATAGAATGCTGAATATTTAAACATTTGCCTTGCTTTGCTTCCTTGATGCTTCATGTTAGAAAGAGAGGTGATGCGACCCTTGCCAGCAATACTGGCCTTGTCCTGACCACATGACAACAAAAATGAGTGGAAACAAGTGGATAAACCGATCATGTGATCAGTAGCGCCAAAGTCAATAACCCAAGAATTTCCAGGACATTGAGTGATAGCACTCAAGGCAGCGCTGTGTACTTGAACGAACGAAAGAAGAGGATGTCTGTGAGGAACTCTGAAACTGTGCAAGGAGTCACTGGAGTGTGATAATGTTAGAGGTGGAGAGTGCCTCTGAAGCAATAGCAACAGGCACATCCGACGTTGATTCACCTGGAAGGGCAGACTACTGAGTAATAGCCACATTGCTCCGGGACCTGTCCCTTGGAATTTCTAAATTAGGCAAGCATCTTCTTCGGATACTTCTCCCAGCAAAAATCAGAATAATGATTTGTGTGCCCGCAATGTCGACACTTCTTGTCACCTGATGAAGGGGGTTTGCTAGAAGCACTGGCAAGCACAGAAAATTCCCCAACTTCAGGGGGCGGAAAAACAACAGGTTTGCTGTTCATAACCTGTCGATGCTATTCTTCACTCATCATCATCATCATCATCATCATAGAGCCTTATCCCAATTATTTGAGGTCGGCTACATGAATCCTGTTCCGCCAAAGATTTCTATCAAGTGCTATATTCATATTTAAACCCAAGAAACTAATGTACTTCCTAATAACATCGCACCATCTCATTTTAGGCCTTCCCCGAGCTCTTTTACTAGCATCCACTAAGAAGCGGTTACATCTTTTAACCGGCGCTGAGTTAGGGCGACGAAGCACATGACCAAACCACCTGAGTCTATTTTATCTCATATTACTATCAATTGGGGCTATCCCTGAGTCCTTACAGATGCGCTCATTCCTAATTTTGTCTTTCTTAGTCTTGCCACACATCAATCTCAACATTCTCATCTCTGCTACACACATTTTGTGAATGTGTTCCTTTCGTACTGCCCAACACTCGGTACCATATAACAAAGCAGGTCTCACAGCCGTTCTATAAATCTCCCTTTGAGTTTCACAGGCATACGACGATCACAGAGGACTCCTGATTCGCTTCTCCATCTTAACCAGCCTGCCTTAATCCTATGTGTAACGTCGTCATAAATCTCCCCATTCTCTTGTATAATAGATCCTAAGTATCGAAAGCTACTACTCTTGGGAATGTTATGTCCATCAATTAGAACCTTGTCTTCCTGTACCACTCTCCCATTACTAAAATTACAATGCATAAACTCTGACTTACTCCTACTAATTTTAAAACCTTTAGACTCCAAGGCATCTCTCCAACGCTCTAACTTAGCATTTAAAGCATCAATACTCTCATCAATTAAGACAATATCATCTGCAAATAACATACACCAAGGGATATCCTCGTACAATTATTTTGTTACTTCATCCATAACTAAGGCAAAGAGATACGGACTTAGTGCAGAACATTGATGCAAACCTATAGAAATTGAAAATTCACCAGTCTCTCCAACAATAGTTCGAACACTAGTAATAGCACCGTCGTACATATCCTTAATCAAATCAACATATCCTTGAGAGATTCATTTCTTTCTTAATGTCCACCAAATTAAATCTCTCGGTACTCGATCATACGCCTTCTCTAAATCAAGAAAAACCATATACAAATGTTTTCTCATCTCTTTATACTTCTCCATTAACTGCCGTAGTAAGAAAATAGCTTTTGTGGTAGATCTATTCGGCATAAAACCAAACTGATTTTCCAATACAGTAGTCATATATCGGAAGCGTTTTTCGATTACTCTTTCCCAAAGTTTCATAGTATGACTCATAAGCTTAATTCCACGATAATTATTGCAACTTTGAATATCTCCTTTATTTTTATACAAAGGAACTACAACACTTTTCCTCCAAACTTTTGACATTCTTCGTTCCTTTAAAATTTTATTAAAAAGTTTAGTTAGCCACTGAATACCAATGTCTCCTAGGCTTTTTCATACTTCAATAAGTATGCCATCTGGTCCTAAGGCCTTGTCCACTTTCATTTTCCTTAAAGCATCCTCCACTTCTGACATCTTAATACGCCTGAAATATTGATATTTATCAAATATTGTGGACTCTTGGGTACCTTCTAAAGAAAAATCATTGACACAATCTCCATTAAGTAACTTCTAAAAATAACTATGCCACCTCTCTTTAATCTCAAGATCCTTAGCTAAAACCCTTTGATCTTCACCTTTAATGCAACGAACATGATCTAAATATCTAGTTTTCCTTTCTCTTAATTTAGCAAGTTTATATATGTCCTTTTCACCTTCTCGGGTTCCTAATTTATTATATAAATCTTCAAATGCCTTTGATTTAGCTTCGCTAACTATTTTCTTAGCCCTCTTTTTAGCAATTTTATAAGCTTCTAGGGTTTGATTATTTTTGTTAGTTTGCCAAACTTTAAAGCACTCCTTTTTTACTCTAATGGTATTTTGGATTTCCTCACTCCACCACCAAGTCTCTTTTTCTAAATTCTTTTTACCTTTAGATTCGCTTAAGAGTTGTTTTGCTACACTCGTTATACAATTTGTAACATTATTCCACATTACATTGGTTTCTTGTTCTAAATTCCAAATATTTTCTTTTAATAGATGATTTTTAAATGTTTCTAAATTTTTACTTTTTAAATTCCACCATTTAATCTTAGAACAATTATTTATAATGATCTTTCTTTTGAATTTAGGGATAAAGATATCCATTACTAACAACCTATGGAACCTTAAAGTATGTCTCTTCAAGGGAGGGAGGTGGTTTTATGTTCAGCATTCATCCCACGAGAGCCTCATAATCACCCAAGAATTTTGCAATTTGATCATCTTCTTGAAGAGATAGAAAGATTTTTTCATCTGCAAGTGAGGTCCACAACCATCCGAGAACACTTGAGTTCATCCCACGGGCTTGTAAGGGCACAAAAGTAGGCTGTCACTAACTGAGAACCTTGCTTCAACTCATGAATGGTATGACTAGGTTGATACAGCGGCACCTTATTCTTCTTCCAGCCATACAATCTTGCCAGAGTCTTCCACATGCCAGCAGCAATGGACTTGTGAAGTAAAATCGTCAGTCGGATGGCGGGGCTGAAGGAGTTAAGGAGCCACGACATGGCCATACTGTTATCCCGGTGCCATGCCACATACGTCGCATCCTTGGCACCAGGTTTCTTCAAGTCACCCATAAAATACCCAAGCTTGTCACACCCGGGCATGTACAACTCTGCAACATCAGTCCACAAGGCATGATTGTTCACGGTGACTTTGTCAGACGTAATTTGCAGAGAATCACTCGCCGTGGGGGCTGTGCTGAACTTGCTGGGGAGAGAGATGAGAGTCAGTAGAAGTAGAGTCCACCACCGTAAAAGCATGAAGAAAGGGCACAGAGAGTCAGGGAAACGGTAACCGCAAGAGAAAGAAGGTAAGGGGCGGCCCTCAAAGAGACATGACACCGGCAGAGAGCAGCAAAGGGTGGATCACCCTAACAAGGAGCAATCTGCAGAAAGACAACGAGGGAGGAAGCTGCACAAAGGGTCGTTTCTTCGTCAGCAGCGAAGAGAGAAGAAAACCCTAGAGAGCGAGGCACGGCCGACCTCCGAGGCTGCAGAGAACTTGGACAGCGCAAGGGGCGGTGTTTTCCTTGTGCATTGGAAGGAGAACCCATAGAAGGGGGTGCGATCTAGGGTTGGAGATCTTCTGGGGCTTGGAGGAGGAGAGGGTGCCCAGGATGGTTGCCGCTCTGATACCATGTTAGAAAGAGGCGATGTGAATAGGGGAGAGAGAAAGAGAGGTCGAATTGCCTGACTAGACTAGTCTGCCCCTGTTTTTATATTAATGATCAAATGCCAAAAAATACATTAATACCCTCACTAGACAGGGCGTCAGTGGGAGTTGCAGATTTTCCAACCTTTGCTCTTAACTTATACTCTTAAAAAAAGTTTCCCTTTAGACACTGGCACATGCAGAGGAACTTTCAAAGATATAATTTGTGCCTGTATCATCTCACAAGCAAATGTCACATCTAATTATAGTTCTTTTGTTGAAATAAGTTATGCAGCTTGCTTCTAACAAATTTCTTTTATTTTAGTTATCAAAATCTTCACACATGTTTTATGTTTGGTTTCATTATTTTCAACAGAATAGAGGACTTTCTACTTAACTATGCTGACAGGAAGACATGAAGTGTGCATTTTTTTTGTTCATGCTATTAAACTAGAAGGCATAGCCTCATAAATCCTTTAGGTTCAAGAAGGAAAAGGGACAAACACAGGACAAAAAGAGAACTTGCTCGCAGTCTAAGGATATGATAGAATAAATACATTATCTCCTTTTTTTTGTGCGTGTGCGTGTGAACATATGTCCAGGTTCCTGGGGGCGGGGGGGTGGCTGAGGCAGAAATTCAAGTTCATAAATCCTACAGGCAGTTGATGAGGAAAGTATGTACCGCTTTCTCAGTTGTGTGGAAATATTGCATTCTACTTGCTAGAATTTTCTGCATATGGATCAGCGAAGCCATTGCTGTTCCCTGAGTTGATCCACCAAAAATCAGTACCTCAATAGGAGTACTAAATAGCAACCAAAAGTAAACATTTCAGAATAAAATGTACCTCTACCACATCAACAACAATAAGGCCATAAATGTTTGATATTGTTCTCTTTGCAGCTACGTGCACTGCCACGGAACCACCCATGCTGCAATTTTTTGTAGAAAGTAAAGCCAAGTTCACTAAACAAGGCAATACAAGATGTAGACAATGAGATTAGACAAAAAAGTGGGAAAAACTATTCCAGCATTTCAAACACTCTCACGAAATTTGTCGTTTGGCATTTTTGTCCTTTCTCTTATCATTGAGTAATTCTACACATGTTCCCAGAGCAGCACAAAGCTAAAAATAAAACAACCATGTGCCAGTAAATTCTAAGTACAAAAGGTTTCCCATTATTTCTTCACTGCTTTGAGAGTTTCTTAATATAGAGGTATGAGGTAGAAAAACCAAAACATAAAATATTGCAGCTGAAAGAGATTAAGTCTAAAATAAGCATAGATGGTAAAACTAATAAAAGGAAAAAAGAAATGAGCTTGTGCGGCAATCCTCCATTATTATCTCATGGTCTGATAAGCTATCAAAAAATGGAACTGTAATAGTGTAAAACTAAAGCAAAACTCTCAGGCCTTGGCACTTGCGGATCAAGCAACAAGGATAGCTACGCTATTACAGTTATCCTTTATATTAAAAAAACACTAACTGATAGATAAAAGCAAGGAAGGCGGAATCGGGGATCAGGATCGGATCGCCCGGTCCCAAACCGATCCGGGTCGGTGGGATCGGCCGATCCCGGACCGATTTCGGCCGAGTCAGACCAGCTGACTCGACTAGGGATACAATGTCAAAAAAATCTTAAAAAATCTGCAAAAAAACTGAAAAATAGAAAAATTATTCTAACATAGATCTATATCAAATTTAATGTGAAATAGGTGACATTTGCTCATCATTTTGTGAAATAGGTGCATGCATTGATTACGTGCAAGATGTAAATAGGTCATGCATTAAATATGCACTCTGCTTCATATTAATACTGCAAGATGTATCATTTTTCAGTTATCTACATCCAAGCATAGCATGATATCATCTGAAGATGTATGAACCATGTATACAGAAAACTATAGTCAACATTTCAGTGCATAAGATAGTATTAGGATTGAGGCATGAGTAAGGAACAAAACGCATCAGAATATTTGAAATTAATACTAAATTCCTTCGGTGGCTTCCAGCCAACCAGCACGTGCAGATATATCTACGAACAGAAATGAAAAGTGAAACATGGCTGACAGTAGTAAATTCCATACATATTAATATTCTATGCACAAGCTCGTGTGAAATTCAAGTGAGTCACATAGGGTCTGTAAAACTTTTATCCAAGGGAACATAAGTTAAAAAAATTAAAATTGAGGGCGATCCCAAACTGATCCTGGGCGATCCGGCCGATCCCGGGGGTGGATCGGTTCAGGCTGGATCGGGATCGGGTCGTTTCGCCCGAAATCCGATCGGATCGGGCGATCCGATCCGATCCCGTCCGATTCTGCCTTCCATGGATAAAAGTGAACAGGCTATATAGCAAAATTGAAAATTGAAGTGGAAATCATCCAACAGACCATATAACAAGGTCAAAAACTGAAGCAGAAGCTATAAAGCCATCAACAATATATATAGATAATCTGGCTAGTTGCAAGCAGAAGTATAATAAAGTAAGGAATGAAATGATTCAGATTGCTCAAAAGCCACACCCTTAAAGGTTATTTGCCTGATTCTGTGACCACTCAGAGAAACATAACTTCAACCCTTCCCCAAAGGATGGTTAAGCGCACATGTGAATTTATGGTTCACTTACAAAAAAATTTAGATTGATAAGGTTTGTCTTCTACCATTGAAGTTCTTGTTTTTTATACCTTAGTATCTTTTTTTTAACTCTAATACACTGACTCTGCCTATTCAAAATTTCTTCCTTTCTTTCTTTTCTTTTAAGGGCAGCCCTGCCAAAATCCTTATCTTAATAGCGAGGAGGATAGGGGAGTTTGGGATTCTTGCTCTGTTGGTCTGTTTAATCTTCACTTTGATCCATAGTGTCGTCAGGCTGCCACTCTCTGTTTGGGAGCTTCTCTTGGGTTGGGACAGGCCGTGGACAGCTAGAGGGGATCAGCAGATCTGGTGGCTCATTCTTCATGCTACTCTATGCTCTCTTTGGGGTGAACAGACTGCTAGGGTATTTAAGCGGGAAGCTAGGCCCCTGGATAGTGTGGTGACTTTTATCTGTGAGAGGGTGAGGGAGTGGGGGAGGGTGTCTTGTAATCTGAATGGGGCCTTGTCCCCCTTGCTGCTGCTTTTGGGTGGGCAGGGCCTGTTCACACCTTCTTGGTGTTTTTCTATAGAGGCCATTTTTGAGAGCTTACACTGACTTGTACATTCTTCTTCTCTCTTAATACAAAACGTTGTACCACCCGCTTTCAAGAAACTCCCCGCAGGTCTAGAACTTTGGAGCTTTTCATATATGATGTCATCCACTGGAGTACTTCGTTTGAAAACAGAAGAAAATATTTTCCACATGCACAGGATTTATGTGGCAGCCCCCTGTGGGAAATCCCATTATCTATTATCCCATGGACCAAAGCTACCACAAAGATTCCAAGCTTCAAACCCAAAGATATATGCTGAGACCCACATGATTCAAGGAAGCCATTCATAGCAATTTAAAGCAACAGACTATGCAATCCTCTTCCGCCTTTTCCAGTAGGAGAGGGGGTGTCTCATTATGTAATTGAGGTACATCAACTTGGCTGTTATTTTTCCCCTGGATATGTCATTACTGGTAAACTTTCGGTATGTCCAAAACTTTCTAAAATAGAGTATTCCTTCACAATGATGCTTATAATCAATTATATTTATTCAGAAAAAACCTTGGAGAAATTAAGAGAAAAGTCAGCACAGTATACCTGTTACCCAATGACGGGATTCCATTAAAAATCTTTCTATTAATCTGTGATATGGGGTACATGGGAAAAATCATTCTGGAACCATGTCAACATGAGTTGACACAGACATGCGTGTCAACATAGTTCCCATTTCCTTCTTCCCCACTTTCTTCTCTCCCTTGCCATGTTTTCATATCCTCCCGCAGCTGTCATACATTCCCTCAAGAGGCTTTGTTCATTTTTGGTTAAGATGTTGTGGGCGGGTGGGATACACAAGGTAGAAGTCCTTATCTTAACAAATATGCATAAAAGTCTTTATATATATATATATATACACACACACACACATATATATATATGTTAGTTATGTTTGAACCTCTCAAAAGATACTCTTGAGTTTTAATGTCAAATTAATTAAGTTTAACAATTATAACTTTTGAAAATTTTGTAATTTAAACTACATAATTATTGTTTAAGTTGAAACTTAATAGCTTTTTCAACATTCTATGTCAGGTTTTTAATATATATCAATAAATAATATTACATGAATCTAAATATATAAAATTGTGCTACTTCCGTGTCCCCGTGTCTTATTTTTTTTAATCTGCCATGTCCAACACTCGTATCTGTGTCGACACTAGACACCCGTGTCTATCTCCCACAAATCATAGTTATTAACATCCCAGAATTCTTCTTAATACCAGTGTAAGTGAGCAACATGTTCTGCTCACACAGTCCAACTCGTGTCACCTTTATGGAAAGATACTCCTATTAGAAGACACTCCTATTACTTTCCCTCCAAGTAATCCACAGGGGATGCATATGTGACATCACTTGGCAAACAAGACTATCCTCTTCTTCCGAGGAAAGGTAGCACCAATTTCAATATATGAACAAATAAAAAAATACAACCATATGATCAAGAAGTGAGATACCTCCTGGCCCATGCCAAACATGAGTATTATTTTAACTACCATCCTAACCCCAGAGCATCCACATCTTCACCCATGAATATAACAAGTGGCTAACATAATGAAGCACCCTAAATTCCAGAAAATAAACTAAAAAAGCACACAGGCACATCCACTCATATGCTTCCATCCAACTGAGCAACCTGAAAAAGAACCCACCTGTCATAAACATGAAAAAGGAAAAAGGAAAAACAAATGTTTTACATCAACATGAGGAGCCACAGAATTTTCTTGCCCCTCATTCCTCCTCTCTGAGGATATGCACCAAAATCTCTCTCTTCTAAAATGCAAATTATCATTTAGCAGATGTTTTAATTATCCAGTTTCATTTTGATTACCAGAACCTTGTCTGTCAAGTAATCATTGCCATCCAAACTGCCGCCATCTGATGCAACTGAACATCTTCCCCATCAATGATAAGCCCCAAATCCTTGCATTTCCCCAATATTTCTATATCTGACGGATATGCTTTTTATTTGTGAAAATACTTTTTTTCTTTTTTAAATGGTGTTTGATCACTTCCATTGGATCAGCTGATCTGATCCGGATTGGATCGGGATCAGGCATACCCAAACCAGGTACCCAATCCAATTCAGAATTCCTTGATGGTCACAGTGATCAATGGTTCTTACAGCATGATGAGTTACCAATTAAAGGGTTTTGTCACTGCCTGTGAAACAGTAACCTTCTGTGGCTTTCAATATCTCTGGCATTCACGCCTTCACGGTGCTCAGTGAAAATGAATGTTATAATTCACTGTAAATTGAGTTTCTTGTAGTGAAGACACAAATGATTTGAAACATTCATTAGGAAGTCCAGACACGATTGCAGCCAAGATCCTGAAGGGCCACCATAGGCCAAAGAAGATTATCTTTGAAAAGCCAAAAACCGAAACGTTGAGGTGTGGTGAAGAAACCCAATGGTATGACTTATGAGGCATGTTGTGGATTTGTGACATGTCATGCAAACTGCTTTCTGAAAAATAACAATTGACCCTATGTTTACCCAGGTATTCAATATAAAAAAGGCAATGAAGGATATCCCAGAGACATGGAAGCAGGTTCAGAACATTGCATTTAAAAATATGCATGTATTACACTATAGGGGAATTAATGATCAATAACCCTAGAAGATGTGATAAATGAATTAAACATAGTGGTTTTAACAGGAAGGAACCTGTGTCCAATAAGCACAATTGCAGGTGGAGAATCTCCATACATTTCCTTTAGAACAGCCAACACATCATTGGACAATGTCTGCAAATCATCCAAACCATGCCTTTTTTTCATATAAATCAAGATTAAAGGACTAGAATGAAGGTAACATTCACTTTACCTCTGGCAATTTTGTTATGGTTAAAAGTATTTACCTCAATAGATAAGTCCAAATCATTATTTGTGAATGACTTCCCATGACCTCTGAGGTCCATAGCAACTACATGAGCTTTCTCCTTAATTTTGCTCGCGGACAATGCAAAAGATAACCTAGCAATTACCAAAAGATAAATGTCATTGTGAATAACACATCAGATATAGCCAATGTAACTAAGCAACAAAAGATGAAGGATGTGACAAGTTTGATTTCATTTTGCATTTACAAATTGGTACTTTACAAAAGAAGGTGCATTTACCATTCAAGAGATGAAACATTAAAACCCAATGCAGCAGGGGAAAGCAAAAAAGCAAAAGGCAAAAAGAATAGGATGTAACTAGAGATTTCCCCCCCTTTTCTTCAAAGAAATTCTGGATTACACAACCAATTTTGTTAATAAAAGAGAAGATACAATAAAAAGAAGTGGAGAGGTTTCTCTTCCAAACTCAAGAAAACAAGAAACAAAACAGAAAGAAATTACACAACTTTAAAGGTCCTATTCCATACTTATACAGGAACATAAAGGAGAAATTGACTCCAATTATACAAGAACATCAAAGCCTGGAGCCAAATATTCTCAAGATTAATCCTACTTCCACAAAATACCTGTTTTTTGGAGATTGATGGCCAAGACATAAATTAATGGCATTTTTTTACTTTCCACGTGAGCTTTACATTATTAAGGATCAAGAGATCAACCATTGAATGAAAGAAATTTCATGCAAGCTCCTAACATGTTGTGTGAGTTTACTACCCAGTTGATGCAGAATGACAATGCCAGCGTCCGTGTATCGAATCAGACTTCCCTCATGACAGTTGGAGGGCCTTCACGACTGTTAGCCCCAAGGGTAATGTACCTGACGAGAGGAAGAAAGGCAGGAGGGGGTGGGGCAGCCGGGGTGACCGGGGGTGGGATGGGTCATCTGGACCGCAGCTGCTGTTGTGCTGGCTACAGTAGCAGGCAGGGTGGCTGGCAGTCTTTGCTTGGGTCACGAGTGGACGGGGGAGACCGAGCAGGTCAGGGGTGAGGTGGAGATGGTGCAGGGAGGATGAAAGTGGCAGAAGGTTTGCCTCTGCTGCTGCTGCTGGTGGAGGGCGGAGGAGGGCGCGACTGGATGGGTGGCGTGGTTCTCAGACAGACTCAAGAAAATAGTGCAAAAATCGCATCAAACATTGGAAAAAAATATAAAAACATGAAATGAACTTCAAATGAGCACAATAAACTATGAAAATTAGACGTTCAACTGCACCCTACTTGAGACTACTAACTTACACTCAAATAAAGATAAAATACATAATTAAAATAAAAAGGACTCTACTGCGACTCAGATTGTTGACCGTGTAAGCAATGTCACCGTGTGAAATGCCCGTTCGGTCCATTGTCCGACGTCACGGGTCTTGCTTCGCATTAATCGCCCCCGGTTAAAAAAAAAACGTTCTCGAATTTTGAAATGCTGAAGCACAATGAAGACGATCATAGGAGGATAAGCTGAGAACTCGGAGAAGACATTCATATAAAGAGTCTCGAGTTGTCACTCCTCATACGCCTTACAGAAATCTCGGCACACCAAATCAACATGAGCCGACTCCAGAAGTAACATGACGTCGGATGGAGCAACCTCAAGCACCGTCAATCAAGTCTAACCCAGAGGTAACAAATAAATACTAATCCCAGACATTGCAGCAAGTGACAACCTGAACAACTGCATGAACCTCAAACATGGAGTGGACCATCAAATCTAATCCAGAAACAATAAGCAAGCTCTGGTCCCACACATCATCTAGTGGTGAGGTGACATCATCCAAGCGATCTTGTATTGCCTTCTTGATAGTGCAAAGTGTCTGCAAGAAGGAATTTAGCAATCAAAATTTCTTGTTGAGATGAACAGGCTTCACGATGCAACTCTCCCATCAAGATCTATGACAGCTTGGCCTTCCTTCATCCATTGATAACCCAAACTAATATGCGAGCCATTCGGCTGAATTTTGCATCTAGCTCCATGAAAATACATAAGGGATCATCTTGTGATGGGACTAGATGAAACTCACAAATCCTTCCGCACCATCAACAATGATTTCCCCCATTTTAAAAGAGAACTGACAATAGATTGGGAGACATAATTTTCGGACTGATGCTAATTGAGAATCACGGTTGCCTACTCGTTGTTGAGCAAAAATACTTCAAAACTAAAATACATCGTGGATAAAATTTACCTTGGACCCCGATTTGATAGAACAAATCGGACAAATCAGTTCCCTAAGCTCTACACCAATTTGATGCGGAACGACGATACTAGAGTCCTCGTGTATCGAATCATACCTCCTTTGTGATAGTTGCAGGGCCTTCACGACTGTTAGCCCCGGGGATAGTGTACCTGGCGAGAGGAAGAAAGGTAGGAGACAAAGAAAGGCAGAGAGAGAGAGAGAGAGATGGAGGGCGATGGCAGGAGGTGGTGGGGCTGCCGGAGTGACCGAGGGCGGGCCGGGTCGTCTGGACCGCGGCCACTGTTGTGCTAGCTACAATAGGGCAAGGTGGCTGGCAATCTTTGCTTAGGTCACGAGCGGATGGAGGAGACCAAGTAGGTCAATAGTGAGGGAGATGGTGCAGCAGAAGGTTTGTCGTGCCATCCGAACCGCACGCACCAATTTTCTGGTGGTACGATACAATACAACCAGTACCGCAGCCAAACTGCTATCGTGTCGTTGCCGCCGCCGGAGAAGCTCAGCTGTCGTCGTTGAAATTCACCTGGCCAGACCGCGTGCATACTGCGAACCGATCGTGCCAGTTTTTTCAGGTACGATCCGATATGCCCTACACCGCACGTACCGAATTGATCCGTCAAACCATGGCCTCTGTTGCTACTGGCGGAGAGCGAAGAAGGGCACGACTAGATGGGTGGGGTGGTTCCCAGATGGAGGCGACGCAATCAGGGTCGTCGGCGTGTCGCTATCTCGAGCCAGCTTCAACTGTGCGAGGCGACTGGGCAGGGGAGCTGGTGTGGTTGTGGGGGCGGCGGGTTCCAGGCGTCGGTGGTTGCAAGGGTGGGGAAAGGTGGGAGCTGACCGATGATGGTGGTGTCAAAGAAGCCGGCGACAACTGGGTGGTTGGCTGCGGAATGGGTCAGACGGCGGTGCTAGAGGGTCGGTCAAACGGCGGTGCCAAAGTTGGTGTCCCCTGACAACAGTGGCAAGGTGGAAGGAGGGTAGAATAGGATCTTGTGGTTGCAGAGAAAGAGTGAGAAGGAAGGGACATGGTCTCCGTGGAGGAAGAAGGCGGAGAAGGAAAGGGGGCATACGACAGTTGTGTTTAGGGAGAGGGGAACCAACAGACCTGTTGCAGTGGTGGTTTGCAACAATGGACAGCGGTGGAAGGCGGTGGTGGACGGTAGGCCTCTCGCCCGGGATCTGGCCCTCGCGGCCTCCCTATCTCAGGGTCTCTCATCTCTCGCTTAGAGAAGGAAACTCCAAAAATTCGCAGTAAAAATCTTCATTAATCGGAAAAAAGGACTACATGGCATTTTATAGTGGTTAGGCTAAACTTAACCCTAACATGACTTTTTTGGACGAAAATGTCCTTAGACTCAAGAAAATAGTGTGAAAATCGCACCAAAAATTACAGAAAAATATAAAAATACGAAACCAGCTCCAAATGAGCACAATAAACTATGAAAATTAGAAGCTTAATCCCACCCTACTTGAAACTACTAACTTAGACTCAAATAAAGATAAAATACATAATTAAAATAAAAAGGACTCTACTGCGACTCCAATTGTCGACCATGTAAGCAATGTCAGCATCCAAAACGTCCATTTGGTCCATTGCCCGACGTCACGAGTCTTACTTCACATTACCAATACTTGCCAAAAGGTTAATTGAGATGAGATTCAGTTGTAGACATCTCATCCAATTTGCTCCTTGGTTTCTGTAGTTACAAGGACAGTGAGCTCCTATCCACTCACAACAACCAAGCAGTTTTGGGAGATTGTTACAGGGCCATGCTCACTTAATTTCTTGACCATAGGCAAGCATTCCTATTGATACATACATTCATATATATATATATATATATATATATATATATATATTAAAGAGAAATAGAGAGAGGTAAGTGGATCGACAAAGTATCCGATCTCCAAGGAAAAATCATTATTCATGGTCCAAGACCATACATATTGATAAATAAGACTTCCGTTTATTTGTTGAATAGACAAACTGGCCGAAAAAACCATAGCTACACTCAATAAAACAATAGGAACAGCCCACATACGATGAATATTTTTTGCTGCTGTTGGAATGTATATATATATGCAATGACCATGGCCTCATGGTCAACCATATGATGGCAACTGCATCCAGAGAGGGAAGCCCTCCTCGTTACTTTGATGTTTAAACAATCCTGGAGACCAGTAATAATGCAAATTGACACTTGATTGAGAAATTTTCTTTAGGTGAAAGCTTAATATCCTCTAAATGAGCAGAAACTGCAGAATACAAAACTTCCAGAAAATATACGAACAAGAGGAGTATCCCTTCCTCAACACAAAACTATAGTATAACCATGATCTTTGGACACATTAATACAACATAAAAATAACAATAAAAACCACATATATAATTAAACATATTAGACAGAAAACGAATCAGAACAGTAAGAACAAAGAATAGTCAATGGCCTAAATTTAATGTCAACTTGTGAGCAGGGAGGTGAACTATGGTACACTACCTATATTTAGCATATCCATGAAGTTGTTTACTGCTTCCTATATGTTGGAAACTGACCTCCAAAAAACCCCGTTGTCAACAAGCTATTTCTCAAACATCTCAAAGCACCATCCATGGTGTCTTCGAGAGAAAATCATAGCCATTCAGCTCTCTAAGGACCACTGTTGGCAGTATCGGCCGAAACCGATACGTTTCGGCCGAAACGTATCGGTTTCGACCGGTACCGATCCGAAACCGGCCCTTAACACTGTAGCAGGTCCGAAACCTATTAAATAATACTTTTTTAATGGTTTCGGACGAAACCGTATTGGTTTCGGCCGAAACTCACCTGTTTCGGTCCGAAACCTGACGATTTTGGCCGAAACCGGACAGGTTTCGGCCGAAACCGGACATGTTTTACTAAATTTTTGAGGTTTTTGAATAGTTTCAACCGGTTTCGGCCGAAACCGAAACCGATACTGAAACCGGTACGTATCGGTTTAGGGACCGGCCGAAACCGGTACCGAAACCGATACTGCCATCCTTGCTAAGGACGGTCCTTCCAAATTCTATACCTTTCACCATCTAATGGAAAATATAATATATGACAATTCACATGACAATAAGAAGTTCGTCAACTGTCGAGTAGGCAAATCAGGTGTGGCATAGTGGATGGACTGAATATAAAATATTACATGAACATAGGATTCTTAATGACATGTAAGGTAAGATGCTGAGGCTTTACCCAGAATAGCCACCTCCGTGTAGACAGAAAACAACGGGCCCTTGAGATCCAGCTTTATATACATGAAAGACCTGCCCATCAAGAGAGTGAAAGAGTCATTATCTCACTCACACTTCCATAACAAATCAATGTAGAAGGGAATACCCACGTCATCTGTTCCAGGAATAGTGACATCAACTTCTTCATCAAAGTAGCCTAGCCAGTCCAAAGGTGCATATTTTTTGAGCGAACTCCTGCACTTATGGATTAAAAATAGGTGAAATAAGTGATCTCCGTGAGTGAAAAATTAGATAATAGTCATCATATGGCTATTAGAACTCTATCATATTAGTAAACTTTTCATTGCATCACACGCATCTACAGTGCCAAGGTTAGGCTGTATGCGTTATGTTGAACTGAACGGGGGAGAAAATAAAGTAGAACTTATTCCTTATGTACATCATTCAGCTAAAGAATCTGCCATGGCCACCATTCTGTTGATGCTTATCTTCATCTGGTGATGATTGTCATGGAGACGGTCCAAAACAGCAAATGTCTTTGCCAGCCTTCCAACACACACTCTCTACAGGCCAACATGCTGAACAAATAAGCTACAAAATTTTATATTTTCATTTGTCTCATTAAAGCTCAACCAGCAAGTAAGAGGACAGACCTCTGAAGAACTTCTCTTGTGATTTGTGGCTATAATTATGCAACTGACAAGATGAGAACTTCCAAACTGATGAGTCAATCAGGGGAACTATTATGTAAGAATAGTTGTCGATAGAAGGGAGGCTCCTAAGTAGAATCTTTTTGGAGATGTGGAAACCACAAAATAAAATTCAATATAGGAACTGTATGTGGTAGGTTCAGTTGGCTTCTAAAAAAATGCAAGCATATTTTTGGGAAAGAAATGGAAGAGACAATATTTTCAACAAAAATTCTAGCCCCAGACTGAGAACCCCCTTCCCACTTCTCTCCCTCCTCCACTGATTTTAGAAGCTACTTGAATCTTCCTTCCTCAGTTCTTCAAGTCTCCAAGACTTAACAAGAAACTTGCAGACCAACGGAACCTATATCCATCGAGTCAGTTATTCTTTCATATATATTTCACTTTATGTTTCCTCTTTACTTCCTCTTTCTATTGTAAACCATAAATACCAAAAAAAGTTTATTTTATCAGCTTTACTAGTATCATTTTATGTATAGCCTGTGGCAAGTGCAATGAGTTCAAGCCCTTGTGCCCGTAGGATAACATTCAAACACTCGCTGACAATACACAAGGAGATGATGACTAAAAAGTCCATGACATCAACTCGAGGCCTCCCCCACTGCCTCAAAGCAGTCTCCACACATCGTAAAACTGCCACTCGGAAGAAACCCTGATCGAAATTGATACGAACAAGAGATGGAAGAATTGGAGGGCCTAGCATATACAAGTACAAGACTCTCAAAAGCAAGGTCGATGGCCAATGTCCTATTCCTAGTAGGATACAAAATATAGCAAGAGAGAAAAGGAGAAAGAGGGAGAAAGAGGAAAGGTCTATATAAGGGAGGAACAATCCTAGTAGGATCCGGAGGATCCTTCTCTTAACACCTCCCCTCAAACGCATGGGGGATCATACACCGAGAGTTTGCGATTGAGTTCTTTGAAGCGCAGAGTCGTTTGAGATTTCGTGAAGAGATCAGCAAGCTGCTCGGCAGAGGAAATGTGAGGCAGTGACAAAGTACCGGAGAGATACTGTTGGCAGACAAAGTGACAATCAATCTCAATATGTTTAGTCCGTTCATGAAAAACGAGATAGCCGACGATTTGAAAAGCACTCCGGTTGTCACAATAAAGTGGTGTGGGAGCTAAGTGGTAGATTCCAAAATTATGAAGAAGATGACAAAGCCAAACGATCTCAGCAGACGTGTCAAGGTACTCAGCCTCAGTGCTAGAGCGAGAGACAACAACTTACTTCTTGCTTCGTCAAGAAATAAGAGAGGAGCCGAGAAAAATGTAGACCCCGGTGATAGAACGACGATCAATAGGATTACCAGTCCAATCAACATCCAAATAAGCAGGAAGCCCCAAGGTGGTCGTGGACAACATAAATAAGGAGCGTCGAATAGTGCCGCACAGATACCGAAGTACACGCAAAAGAACAACAAAGTGAACGAAGGTGGGTGCACTGACAGACTGACTCGAAGGTGGGTGCACTGACAGAACATGAACAACATAGACAATGTCAGGTCGGGAAATAGTCAAATACACTAAGGCCCCAACAAGTTGATGATAGCGTGTAGGATCATCTAATGGAACGCCATTGGATGGACGAAACTTGAGATGAAACTCCATAAGAGTGTCAGTTGTGTGAGAATCAGAGAGAGCAGCACGCTGAAGAATGTCGCTGATGTACTTCTGCTGAGACAATAAATAACCACGAGAGGAGTAGGCAACCTCAAAACCAAGAAAATAGCGCAAGGGCCCGAGATCCTTCATCTCGAACTGCCAACGGAGGCGGTGCTTAAGAGAAGCAATAGCAGCAACATTATCTCCAGTGATGATCATGTCATGAACATAGAGAAGAAGAATGACACGACCAAGAGGAGATTCTCAGACAAAGAGAGCATAATCCTCTGCACTCTCATGAAAACCAACATCAAGAATAATCTGACGGAACCGTTCAAACCAAGCTCGAGGAGCTTGTTTGAGTTTGTACATGGCCTCGTGAAGTCGACAGACATGGAGTGACGGTATCGAACGACCCGGACGAGATTGCATGTAGACTTCCTCAGAAAGGTCACCATGAAGAAATACATTTTTCACGTCAAGCTGAAAGAGAGGCCACCGACAAACAGCCGCAATAGCAAGGAGAGTAGGAACAATGATTATTTTGACGACCGGAGCAAAAATCTCCTCATAATTAATGCCATACTCCTGAGTGAAATCCCATGCCACAAGTCGAGCCTTATGACGCTCAATGTTACCATCAGACTTACTCTTGATCTTGTAAATCCACTTGCATCTGATAGGAGAAACACCAGGAGGAAGTGGAACAAGATCCCAAGTTTGAGTCTACTAAAGAGCTTGCAACTCCTCGTCCATAGCATGCCACCACTCATGAGACTAAACTGTCTGGCGATAACTCTGGGGTTCCTAATACGTGTGAAGGGCTACAAGTAGAGAACTGTGGCGAGTAGGAGTCAAAAAAAAAAAAAACTAAGCCTATCAAGAGGATGGCGGTTACGTGGAGGGTTATGTCGTGGAGGATCCGCAGGAGGCAGAACAGGAGCAGGAGCGGGTGCATCTTGTCCCTGAGAGTCACCAACATCGTCAGCCAGTGGAACAGAAACATCTCAAGGTTCAAGAGGGCGATGACTGTAGACATGGACAATGGGAGGGAGAGGAGGTGAGGAAGGCTCCGGAGGCAAGAGGGAAGGAGCGGGAGAAGGCTCAGTAAGAGGAAAGCTCGGGATAATGGCCGGAGAAGAGGGTCTAGGATCATATAAGAAAGAAAGATCTTGAGTTGAAACCAGAGAGGAAGAGGCAAAAAAAAGGAACGTCCTCAAAGAAGGTGACCTAACAAGAGATATGAAAAAGAAGGTGACCTAACAAGAGATATGAAGTCGATGAGATAACAGTAATACACATGGTGCTCCATACTATATCTAGGGAGAACATACTTAACTGCTCGTGGAGAGAGTTTTGTGCGCTCAGGAGGATGGAGTAGAACAAAACACGTGCAACCGAAGGTACGAAGATCTCGATAGGGAGGCTGCGAGGCATAAACACGCTCATAGGGAGCTTACCCGAAAAAAACAGAAGACAGTGTGATATTGATAAGATAAATAGAAGTGAGAACAACTTCTATCCAAAAGGCATGAGGAACAGAGGCACAGAGAAGAAGTGCCTGAGCAATGTCAAGAATATGACGATGCTTGCACTCAGCAACTCCATTCTGTTGTAAAGTGTAAGGGCAAGACTGTTAAGGAGGGGTTCCATGTAAAGACAGGATGTCTTGAAAGTCAGTAGAGAGGTACTCACGAGCACCATCAGTACAAAGTATTTTGATGCGACAATGAAACTAGGTGTTAAACCATCTCAGAGAATTGACGATAAATAGAAAGAAGGTCAGATCTCCGGTGCATAAGAAAAACTCAAGTGAAGCAGTACAATTATCAATGAAACTGACGTAACGGAGAAAATCCATCATAGAAGGTAAAGAAGTTGGACCCCAAATGTCATAATGCACTAAATCAAAAGATTTTGAAGATACAAACTCTTGAGAAGATAAAAGGGAGGGGGAAAATGCTTAGCAAGCTTACAACCGTGACAATGAGACAAATGAATAGAAGACTACTAAGACCCTAAGACTCCTAACAGAAATAAGGACTTGAGATGAGCTTCAAAAGGATGAATAAGACAATGATGCCAAAGGTTAGCAATGGAGAAATCCATCCCATGAGTGGCGAAGAAGATGATGGTCGAAGGAGAAAGATGTAGTGACTTCAAGCGATACAAACTACTCACTCTACAACTTGTTCCAATCCTCTGACCTGTATACGGATCCTACACAGAACATGAAGAAGAGGTGAATGGGATAGTGTATCTAGCATTGGCAAGGCGACTAATGAAAATTAAGTTCATAGAAAGTTTGGAAACATGAAGCATAGGAGAAAGGGAAACAACTAGAAGGGTCAGATGTGCGAGTGATGGTACCACATTGAAGGACACGAAGGGGAGTGCCGGCAACAGTGTGAATCTGCAAGTGAGCGGGAGCATGAGAACAATCTACAAGTCATGAGCCATCAGAAGTCATATGATGAGAAGCCCGAGAGTCTAAGATCCAGGTAGGGACAGTACCAGAGGTGGCAGACATAGTAGAGGATTCATTTAGAAGACTAGCGAACTGTAGGAGCTGTTGAAATTGCTGAGGCTGAGAGACAAGGTGAGTATGATGGCTGGCCAAATGTGCCACATATGGAGCGGTAGGAGATGTGACTGAGAGATCTAAAGTAGAAGACTCTGCATCAACGACAGCAATTGTAAGACGAGCGGAGCAATTCTACTTGCAAAGAAGCTAAGGACAAGTATCCCAAAGATGGCCTCAAAGACGTCAATAGCGGCAAAAGAGTTGAGCCATAGAGCCAGTGGTATCTCCAGTAGAAACCTGAGGGGAGGTACGCTGACGAGCAGGGCGTGTCAAGGTTGCCAACACTAACTCAGAAGGAGTAGAAGATGAACCAAGAGCACGGAGCCACGTCTCCTCAGCAGTGATATCAACTAGAGCACCATCTAAAGTAGGTAGACTAGAGCGATGAAGAAGCTGTGCTCGAAGGGCCTCGAACTTAGGTCGGAGGCGCATCAAAAAATGATAGAGCTGTTGTCAATCTTGTTGTTGGCTACACAAACAATGAGAAACCAGGCCAATTGCATGCATAGTATCCAGTTCGGACTAGATGCGACGAAGTCGAGTGAAGAAGTCCTGAATAGAGAGCTCACCCTGACGGAGACTACCAAGCTCACTGCACGGTTGATATTCACAGACACCACTGGCCTAAATGTAACGCTTGACCAGATAAAGCCACTGAAGGCGAAAAGTAGTGAGCTCTAGCGAGTCCAGACGGATGGAAGAATCAACAGAGTGAATAATATATCCCATGATGATCTCATCGATATCCTTCCAAACCTGAAGAGTGGGTGTAGCCGAAACAATAAGAGGAGCAGTACTGGATTTTGCAATAGGGTCTGCAACAAAACTAGCAAGGGAATCAGATGCAGGAACAATATCTAGAGTGATGGAACTATCAATGTATCCCCATAGTTTCGCAGTACACAAATTTGAGCGTAGAGAAGCGGCCCAGATAGCATAGCTGTTGACCCCAACATAGTTGTCAAGGCATCCGAGACAACTAAGGGGGTGGTTCACCGCCTTACTGCTTAGTCAACGAGACAAGGCGCCTAGGCGAAACCTAGTTGATATAACTGAGTACATTGCAAGAGAACTACCACTATACATTTTCTACATATAAGTTCTATCTTTAGTTAATAGAAAATTTGATATCTACAAATCTTCAACATATACCTATATTTTAAAAAATAAAAACAGAATAAATGACAAACAATAACAAATTAATAAGGTGAAAACTAATAAAAAATGTGAATATCTGTCAATCAATATAAAATTTTAATCTACAATTTGATATTCAAATATCTATTCTGTATATTAAAAAGGAAGCATAAATATAACACATTTTTAGGTAAATTATAAGTGCATCAATATAATAATTTCATAATTTTTCCCTTGTGAATTATCAAAAAGAGACAAAAATGGTAGTTTCAACAAGTACACCGTGCAAATATGAATCAATGTCCTTAAGAGGAGGGAAGATAAATCGACAGGGAGACGAATCCGAGAGAAAGGAGAAAGAGAAATGGAAGTCTTATCTTCTCTTTCCAATCTTGACATATCATTTGTCAATTTTTTAAAATTACCCTTAAACTTTTGCCCAAATGCTAAAGCAGACCTCAAAACAAGGAGTAGATGTCTTGCAAAGGCAGGCTAGGTAGGCCAAAGGTGGCCTATGTGCACCAAGGCAGTCAGGTGAGTGCCTTAATGAGTTGATCGCATAAATGTCTGGTCGCCTTGAGTGCCTTGGAGCGTCTTGTCGCCTAGGCGACGTCTTGAAAATAATGGACCCCAATCAATTAAATATCCATCTTGGGAATATCCGACGTGAACGACATGGTGCCAAAGGTAGAAGGTCCCAAAGGTGAAGCCAAATGATGAATTTAATTGCACGGATGCGATCGGAGCATCAAAGAACCCTCAGATGGATATATAATAACGATAAGGATGTTGGCTGCTGCAAAGGTCCAAGTGTTGGCGGTTGGCACAATGAATCTGTCGTCAGGAAAGGAGAAGGCAGGCGCAGTACGCTGCGACCCTTCTTCTTCCTATGCTAGGGCAGCAGGCTGATCAGGTGGACAGCCGTGGACAATGGCGGCTGCAGCAGAGGTGACGCCGGTGGATCAGAGGGACACTGCTACAGGCGACGATGGCAAACGGTCCCGGATCTGCTTCGCGGATGCAAGCGCCGGCTGGGCGGCCGCAAGCAGGGGGAGCCCGTAGCAGAGCCGGGAGGAGGGCGGCCTCGGCAGTGAGCAGTCGGCTGGAGAGACTCGCGGCCGCGGATCTAGGTCGCAGCGAGCAGAGGCCGAGACAGCAACAGGCAGCGGCGGTACAGCAACAGGCAGCGGCGGTAGGGGTGAAGATGCCAGCGGACGTCAGCTGCCACGGCGCAGCAAAGAGGCCGCAGACAGGCAGCGGCTGCACTGTGAGGGAGGCCGCCTGTGGCCTGCGTTGGAGGATCCAGCAGCGGACGTCAAGAGCCCAGTGTCTCTAATACCATGATACGAACAAGAGATGGAGGAATTCTTAGCCTCTCACATGGAATATATGCAATATTACAAGACCCTGGGCGTTACGGGTGGGTGGTGTGAGCACCCAGAGAGAGTGTGTGTGAGCACCCAGAGAGAGTGTGAGTCTCTCAGCCAACTAGAGTTGCCAGTGACTTTAGTCTCACATTGGATTCCACAAAGAGTTGGACCGGCTTATAAGAAAATAGAATCCCCTACCTCAATGCCTAGGTTTTGGAGAAGGATAAATGATTCCTAACAAAATGGTGTCTGAGCCCAACCTTTGTCGATCTAATGTGGCGTATCAATACACCCTTTATCTGCTGCGCATGAACGGGCGTAACCTCGATCGGCACCTAGCCGACGAGGGCGTCGGCCTTGTAAAGGGGGAGGTATTGTTACGGGTGGGTGGTGTGAGCACCCAGAGAGAGTGTGAGTCTCT
This sequence comes from Amorphophallus konjac, assembly GCA_022559845.1. Classification (NCBI taxonomy): domain Eukaryota; kingdom Viridiplantae; phylum Streptophyta; class Magnoliopsida; order Alismatales; family Araceae; genus Amorphophallus; species Amorphophallus konjac. Next base: position 32,751,865 of record CM040128.1, read on the forward strand.
CAGCCAACTAGAGTTGTCAGTGACTTTAGTCCCACATTGGATTCCACAAAGAGTTGGACCGGCTTATAAGAAAATGGAATCCCCTACCTCAATGCCTAGGTTTTGGAGAAGGATAAATGATTCCTAACAGAGGGCAAGGTCGACGGCCAATGTCCTATTATGATACAAAGTATAGCAAGAGAGAAACGGAGAAAGAAGGAAGGTTTATGCAAGGGAGCAAGAATCCTAGTAGGATCTGGAGGAGGATCCTTCTCTTAACAGAAATCAATCCAGACAGGCATTCTAGCCCCATGCAACCCTTTTCCTCTCGAGATCAAGAACGACCAGTCTGAAATCCTTAAACACGATCACCAAAAACAACTACTACAACTGCGTCCCGCAACCTTCATCGTTCCATAAAGACACATTTCGCCCAATCTAAACCGCCCTGGATTGAGCCCCCCTCTCCAGCGTGTCCCAGGCTCCCAGCCCAAAAATCCGAAAAACAAGCAAAGCCACTTCGATCCACCGATTCCATTATTCAGGTGGCCAGAGCAGATCAATTAATAAAACACATATCAACAACCGAATTTGTAGTATCTGCTTCAAACCGATGAGAAATGAGGGTCTGATCTCTTACTGAACCGCGGGCCGGGGAGGCGCCGACGAGAAAGCCGATGGCGAGCTCTGGGTTTGTTCCTGCCCTTCCGGGGCCTCCTCCGAGAGGGTCTCGAGGTCCGAAGGCTCCATGGTTCTGCGGTTGGCGTCGATGGGATCCGGAGAGGAACTGCGAGAAGCTTCGAAGACGAAGAAGGGGAGAAGGGAGCGTACGTGATGCCACGGGGAGAGTATGATGCGACGGGAAGAGCACAAAGGTTGCATCGTGGATCGCCGAGTTTAACTCAACAACGTAAGATACAAGTTCCCGATTTTTTTAAAAATAAAATAAAAGAGTTGTATTGTATTTATTGTAATACATTTTTTAGTTGAACGATAACACTTCAAAATTATTAAACTAGACAACATTTCTAAATTTTAATTTTTAAACATGTTTCTTAAGTTACTCACGTTTGTGTTATATGCTTTTAACTTTTATTTTTATATATTACAAGATAATATCACTTCCACAAATTTCTTAAGATTTTTTCATTTTCATGAAGTATTAATTTGACTTGGGTAACATTGTCCTTTTAACTCATTAAGTCATAGTCCTCTCATCTATGAAGCGCCGTTAAATTCCTATTTACTCAAAAGTAAATTAAATCTAATCTAAACCCCAAATATGAAAGTCTGTCTGGATGCAAATTAAATTTCAAATCCTACTGGTGCACCCATTTGATTAAATTTCTGCTATTTTTTGTTGGAGATTGCAGGTTATAACTCTGTGTTGCTTTTCTTTCAAGTGCTTATTCTCTTCTCGTAGTAAATTGCATGCTAAAAGGTCAATGATGATTGTCCTACACACAGGGAAAGCCAACACAATGGTATTTGATGATATCTGTTGATTGTGGGTGAAAGATGCCCATTTTATTTGGCAGGATAGCCGGAAAATTGCATCATTTGATTCATCTGTGATTCTAAATTTGCTATAGAAGGTTAGAAAAGCATTTGATTTGATGTCTCTGAAAATCATACTGCACTGCATCCCATGGCGTCAGGGCCACTTTGATAAAGGGATATGTTAGCGGTAGATACGTGATCCACCTCTAACTCATCTCGGATGATTTATTCCATCATTTTGATTTGATTTAAAAAACTCAAGTTTATCTTTAATCGATCCTGATTAAGAAAAAAAGAGTCAAACAAGAGTAAATCATTCCACTCCGAGTAACTCATCTTAATCGGACTTATCCCTTTATCAAAGTGACCCCACGTGTCTTCACTCTATAAAATAGGAGGCTGCTTAATTGCTTGATTCATCTAACCTTCGAAGAGCATCCCACACATCTCATCAACATTCTCCTTTGGTTTGGGACAAGTAGAGGTCAACCGCTCTCAGGCCTAAACCTAAAAACTGATATGCTCGCTTTTTTGGGTTTTGATTTTCTTCGACATTGAAAATTTTTAAACGTTGAGTTTTCTTTATGGCAAAATCAGTAAATATGTTTTTTAGAACTGAACTCTCCTTCTTGAGAAAGAGTCGTACGTACCTTATTAATTAACATCCACTTTGATAATGGAATAAGATAAGCCAAGATGAGTTATTCGTTGGTGGATGAGTTATTCAAGTTCCTATAATATATCATTAGGAGTCGAATAAGGTTAATACCTTTAACCCGAGTTATCTCATTCCACTTCTCTCATAAGAATACTCTATCTGACCCCAGATAAGAAATATACGTACCAAATTAAAAATATGAAAACTCGCGAATAATCCAGCCCGAGTCCACCTGGATTAGCTTATATTAACTTATTATTAAAGTGGCCCTAATTGATTTTGCCAAAAAGGAAATGACATCTTGCTGTGAATTGTCCACGGAAACTTCAAAGGAGATAAATTTTGACTCTCAGAATCGGCCAAGGGGAATCGGGTCAGTGATATTGGATGGCTTACCTTTTATCACTTCACCCTCTTGCCAAACTCATCTGTTGGAGAATGTAATTGGCGAGTAACATTTATGAGCCATCTAAGGCTGTCAATGGATTGCACTTGGCTGCTAAGAAACTTTAAGCCAATCTTAGTCCTCCGTCTCATCCGGGAATTCGGCCTAGCCAATCACATAGGGCATCTTTGATAACCGAGTAAGGGGGTTTATCGGGTTTCTGTGAGGGAGAGGACGAGCGGAGGTGGGGTCCACCGGTTAATCGATGTCGACTAACCAAGGGACAACCCCGTTGTCAAAGACGTCCATAGGACGTGTTTGCTAACCAGTGGGATTAGTGCATTCGACTATGGGAGGTCGAGTGTGCTAACCGACTCCGGTTAACGACGTTGTATGTGGGAGAGCGGTGGGACTCCGACATCCGTTAAGTCAAAGGGGCCCATAGGTTGGGATAGAACACTTGAAATGAGAAGAGTAACAATACATGCTGCACACCCAAAAGTGTATAACACATTGCACGTTCACTTATTAGTCAGTTTATATAAGACTGTCTAATCTTATTAATTCAACGAGATTGATGAGACGTGGGAGGTTAAAAAAAAAACTAATAAGATGAGAATGGTACGGCAGCCTGCAGAGCAGCAGCGTTGGGTGGAGACTGTGGAGTAACGCTGAAGGGAAAGACAAAAAGGGAGGGTTGGAGACACATGACATCGATTTTGTTACTTTGTGCAGTGCAGGGCAGGGCAGTGCAGTGCCCAGAGGTGGACAGCATCCCCGTCACCATTATCATTAGCATCTATCTGGGTCTCCCCGTGGTAAGCCCCTGGGCACGGTGTTGCCGTGGTGGAGCAGTGCGACAAAGGTCGTCCCCTTTTTCTCTTCCCTTTTCTCATATTCCTCGGTGGTCATCATCATCATCATTTTATTCCTTCTCTCTTTTTGTCTGGCATGGCGTGGAGTGGACGATGCTTTCTCGCGAGTGTGGAGGAGGAACAGTGAGGAGGAGAAAAAGAGTCTTTCTGATATCGTAGTAAAGGTCTGAATTTAAACTCAAAACCCCACATACATTTAATGTGGGATTAAACGCCAACAGATTCCACTATATTACTCATTGTCCATGTTAGGGGAGTGAAAAGTTACACGCGTAGAAAGTTAAATATATGATCTTGGTGCAAATAAGAACTCCCCGGTTCAATTATGCTCCTCCTCAGAAGAAGAGGGGGATCTAACAAAACCTTCACCCCTATTTTATGGGCTCCATGCGAGAATCGATCCCAACACTGAAACCTGCGAAGAAATTTCCTTCCAATGGAGACGACTCTCCTCTTTAGTGCGCTGCCATTTCTGATCCAGAGACTCGCTCCCTCAGATAGATGACAAATTCTCTTTTACATGTCGGGTGACAGGTCCTCCTCCCCCACCTGCGAAGACCAATGTGCAGAGCCCTCGCCCGCGTGCAAGCACACAGGCCGTGTCAGACAAGACGACAGCCAAGTTTTTCCTTGTACAAGTTACTACTCTCTTGGAACGGTACTCGTATGAGAGTATGCAAATACGATCTCATCTCTTTTGTAGGACGTCGACTTACGGCAGTTACCATAGATTGAGAGAGTGAGTCCCAAACTCACAGGTCTCATGCTAGTGGTGAATTGGACATCCTCTCCCTTTGTAAGGTGGAGGTCCCAGGTTTAATATCTGATCGTTTCTCCTCACCGTTAAAAAAAAACTTATTTACTAAGAAAAGTCTCAAATCCACGGCCTCTTTATTTAGAGAGGTTAGTGTCCAATGAGTTACGAGTTCAGAACTAGGAAGAAGAGCACTTAAGGGCCTTTGATAAACGAATAAGCCAACATCGGGTTTGCGCATTCGCCAGTGGGGTTCCGGTTTTATCGGTAATAACTGAAAACGAGTTTGATAAAAAATGGGGTTTAACCCCGGTTAACAAGGGATTCAGTTGAAAAAACCCGATTTTATGTGGATTATCCATTCGAGCCGGAGGGTCGAATACGCTGTTCGCCCGAGTGCAGGCGGACAGCGTATCCTGCCCCTCCGCTGCTTTTTTATCAAATGGGGTCTTATTGCTACAGTTCCTCGGAATATGTGATACTGGGAATGAAAGGAATATAACTCAGCCCTGTTTGGATGCAAGTTCTAAATGGGTTTGGGTTTGTCACAAATTCATTTTTTACGATAGGTTTACTTTACAAGATTTGAAAATAAGTTTGTCATGCATCATGAACTCAAGAACTTTTCATCGATGAGTTAACTCCACCCAGTTAACAAAAGTGGTCCCGAAAGTCAATAGTCTTCATATACTCATAGCAACCAAACAAAAAAATTACTGTAAAGCATTACGGTAAATGAGCTTACAAACTTTGATTATGATGGCTCCATCTATGTTTTTCACTGTTGCGTTTGGAGAATAAATGTTAATTTACCCCACCTTTGCAGTAGAGATGCAAACACGCGGGCAATGCTCTCGAGTCTCCACTACGTGTCAAAATCTGTGGCACAGGTTATAGTAATGATGTGGAGACGGTGAGAGGTTAAGCTGAATCGTCCGGTTAAATTGAGGATGGCTGGTTGTACGATGTGATGTGAGAGAATTTATGAAAAGAATTTAAGGGTCGTTTTTGGTGGGGTTAGCATATTTTGCCTCAGAGGATCAAATGTGCTAATTGATTCGGGTAGTAAACTTTTGTACGAGGAGAATATGTGGGGCTCACATTTATCTCTCTCGAGATTAAATAGCTTAACTCGATAATAAATTGGATCTAAAATAATAATAATAATACGATCTATAAAAAATAATGAAGGAATGTTCTTATTGAGCAGAAATATTCTTCTAACTCAACTCTTTGAGATAATCAGACTTATGGCTTGTAAGTTGTAACCGTCTCTCCACCCTGTAGTATTGCGACCCAAATGCACGCTTACTAACATCGAGGGCATGGGGATTTACAAGAAGCCCACTAGCTGCGAGCGAGCTACCACAAATTTGAATCCCCACATAATGTCTTATGTGTAACTCACTTGAATTTTATAAGGGCCGATTTGACGCGTGGTTGGGTTATCCAACCTGATGAGAGAGAGCGACGGGTTCCACCCGCTCTCCTCACACTCATCCCCTCTTAATCAGGGTCGGGTGACTTACTCGCGTGATGAGATGCGAATAAGTCACTCCACCCTCGCGTCAAATCGACCCTAAAATCTCCTTGCAAATGACCATCTAAAAATCATAGTATGTGATTTTTTTTAATATTTTGATACATGTAAGAGCTGAAGCTTCATAAACGTAATTTAGACATGCTTTATCCGAAAAAAAACTCAATTTAGACGGGGGTTATCCTGGTCATTCCACAGATGTACGGGGACTCCTACACGAGGAAACATCTTACTTTAAACAGGGTTAAAATGGTCATTAACCCTGCCCTTTCATTAGAGATTTCATTCTCATATTTTAATTTAAGAAACTTTCATTAGAAGTTTTTAGTTAGAAAGTAACCAAAATCTCATAAATATTTTCTAAGGCCCAGTGTCCTTTCAAAAACGTTTGGGTTGAAATGTGGGGAAGCTCGTAATCGCATCCAATGAGGAATTTACGCCAAATGCACTCACCAGGGTGAAGAAAACTATAAAAACTAATGTTGAACAGTTACACAAATCGAACTTTCTCTATCAATCTCGAGCTCTAATCTAGAATTCTGGGTTCTTTAGAAGTTAAAAGACAATACAAATGGTTTCTGAACATTCAGTATCTTCACCTTAAAACAATTAAACCAAGACATGTGAAAGCATAGAAACAGCTGAAAAATGAGTTTTTTTTAAATTATTTTTTGGGCTTACTCTAATTTGATCTACATGTCTGTCTGTATCATCTGATCTTTGATCTAACAGCTGAAAAATGAAACAAATAAACATCGGATGCTCAGAATGGGTCCAAAGTGGCCGGTCAATTATTTGGGGAGAAAGGTTTACTGCACACTAGCAAACACACCTTAAGTGTGTAGTGTCTTTAAATTTTTATTTTTTAAAATTTTTAAAAATAATCTTCTAAATATATTAATTTAAAAAATAAGTCACGTCACCATTTTATTTTCTAAAAAATTAAAAATAAAATAGAATAATTTTTAAAAGAATAAACATAACACTATTCATTCAATCTAATTTTTTTATTTCTGTCTAGATAATTCGATAGTAACGTGATTTGCACTTCAATACCTCGGAGACTACCTTATTTTTTTTAAAAAAATTAAAAATATTATACACTCGTGATATACAACACACTTGAGTGTGTAATTAACCTCTCTCTTATTTGGAATAAAAGGAGTATCCGGTCTTTATTTTTTTAATCTTTTTTTACCGTCCAATCAAAGATCAGATGCCATGGACGGTAGATCAGATTGCAAACGACCTGAAAAAAGAATAGTTCTTTTCTTTACTTATACACTGGCAGTGTGGCAGGTCAGACCCGCTCTGAAGAGGGCATCCCAGCCTCATCTGTACACGGTCCACTAGAAGTTCTTCCTCTTGTGGGCTCGGCTCCCGGCCCAGAAGATATCGGCCGGCCAATGGCCATCTAACCCTTTTGTCCGAGTTCTCACCCGCTTTCTCGGCCCGAGAGAGAGAGAGAGAGCGCGAGATCCAGCTCCGTCGATGAAGACTCGAAACCGGCAGCCTTCCACTGCGCCTGCGCGGGAACAAAAATAATAATAAAAAAATTCCCTCCCCGACAAGTAAATCTAGTGTATCCCCTTCCCGGCGATCTGTCCGGGGTCCCACTCCCCAGAATGGGCTCCCCACACGCGGGCGCACTCTGTCTCTCGGGACTACAAACACGCGGCCCCCGTTGTCCCTTCTCCTCCTCGGCGGCCCGGAACCCTCGCGCCGGGGAGGTAGAGGCCAGGTGGAGAAGACGGGAATTGGGCGGCGACGGGGGAGGGGAAGGGGGGAGATGGAGGGTGTTGATGGCAGAGGCGGGGATGGGCTGGTCGGTGGCGGGGATGGTGGCGGTGCCACCTGTGGCGGCGGCGGCGGCGGCGGGGGGAGGGTGAGGGTGTTGGTGGTGGACGACTCGCCCGTGGACCGGAAGATAGTGGAAAGGTTGCTTCTGAGGAGCGGAGACCTGTTCGACGGTATGCCTACCCGAGCGGCCTGTCTTCGTCCTTGTGACTGTTGGTTGTTGTCCGCGCTCATTTTTGTTGTCATCCGCTCTAGAATGGGCAGGTGGCGAGAATCTGGGCGAAACGTGTTCGTGCTTTGGCTTGCAAGAAAAACCAGTTTTTTTTGGCTTGGCGGTCCTTATTTCCAAAGTAATTAGGCACTTAATGGCTCAAATTTTGCTTCTTCCCACTCCAATTTTCCCTTTTTCCGGGGGTGATGCAATGATTTCTGGGTCGTGGCATTGCGTACTCGTTTGCATGAAATTCTCTCACTACGAGGGTTCGGATTCCACTGTTCCTTCTTCTCTCCGTCATTATGCAGGTTATGCTGCTGTGTTGTCTTCTTGCTGTGCTGTCTTCTTTCAGTCAATACTCAAGAGGGTTAGTGAATGTGAGAAGTCGGGTTCTCTTCCTTTTTTAAAAAAAATGAAGCGAAAAGATTATTCGTTCGGCGCAAGCTTTAACCGTATCATTGCTCGTACTATTTGAGATGCGTAATTGTAGTAGACGTTCGTACTTCGTACTTCATTGGTTTCTTTTTTTTTTTCTGGTTCTGTTCTTAGCCCAGGCTTCGACTGTAGCTTGTGTTTATGCCAGTACTGCCGCTCACGATTCTTATTTCAACTATCACACTTACATTAACCGGAGGTTTCACTCGTTTGAAGTAAAGAATTTCCTAGTGGCCGGTCCTCTTAGAAATGTGTGTCAAATTGTTGATTTTCACTTGTTTGTTTATTTTTAGGGATTTTTGCATATATACCCCCATAAATTTTGATTTTGTCAAATATACCTCTCGTCTGAATATATTATCGTGAATATCCTTCGTTTAGACAGAAATATTATAATTATATCTCTTTAATTTATTACCGTCGACGGAAGAGAATATTCTGTGAAATATACTAAGATATATTTGACAAAATCAAACTTTACATGAGTATATATATAAAAATCTTACTCTTTAACTCACACTTAACTCGGGTTAAACACACGGGAGTTACGGCAAAGGCATAATCGTGACGTTGTCTATATTTTGAAGATATTCATGATAATATGCTCTGATGAAAGATATATTCGATAAAACCGAACTTTACAAAGAATTTTTTTTTTTTTTTGCAAAAATCCCTTATTTTTATTGGAGATCATCTTTGATTCAGGATGTCTATTCTATGTTTCACACCATCCAGAGCATGGAGGCAAAGGAGATGGTGCTGTTTTGTGTCCTTCATTTTTATCTTGGTTCTGTTTCAGTGGTTTCTGTCGATGGCGGAAGGAAGGCACTGGAATTTCTTGGTTGGAACGGACGGCAGGATGATTCCCATGATACGGATGTAAGTTTATGAATGATCTGGTTGTCAGGGAGAAAAGTCAATAGTCATGGATCATCAGGCAACTTCTCTTTTACTTTTTCTCAAACTAAGTAAGATGGACAATCTGGATCCTCTTATAACAGTGATGGTTTTAACCTCTCAATTCCTCTTGAGCGTGAAAGAATCTGGCTGAATGCTAAATTAAATATATGAACTATAGATTATTGTCTGCTAGTGATTTCTGTAGCTGGGTAACAGGAGTTATATGGTGCAGGGCCACGATGTTGACATAATACTCACTGACTATTGTATGCCACAGATGAATGGTTATGAGCTACTCAAGACTGTCAAGGTATATGACTTCTTACTGAATTCATCACTTTTCTTGCTTTTCAAACATTAGCTATTAAAGTTTTGCAAATTAAGTGTCGCCATTCTTGACCCCATTGTCTAAAATTTTAGGAGCATAACCATCGAAGATCTATTCCTGTGGTCATCATGTCATCTGAAAATGATCCACAAAGAATTAGCAGGTTTGATTCTTTGTTGCTATGATTCCTTTTTCTTTTAATATGTGAAAAATACCTACAATCATGACCATAAATACGATTAGCTTTTGCATATTCATCACATGCATGATGCCTGTTGCCTTTGAGCCTTTCACAGGAAGACAAGTAATTATGGAAAACAAAGTATGCCATTGTCCTTCTTTCTTTTTGCACTACTTAATTATGTTGACCAAGTTAGCCGTGGCTTGGTGTCACTGGTTGGGGAGGGCTCAGGGAGCCGCCACGTAGGATCGACCCGGTGTAGTGACCCTAGGACTGCCACTAGGGCAGAGGGCCAAATAAGTAGAAGGGGGGAGAAAATATTTTTGCCATGTTGATATGCTATTAATGATTACTCCATTGTTTTTGACTTATCTGGCCTGATGCAGATTGTCTTCTGAGAAGATTCCCACAGGTGGGTATGGTAATGGGCAATGCAAACTTTAGAGTAAGTCCTGCTTCGGGGTGCCAAAAACCGTGACAAGGTTTAAAACGTTTTCGGATGCTCTTTTGAATGGAAAAGCAGATTCCATCATTCCTAAGATGCAAAAGAGTGCACATATAATAATTTAAATAGAGAAGAATTTGTGGACCCGGGAAAAAGTAATCGTCGGTCTGAGTAAGAAATGATTTCTAAGTTCTAACTAGTGTGGTTAGAAAGAGGATGGCTTGATGTCAATACATATGGAAATTTATTTTTTGGGTGAAAAAAAAAGGCTGGAAATTGCACTCGAGAATCCTCTATATGGAACGTGCTTCTTGTACTTGTGTCTAGATTCTGTCCAATATCTAGGATGTTTTGAGCAAAGATTCGTCGACTCGGTGATTCGTATCGGATCAGATCTTCTCTGATTCGGTACGGTACACTCAAGTCGTAACCAACTTGACCCTACTCGATATGTATCATCTCCTCTCTCTCTCCCTCTCCCTCTCTCTTTCTCTCTCTCTCTCTTTCTCTCTCACCGTGACTTGACCCAACTCGGCCGATCCTAGAGGTGATCTACAGCGTATCGAATTTTTTCAAATACGGTACGACACGCTCGAGTCAGACCGAGTCGACAAACTATGATTTTGAGATTTACTCTATGGTTGTGACAGCCTGACAGGTCTTCTTTCCTCCAAAGTCGAAATGCAGATTTTTGAATCTTTATCTCTAAGAAACAGGTATGCTGCTGAGAAGGAACTCGAATAAAGAAGAGATCACTCAATATGCATTCTTACCTGCTTAACCGGATCTCTTTGACAATAGCAATAATGACAATGCCAAGCTTTTCCCAGAACCTGTGATGACATTTTGCTTGCTGTCATGTATTTATTAGACTCAAACGGTAAAAAAACAGGTGATCTTGAACCTAATGCTTGATGCCCCAATTTCTAGGTGCCGTACCACTGGAGCTGCGGATTTCATCTTAAAACCTCTTCAAAGAGTAGACGTACAGCAGCTTTGGAACTATGCACGGCCACCAGATAAATCTGCAACTAAAACAAGTGGCAAGAGGAAACTGCCACTGGACGTAATTACCGAGAGCAGTGACTCGGAAAGACGTCCTCGACCCAGACTAGCCGGGGTTGCAGTTGCATGAGTAGGTGTGTCTTTCACACGGTAAACTTAGGTAGAAACATGCTACTGCTGTTATTATGTGGTAAGTATTTTGTCCACACAAAGAAGACGCTGTTCCAGTTTTGAAATTGTGTGGCTCCTGTGGAGAGGTAGTAGTGTTACCCATATCGTAGTCCTGCTCTTTTAGAGTCATCTCTTTGTTATTGTGGTTGTTGCCAAGTTGAATCTTAGGTTGTCGTCCACAGGGTTTCATTGCAGGACTTGTATGTTCAATGTACACAGGAGATCTTCATGTATGAAGAGCATCATGTAGAAACTTTCCTCTCACAAGGAAAAAAAACATTTGAGTTACTTCTGTAGCAGGATATTTGTTGTGTGATTTTTACTTGGAGTTTTCATGACTGCAGAATGCCAAAATACTGTTAATTGACCATCTGATCAGGTATAAAGCAATCTAGATGCAAATGTAGACCAGGTAAAGACTCGTCCAAAGTAGAATTATTTTTCTCTTTTGCAGCACTGTTATGACGAAGCGGCATAGAAGAAAAATATAAAACATTCATTGTTCGGCGTCAATGTGCATTCCATAACCATCCACGCAAAAGTATGTGATTACAGAATATCCATAAACTATCACGACCTCCCAATCTTGAGACAAGTATCTAATCCCTGTTAATGACACTAGGGTCATGACCTCTCATCCGAACACAGTAATCAAACTTCAAGAACGAAAGATGACAGAATCTTGTGCAAAGAGAGGCCAACAAAAATGTCCTCAGTATCCTAGGTATGCTAATGGGTAGCTATTGCCGGCAAGTTTTTGTGGGAGCAATCACACCACCTTACATCAGTACACACAGGCGCCTATGCTTGGTCACTCCCCCTCGTCATGCAAATGTTACAAGAAAGGAGGGTATAAAAGAACGTCTACATAAACGGTGCAGAAATTGTGATTTGTATCCCAAGTTGGGCAAGAGGGCAATTTGCTGGAAAGAAACAGAAAAGGGGACCTATACAGTGGACAAATTTTCAGATGGTTGCAAACCCAAGGGTACTGAGGATGATGTTGCAGAATACGACAGAGTGATGCAGGTTTTCTCTGTGGATTGGCTTTATATAGATAAACTGTGCAAGAATAGTTGGACACACACAGGTGTCGAGCTGTTCCATTCCACTTAAAGATGCAGGGTGAAACCATGGGGAAAGTTGGATATTGAAAAAAAAGGAGTTTTCTAGTCAACTGACTTGCCAACTTGGAGGATTTAGATATTCCATCCTGATTGTTTCTTGATCATCCTACACCAATGCTTGAACACAAATGCTATTGATCAATATGTGATAGAAGTTTGCCTAGGTTCATAAGAGGCTCCATAGGGAACAATAACAACATGCTGATTGGTAGACAAAGGGATTGATAGCCTATAAGCTCCAAAAGAAATAAAAAGAAAAAACTTTAACAAATTCGACCAATGCTATTCTAGTACTCCTATGCCAATGACTAAACCCTCTATCTCAAGATCCTCTTGACCTTCTGTTGCAGCAATACTCCAGTAACAAGAAACATGCTTTCTCAATCAGTAGACCCTCATTTTCTGCTCTTACATCATAGGAATCCCAAGAACATTTTGTCCACATGGAAATTTATGGGATTTCATCAGACGAGCTTGCCTGAAGTAAAACAGGTAAGCAACATCTCCAGGAATGAGTAACTAATTAATTGAACAGGTACAAGTGACAGAAAATAGACATCGCCACCTAAATTTTTCTTATTTTCTATAATTCTATCAACACCCTCTCCAGCCGACAAAAATTAAAGAGGGGTATTAGTATACCACACTTTTACCATATTCTTTGCTGCTCTTGTTGGCAGCCATTGGTTACACCTATTTGCATCTGCTGCAAAAAAGGTTGTATCGAAAATGACTCTAACATGAGCCCTCTGATCTAATGATCAAACAACTTCCCATAAGTGTGATAAAAGTTTGATCCACTGGTACTCTTCCAAATTGAATCCTAGAAAGCTTCTATGCTACGCTAATTTCTGGCCACTAACTGAACAATTCAAAACATTGCTGAATAGTTCTCAAATTCTAAGTCTAGCTGCCGACAAGGGCTGCCATCATCTAAGCTAGGTGGCCGGTAATCCATGTTCCCATTCTCAACCACACAGGAATCTGCTGTCTTATCCAACTGCCGGATCCAACCATAAAAAATATGTGAAAGCAAGGATATGATAGATGCACTATTATAATGCAAAGATGAGTGCAACCATGCTAGTGCTCAGCAATAAGATGAACCAAGCTGAGCTTAGCCTACAAAAATTTTCATATTTATGTGTTCTACAGATGCTCAGTAACACATTTGTAAATAATTTAAGAAATGCAAAACTCCCAAAGAAAAAACTCATAGACACTATTGCAAGACTCCTTTTCTCCATGTCCACCTGATTATCACAAATATTTTCGACCTCTGATCTGCAATGTAGCAGCAACTCATAAGCAAAATTCAGAGGAAGAAATAAAAAACAAGCAGATATGGTATTTTTGCATCAGTAAGGAGTAAGGACCTTTTACTTATTCCTAATCCTCATTATGGTCTTGAAATACATTTTAGGACCAAACCTTTATCAGATTTCGTGAGAAGAACACAAAGGAGACATCATAATCTAAAAACCGTTTCAGAAATTGTTCTTCGTATAAAAGGGAATCAAAATTTGTAATATAATGAAGACAAGTTAAAGACATCAAACTATGGTTTTTTTTTTTTAAAGTGACATATCAAACTAGGTTAAGGTAAACAAAAGCTTGTATATAAAGATAGAAGTTCAATTGTAATGGAAATCTTCCACCAATAATGCCACTAAAAGAACCAGAAGGCCAAATACTGATGTGCTCATCTTCCTTCTGATACTCTCATGTTTTGTCTCATAAACCAAAGTCTCCACTAAACAGAAAGATGGCCTTCCTAATATAGCATAAAGTAGCTAATGATGTCAATATATTTCACAATTTTGCTAGAATGATGATTCATTTTTTTTGGCAGAAATTCACTTTTGAGATTAATCTTGAGGGAGAAATGGTGAGAAAGATTTAACCAAACACTCCATTAATCATTGATCAATATTAGCATCAATTTCTCCATTTCTTTTTGCATTGAGAAGCTCATAACTGAAAGTTGTCATTGTAGAGATACCTTGCCTATGGCATTTTCTTCTATTTCTATCCAATATTTTCTGAAGTAGGATGCAAATTCATGGCTGGCTAGGTGTTTTCTATATCTGATGCTTTTCAGCAACATTCAGGAGAAAGTTAGACACGCAATGCAAGAAAGAAATGCTTGCATGGCAACTTGCTCTCTAGCATTATCTTTCAACTGTCAACATCACACACAAAGCATGAGGACAAGGTCGCATTTGGAGTCTTGATTCCCTACTTTCAAATGCCACAGAACCGTTAGCTAAACTAAATGTCTTCTACAGAAAAGCTAGTATGAAGAGGTCATCCATATAACAATGTGATACAACATGGATAATTTCAATATATGACTGAACTTGAGTACTGTTCTATGGAGGTAATTCAAGTTCCTTTTTCTGAGAAAAGTGGAGCCAATTATTGTGCGATTAGAAAAGAATGTAACTCTCATGCAACAGATAGTTCCTGACCCTTCGAACAAGGACATGTCCATATTCACCAAGAAGAATCTCCTGGGACTTTCAAGAAAGGAAGAATCTCCTGGGCATGTGATTCAGGAGTCCATTCTCTATTTTTAAGTCAATACCTTCAAGATAAATATAGGGCCCCCACATGGAACCAGACAGAAGAATCTATGATACAAGATGCCCGACCAGATGAGTAGAGAGTGCCTTAGGAAGTAGCAGAATGCTCTTATCTTTAGAAGTAAGGTTATCAGCATTCGGCTTCTTAGACAGGAAAAACTTAGTCAAAAGGCTTCACTAAACATGGGTCTATAATGGAGAACAAGAGAAAATGTAAAGAAATTGGTCAAACCTGAGAACTGCATTATCTTTGACCAAAGTCTCCAACTGAAGGGACACAAGAAGTGTCCAGGAGAAGAGCTCCATGATGTCTTTGGTCTGGAACCAAGAAGTAGCATGTGAGCTGAGAAGAGTAATGAGAAAAAAACAGAACCAAGTATCATGAAAACAGAAATAGAGTAGATGTACTTACAAATCCATCTCTAGTCGTTTGGAGATTTTTCATCTCTACTCTGATGTGCTCCAGAAGCAATTCAGTATCTGCAATCTCATTATCCAAGTCCTTGAATATATACCCGTATCTGCTGTTCAGTTCCTCTGGGTATTGCTCTAGAATTAATAAATTTAGATCCAGCTGTTGGACCTTCTGCATCAAAATCTTCAAAACAGCATCTCCAGGCACCCTTCCACCTTGAGTGGCCCGTGAATCTGCACTTCTATCAATACCAGTTCCTTTCAAAGTATCACGTCTTGCTTTGACATTTTCTTTTCCTGTGTCAGAATCTACTTCTCTATGAAACGCTGAATATATATCATCCCCATAGTTGAGCTCTGATGATAGGAGTCCTTCAGCAGTTGGCTCCTTAGGTCCAGTTCCAGCATCCGGAGCTGATATCAAATCTTCCAGCATCCTCTCAACCGCATCCACTCCATATACTTCCAAAACACTCAATGTGCAGTAAAACTCTGAACCGTAATGGTTCAATAGGTTCAGTCTCAGATATCTTGCCCACTTTGGCTCCTGAAGAGCAAACCTCTGTTCATGCTTCGCATTTGCTGCAGTGAAGTTACCAGCTTTCACCCAAGTATCAGTTGGATACACCAAACTACTCAGTAACTCAAAAACTTTTAAGTTGGATGAATAGTGCTCAAAATTTGCTATTTCAATGGTATCCACCAAAGTTTCTTCTGAAAGCTCGATGATAATAAATTTCTCCTCAGCAGAACATGGATTTCGAAGATACTTATTCTTGTCGTTGTCTAAGATGTTGCAAGCACCTTTTGCTTCCTTATTGAAAGCCAGGACCTTCGCTCCCTTTGTGGTAGCTGCATAGTTATACTCTTTTCCACCGGCCTCCACACGATGCATGAGCAAACCTGCTCGGCCAGTTAATGGTTTTCCTTTTGACATGACTGCTTTATTTTTAAATTCATCCAGGCTGGGAGGAGCAGCATGAGATAACCTTTCAATCTTTGCATGACTTTCCTTCTCTGCACTGGCTCCTGAGTCAGAAATCTTCCGTGATACATTCTCTTGTCCAGTATGTGGTAAGCTATGTTCATTCTTCTCATCAACAGAAAGTTCATTATTGCTGATGGTATCATACCTCAAACTATGCGTACCCTGGTCATTGATAGTGGAGCCTGTTTCTTTCAAGAACAAAGAACTTTCAGAATGAGGGACTTGACTGTGCATTTGATCACGCCATGGTGATTTGTCAACAAGAACTCCTAGCAGCAAGTCTACAAATTAAGGAAAAAAACATGCTTAAGAAAACTGATATGGATCAACAATTCATCCAACATCGTTTCATTATGATCCAGCTAGCATTCAACACCTGTTGGCTCAACTCCATCAAGAATGTTTGAGGTTTGCGAAAGATCATAGAAGTTGACTTGATTAAAAAAGGATCAAAGAATTAATATAAACTACCTCACCTGGGATCTTCAAGCTCAATGAATTCAAGGCAGATCACCTCAGGCTGAACCAAACATAAAGTAACAAGAAAACATTTCTTTTCAGGTGCTTTGAAAAATCTCTGAGTAGAAGAAAAGCCCTCAAAAATCACAAGCAGAAAAACTCGGGGAAAATGAAAATTGCAAAGGTGGGAACTATATATACTGTAAAGGGGGAGAACAGAGAAAATAAAATTTCTGGAATCTATGTGAACATCAGATGGGACAGTACAAGCACCCTTACAATGAGCTCATTTACATACAGAACGTCATTGCCAAATAAGTACTATTTTGCCAAAAAAAGAGGAAAATGAAATATATAAACAGTATATATAGAGTTTTGCTTTGTCAATATAAAAAGAGAAGAAGCACGCCTTCCAACTATTATTTGCAAACACCAAGTGAAAAAGCGAAACTACATAAAGAAGCAAAGCAAACGGACCCATGAGCTGTATGTACCTAGATGGCTGTTTCCTTGGCTGATCAAGGAACAGATGAGGAAGATAAGGCCCCATGAAAGGAGAACCAGGGACAAAGACACCTTGTACATACGAATCTTGCCAGAGATAGAGTTCTCTAGAGCAGCTCTTCTCTTCAGAAGAGCTCTACGTGATCTCTGCATTGCACATGAATCCAGTTTCCAGCTGCGGAGCAGGAGTACAAAGAAAAGGATGAAACGAATTTAAATACAGAAGTCCGAGTTCTTAACACAGAAGAAACAGAAGAGAGCTGCGTCAAAATAATGTCATCTAGTGTCAGTTTATTGTGTATGAGGAGATCTCGACTTGGAAGGCAAGCAAAGGAAACCATCATTAGCCCACTTCGTTTTTTGAGAAAGAAATATACACCCCCCCTAACCTGAAAAAAGAGAGAAGATTGGACTCCCAAGGAGCAGGCAAAGCATTCTGAACTCGATTGTACTGTGTTTCTTTTCTTTTCTTCGTCGAGAATCTAAAACTACTTTATTTTTCATTCATTAGCACGCCAATTCTGATCTTTTGATTTTTGGCTCTCTTTTACTAACACAGATGTGGGTCAGTCAAGGATACCTTCATCTATCTCAGAGGAAAGCGAAACCTCAGCAAGAACATCAAGAATTTCGCACATTACGTATAAATTCTCAACAAAGATACCAACTTTGAAGAGAACTTGGACAGGTTCTTGAAGGGAGAGAACTTACGGAAGCAGATTGAAGACCGCTTCAGATTCCCAACGAACCGCAGCCTTGAAGAACTAAAGAAACCAAGATCCCATGGCGAATTGGCGATCATAATCTGCATGACCAAAAAAAGGGGGAAAAAAGAAAGAAAAAACACCCATGAGGACAAGGGAAAACCAGGTTTTCAAATAAAAATCCAGCCCTAAAACTCGATCAAATGATGGAAAGAAGAGGCAATGTGCCGAAATTTCAAAGAGATGCACCTGTTCCTCTTGATCGCCCGACGAGAACGAGAGGAGGAGCCATGCGGAAAAGGTTATTTCAGTTTGCTTATCAGGAAGATGAGGGAGAACGGCATTGCGGGGGGGAAGTGTCTTCCAACTGCTAGCGTTGCAGGCGAGGAGAGAGCGCCGGATATCGTCTTCAGCTGCTGTTCCTGTTTTTTTTTTTTAAAAAAAAAAACTGGTGACGTGGGAGAATGTACTGTACTTGTAGTTCTTTCTTCCACTCCCGGAGGTCTTCTTTTACATAGAAACCCGCACAAACTAACGTATGCACGAAAGTTTTACATGTTATTTTTAATTTTCAAAGGGTTTTTGACAAATAAATCACGTACAAATATAAAATTATAGATTTATCGTTCCTAGATCTGAATTATCAGTGATATTTTTTTTTGATAAAAAAAACATATCATCGTCGTAAGTCGTAACCCCCCTGAATCCCGGATATCACCCATCAATTTAACTATAATTATCCTATAAATATAAAAACATAATAATACCCTCTGTCATAAAAAATCCCCTCTCTGTCCCCCCCTCCTTCCCCCTATATGAATCAGGGTTTAATAAATCGAGACGAGACGCGGCGAATCGTCGGTCCCGTCCCGTCTCAGTCACAAATCGGGACGACCAGTGTGTGAGACGTAATCGAGACGGTTTATATATTATTTTAATTTTTTTTATAACAAATCAATTTTGTAAGACGGTTGGTTGAGGGTCTTACGATTCATCGTGGGATTCTGAGTTTGAAACTTGTCTCTGCTGTGTTTTTTGTTTGATTTTTTTTAAAAAAATTATATTAAAAAAAGGATTGCTGAAGCTAAGAATCAAACTTGGGACAGTTGTTCAAACTCTGAAACACCTAACCAATTGGGATATAATAACTTTTGAATTATTTTATTCTATTATATGTATATATATTAAAGTTTAACGTCTCGGTACACAACGCTACAAACCTGCACTGTCCCGTCCCGAGTCGTGACCGGGACGGCCGGTATGGCCGGGATGGCAACCCTGATATGAACTCCCCACTTCTACAGTCGCCCTCCTTCAGTCGAAACCCCCTTGCACCCCCCCTCTATACAATGCTACCTCCCTCTCCCCCTAACGAAACTTCCATACAACCCCCCTCGCCTCCACCGGAACCCTCCTCTGTGGCTCCCACCCCCGTCGGTCTGCAACCCCCTCCCTTTGTCGAAACCCCCTGTGCAACCCCATCGATCTGCAACTCCCTCCCCCTATCGCCCCCTCCTCTTGCAGCCTCTTTCCCCCTCTCCCAACAAGTATGCAACCTCCCCATGTGCAACCTTGCCGCCCCCTCCCCCTGTCAGTTTGCAACCCCCCTCCACATGTCGCCCCTTTCACCTCCTCTCGTCGATCCACAACCCCCCTCTCCTTGTCGGTATGCAACCCCCACCCTGTGCAACCCTGCCGCCTCCTCTCCCCTGACCCCGCTAGTCTACAACTCTCCTCCCCTTATCACCCCCTTCCCCTTCCCCATGTCGTTCTATAACCCTCCCTATGCAAACCCACTGTCCCCTCCCCCCGCCAGTTTGTAACCCCCCTCCCCATGCCGCCCCTTCCCCCTCCCCTAGTTGGTTTGCAACTCACTTTGCCCTGTCGCCCCATTCCCCTTGTGCAACTCCCCTCCCCCCTTACTACGTCATCAGTCTGCAACCTCCTCCCCCTGTCACCCCTTCCTCTTCCCCCCACCGGTCTACAACCCCGTCTCTCTCTCTCTCTCTCTCTCTCTCTCTCTCTCTCTCTCTCTCTCTCTCTCATATGTGGTGGCGAGAGAAAGGGTGTTTTGATCGTTTTACGACCAACTAACGAGAATCTTCGAATCTTTGCGGAGTATTCGTGTCCCCGTCGACGACAGTTAACCACGATGTCATATTTGAAAATTTTTGTCAAAAACAAAGATATCACTACTAATATATTTCTAAGAATGATAAATCTACAATTCACTTCCTAAGCGTAATTTATTTGTAAAAAACCCTATTTCAAATATGTGAAAATTTCATAAAAGAATTATTGAACTTAAATTTTGATATTTCCATGCTGGGAAATATTGAGCTCTACTTTGAGAAACCGTACTATTTCGATGCTTTTAATATTAGAAGTGTTAATTCTTAATGTAGAATTTTCATGTTCAGAAAGTGTTGAAGTTAGGTCTGGCACTCTTCACGTTCTTATCATCTAATCTGATAATCAGACAGTGAAAGGGAAATGTGGCATGCATTCTTCTCCTTTTTCGCATGTAAGTTACTTCATATTCTTTTGGGTTGCGTCTTGTGGAATCACATGAGGCTGTTCTGTTTGTTTTTTCTTTTTTTTCCCAGCAAGTTTTCTTTGACGAGGCTAAAATTACTCTTGCAGAATAAGGTTTCATTTATAAAACTCTTGCAGTTTACCGAGTTGTTTCATGTGTTGCATGTTTGAAAAATAATCCACAATTTTTGTGGGTAGGCTGAGAAAGTTTCGGTAAATCATATGTTGAATCCATATCTCCCCCCCCCCAACCTTTTTTTTTGTTTTTGTAATAGAGTCATAGGCAGACTCATTTTATTGTTGAAAAGGAATTAGACATACAACATCATAAGTCTCTTTTAAGAAGATGCAACAGATGAGGGGGCATTCCTTCTGGTGACCAGTCACCCGAGAGTAACACGTTATTCCCGAAATTACTCTTGGCATTTGACAGGTTTGGCGTATAAAACAAGAATTAATTGTTGTTGGCAGTCAGAGAGCTTAGCAGATGAATACTCCCACAAACGGCAGATGTCTAAATATTGTCACTTCCTAGAACAAATTAAAGAGATGAATTAGAACGAGTATCTTAATCATTCTTTGTGGGCACATATTTGACCTTCCTATCATGATGCATGAAATGCGTTAGTGTTGGGGTACCCAAACGTACCCAATCCCTCGTCGGGAATGGGTTCTCCCATGGCAGCCTGTCGACTTTGTCTTTTCTTGAAGGATGCGTCATACCCCGAATGACCTAAGAAGAAATATTCAAGCTGCATGATTGTGATGAATGATCACAAAATTATTAATCTCAGTAAAATCCGGCCGAAGTAATGGTGCCAACATCGGCTAAACTACTCGTCACCGGGGACCAAGATGATCATCCGTCTTGTCACCACTGAAAAATGGTTTCCCATTAAAAGTAGGGCAATGTTGCAGTGAAAGATGATAGCAAATACGTGTCAATGTTCTCTCAATTACAGTGTCCAAGCATAAGAACCTTTTGATCAGAACACCCAATATTTATGATCAATTTGACTACATCCCATACTCAACTTGCTCACAACAAAATCAAAACACAAAATATCTGATGAAGATAATTTCCGACAAAAGAGGGTCTATTCCGCATGGGAAGGAAGTAGACTCTTCGGAGTCAAAATTTCTTGTCTATCTCCAATAGTTTGCGATTCATTCAATGGATGTTTGCATGTTGATGTTCTCAAGACACAATGGACTGATATGAAGTCAATTTTCATGAAATTAGTAATGTTAGATCTGTTGAAATAACACAGGTTCTAATGGAGCCACAAGGACATTTGGCAAGATATTGCTCTCTGTAGTCAGTACATTCCTTTCCTAATCTACACGTCAAGACTTCTGGATTCGAGATCTAGCATCAGTTTCAGGAAAACTTCCCACTTCAACTGCACGGCAAAAAGAAGCTGCATGCAGTGATAATTCTCAGTTGTTACACCGTCAAAGATGCCCCGTTATCCTCTGTTGTCAGGTTCAAAATCATGGTAGCTGCCTTTGGAGCCCTATTTGATGGAGGAGAAATGAATGCGGCATGTGAGATGACAAATAAACCAAAATAAGGAACAACTAGTATAGAACCTAAGTAACCAAAATAAAAGTCTAAAATCTGCTACGCTGAATCTGAATCAATACCAAATGGGTTATTGACTATATTGCACCTTAGTTTGACCAAAAAAAAAAGGGGCCGTATATCACCTCAGAAATTTGTGCAAAGAGCGATCTGGATGTGATAACAGGTATAGATGCTCTTTTCTCATGTCACGTATCAAACACCATGGATATGTATACAGTGCCTTTAGCTTGCTCCTAAGATTTTATCCACACCGGCATGTTCTAACAGCCAAGCAAGGTACCTACTCTGTGTTGACCGTGGAGGAGGAGATTGTGGTGTAAGTGTTTGTTTTCCAAGTCTATAAAGTGAAGCATTGATGCTAGTCTGGTTTGGGAGGAGCCTGGTCCCACCCAGCCCAAATTCAAGATGAGTCAGCAAAAGCCTACCCAATTAACATGGGTCTTGGGACCCTTCCTACCCAGTTAACATGGGCCTTAGGCCTTTCTACGTGAAGATACATTATATATGCAATAGACAACAGCATCTCTATAAATCATTTGGTCAGTTAGTGCCCACTGCTGGGTGGTTTCCCGTAACCATCTAGATGCAGGTTTAGATCAGCAATGGTGTTGGCATCAAAAGATTACACTTGCCTGTGCATCTTGACGTCCGCTCAGGTTGATTGAGAATTCAATGTGGATGGACGAATGAATGAATGTTCTCCAATTGTGGAGATCGAGAATGGTCCTAATTCAAATTCTAAAGACCCAGTTGAATCAGGGCTCTGGGAATGAAAATATTGATTTTGACAACCAATGTTTACCCTTTTTGGAAGATGTACCAATATTAACCCCTTTTTGTAAAGCTAAGAAAGGAGGCTACTCCATTCACAGAGGCCTTCTACTTTGGCTAGCCACACACTGGTGAAATTATGTAGTATTAAATTTTCTAATTTCCAAAACCTTCCCTTAATGGGCTTTAGGAAACACATACAATTGGCTTTCTTTTTGGGGGGGGGGGTGAGGTTTGATGATTGTTTCTGCAGCAGGGAGACTTCTCCAGAGTTGGAGCCATTGGAGTCTTGGACCCCTCTAAGCCTCGCAGCACAGGTCCTCATCAGCAGAGGCCGCAGGATCTCCAGAGTACCTCTGAAGCTGTGGGAGCCAAATGAAGGGGGAAAGACCAAGCCTTCTCTCCACATCTTAGTGCAATGAGTGGCTGGTTTCCAGAGTCAAGCCCCCAGATCAAACCAAGAAGTCATGAATTGATATTCAGAACTTTCTCAGGTCATTGGAGGGAGTTGGTGCTTGGGGGCCTTGTAGAGATGCATCCCTGAAACGGAAGTATCAATAGAGGAGAGTGGTGCCTATATGCCACCAAACATGGGTAAAGTCACTGCAGAAATATTTCCCTTAGCACATAATTTCTCTGTATAAGCCTCTAAAACTATGTATTTCACATAGAAGGGCATATATAAAGATAAGAAAGAACAAAACCAAGATTAGAATCAACAAATTATTTCTAGCAATGATTATTGCTTGAGTATTTAGTTTGTGGCTGACAAGTCCCCCCCCCCCATTGTTATAGAGAAATACTTAAATAACTGTAGATAAACAAAAGGAAGTACCATGCTTCAGGTGTTTGATACAGGCTAGCTGAACTCCCAAAGCATGAAGCAAGCATGTCTGTGTTCA
The DNA here is from genome assembly GCA_022559845.1 of Amorphophallus konjac. Taxonomy (NCBI): domain Eukaryota; kingdom Viridiplantae; phylum Streptophyta; class Magnoliopsida; order Alismatales; family Araceae; genus Amorphophallus; species Amorphophallus konjac. The sequence goes on from CM040128.1 coordinate 32,775,609, forward strand.
CCACTCCAGGACTCAGTGAAATAGTCGCCATACCAGATGGCAATTCCTTTGCAACAGACCGTGTCAAGCCCTCAACAGCCCATTTTGAGGCACAATAAGGTGCCACCTGAAAAACAACAATGGCATTGGTGTCAGAAATATGCATATGGATAATTTATCAAAAGTAATTATTATGCATCACTAAAATAAAAGAGTTACAATGATGATATACATGATAAAACTATAAAAGATAGCCGCCCAGTGCCGCGGGGTTCCTGCCAGTATGGGGTCTGGAGAGAATCAACTGTATGCAACCAAAGTCCTGGTTTTTGTGGAGAGGCTGCTTTTGTTTTCTACCTGTGACCTTGAGGTCACAATGGAGCAACCTTACTCTTGCACCAAGGATCTCCGTCACATGTCTGGAACTATGATGCATCAAATAGTATGAGATTGACCTATCCAATCACTGATCATCGGAATAAAGCTAAAATCTTTGTCATCATGATTCATATCTGGGATCAGCCTTAGGATGGTCCAAGTTCAAAGGGATGATCGTGCCTTCTGCAGGCCATCAGTCTGATGTCTAACCCCCCATTTATGAGTATAGACATCAATTCCAGTTAGCAGGCTGGATCAATACTAACTCACGAGGAAACACAAACACCTTAGTCACCAGCCCCAAAAATGAGACTTCCCGACATGTTACAAGGAATTTAAGAAAGCAAAAAATGTTGAACATGAAACAGAAGGAAAGGAGAGAGAAAGGGTGAGGGTTCATACACATCATAGAATAGACATCAAGACTGCCAAAATTTGACAGGTAAATACAAAGTATTTGCACATATGGTCATAGGAAAACTAGTATTTGCCCTTGGAATTGCCTCTGCAGTCATAAGCATCCTTGTTCAAAAAAAATTCTATTACCTCTGCAGCTGCAGATCTTCCCCAGCTAGATGATATATTGATAATGATCCCCTGCTTCTTCTCTATCATCAATGGCAGAAAGTGACGGAGCACATTTGCTGTCCCCTTTATATTGGTATCTATCACAGTATCAAACTCTTCAGGAGGCACCTCCCATATTTTATTGTTTTTGTTTATGGTGCCTGCATTATTCACTGGTGATAATGTTTTCTTCTCAGTACTAGAGGAACATGATACAATTGTCATAAGCATACAAGAAAAAAAGGGGGAAAAAGGAAAAAAAAGAATAGCATAAAAGAGATGACTCATCAATAAATTATCCATAAACAATTAATATATAATTGCAAAATCCATGCCATTCTTAGGACATTAAAATCACAAACCTAACGTATGTTTCAGCTAATGTATCCAACTTAGCTATTAAAGGCAATACAAGGGTGCACACTGGATACTTACAAAATTAAAGAAAAGGAGAAAAACATGCAGTCTAACCTATATGAAAGCAAACCCACTGGAAATTTCAAATGTATGATCCTAAATAAAGGGAGCAAAACATGCACTCGAACCTGTAAAATAGATCCGCAAACTGCGAATGGAAGACACTGGAAATTTGTAAATAAATGTAACCTGAATGTGCTGACATTTTGAAGATATTGGGAGAGATGATGGAAGAGTAGAGATCGACCAATTACCTATAATTAGCTCTGGAATTTAACCTATCAAAACTAAATTCCAATTCTAAAGCGATGGGCGAAAGAAATCACTTTCGTAATGTAGCACTTTATTCTTTCGGTTCCAGTGTAGTTTGCAAAAGAATCAAGAAAATGAAACAGAATAGACAAAACGCAAAGAGTATTAAAAAGCCAATTTGGAGAAAAGAACCTCAGATAAACCTATCTAATCTTCAGTAGCTTGACTATCGCGTACATTTCACGATCAAACAAGATGAACAGAAAGCTGGGGTTAACTTATCAACACATCGTCCTTCAAAACTTCACCTTTTTCCATCTGATCTAGGGCCTCTGCGAGAAAAGGTGCATACCATTGAAAGTAAGAGCTTCAAACAACAGCCCCGCATACCTATTATGTCCGGCACCTGTCTCGCCTCCACAATCACCCTCGCCAGCTCCTGCACGCTACCGTCCGACCTCTACAGAGTGTCGCCATCAGCAGCGCCACCCCAAGGTTAGGCGACGACCGAACAAACCCTAGCTAAAGGAAACCGTGACGAAGCGAAAGGGAACAAGGGCGTGCGCTCTTACGGACCACATCGACGTTGGTGAAGAGGTGCTTGGGAGGGGCGGCGCCGGGCGGCGCCACAGCGTCGACCTCGGCCTGGAGGGACGCGAGCTTCTCCTGGGAACGAGCGCAGCCGATGATGGTGTGGCCCCGCCTCGCCAGTTCCAGTGAGAGCGCGCGCCCCAGGCCGCGGCTCACCCCCGTTATCATCACCGTCTTCGCCGGCGACGCCCCTGCCGCTGCCGAGGCCATGGCGCCCACCGAGCCCCCCCGCTCCTCTTCGCCCACTCTCTCTGCCCGCCCCGGTTTCGTGTGCGACCCCGGCCCAGCATCTTTTTAAGCTTTTTCGTAATCTTTGATCCACGTCAGCTCGGGTGTCTACAGTACACGTGGACGAGACAACCCATCTGATATCCCCTTGTACGTCTACGGGGCCGTAATAAATGGGTGTGGATTGCGCGACCAAAATTGGCAGGATCGGTGCGAACCCGCACACTCACACTGTCTCGGGATGTGCCCATCTATGACGTGGCATGGATCTGTTAAAACAGATTAGGGAAATACCGGTCAGGACTTTAAATCAACTATCAAATAAATCTACTATAGAGAAAAAATATATACAAGTTTATAATCACCCGTGGTATAGCGGGTCAATGATGTTTTTTTTTTTGAAATAGAAGACGCCCTTTTTTTGAAATAGAAGACGTCTCTTTCACGATGCACAGGATTCAACGTGGAAGAAAATTGTAGAACGTACGGTTGCTCGAGAGAAGGAAGACCGTTTAACGGATCCCTCGGTGCCCCTTGCGAAATGATGCATCCTTTCGTAGAAGGATATCGACGACGGTAAATTTGATTGGTCCACGGGCAGTCCATCGACGGCAGGCTCAAATCAGAATCGTCTCTTTAAACGTGTCTAAGAGACGCTCGAAGTAAACGGCCCGTTAAGGTGTGGCCCAATCCAGCCACGTCATTGGATTCTACAGTACGGGAAAACGTATTAGTCACCAGAGGACTCTCCCGCGACCGACCGTTGTCCCCTACCACATCAGTCCAGATCCCATAACGGGCGAGTACGTCCCATGAGCGCCGCTAGACTCGTCCAGAGACCGGCCGACGCCGGAGTATTCGCCCTCCAACGGAAAAATCTCACCGCTATAGCGGAAGGGAGTTACTCCACTTTCTACGCCTTCCCTATCAAGGGATAAGGTTCCTCGCTCCAGGACAACCCCTATAAGAAGGTGACGCGGCGGCGACGTGGAAATGGATCGACGGCAACTCCTGACGGTACGGACGGGAACATATAACTTGCTACCTCACGCAGCTCGGCCTCACGCCAGACGGTCTCACACCGGGCGACGCTCAATCTTCACAAAAGAGAAAAGAGAGAAGGGAAGAACACAAGGCAAACACCTTAGGTTTCAAACTTTTTTTCTCATTCATATGATTCATACGTAACACCCTTGGCCCCCTATTTATAGGGAAGGTCATAACACACATACCTTCACATTTTTACTTATTTGCATATATATCCTAGCCTAATAAAATAAGGCCCACCAACCCACTATTGACTTTGTGGGTTTAATAAAATTTAAAATATAATAACTTTTGACTAACCTTGCCTAATAAAATAAAAAGGAAATAATACATGTAGTAAATACATGTATTTTACACGCGTACATACTCAATACTCAAATACACACAAGTATCTACTCAGGACGTCGAGTCTTCAAGCGAGTCTCCGAGCCATAAGCTCGGTGCAGTTGGGGCGGTGCGGCGTCGGCTCCGAGTAGTGGGCCCGGTAGTGGACCTGGTGTCCCCACCAACCCTCCTGGGACGGCTGGAACCCGACTCCGTTGAGTAGGGGGAGACACTACTGTAGTAGTACTCCAGCAGATCTGGATCGAGACGCTGGAGATCTTCCCGGCTGATCCAGGAATCATCAGAAGGTGGACGGTCCCGCCAGCGGACAAGGTAGCGCTGGTACACCCTACTCCGTGTAGTTGTCACCTGCTCATCCAGTATCCTCTCAATGTACTCGCGCGGTACTCTCGAGACTGTGAGACGCACATGGGTGGGCTCACTCTCAATGGGAGGAGAAGGCTCGAAAGGGTCACTAGGAATCGCTGTGGGTTCCTTATAGGCCACTAGGTCTGCCACATTAAAAGTCGAGCTAATCCCATATTCGAGAGGTAAGTCCACAACATACGCATTGGAGCCAATCTTCCGCAGAATTGGGAAGGGACCATCACTACGGGCTTGCAACTTCTTAATGGCTCCCGAAGAGAGTCGTTCGGGTCGACCCCGTACCATAACCATGTCACCTTCTTGGAATTCATGGTGACGCCTATGCGAATCAGCCAATTTTTTATAAGTCTCATTACTGAGGTTTATTTGCTAGCAAATCGACTCATGCAGACTCTTGACATGCTGTGCAAACTCCTCAGCTGACATAGACATTCTAGACTCGAGGGGAAGGGGAATGAGATCCACAGGTTTCCTAGGTTTGTAGCCATGCACGACCTCAAATGGACTCATACCTATGGACCGATTGACCGAACTGTTATATGCAAATTCGGCTCTAGGCAAGAGAAGATCCCAGGTGCCCGAATGATCCCCTACGAGACACCTCAAGAGATTCCCCAGACTCCTATTGACGACCTCTGTTTGCCCATCGGTTTGTGGGTGATAAGTAGTGGAGAATTTGAGTTTGGTGCCAACTAGGTGCCAAAGTATCTTCCAGAAGTAACTAGTGAACCGAACATCTCGGTCAGACACGATGGTTTGAGGGAGACCATGCAGACGCACGACTTCATCGAAGAACAAGTGGGCTACTCTAGATGCATCAGATGTTTTGGAACATGCAATGAAGTGGGCCATCTTAGAGAACCTATCAACGACAACAAAGATGGAATCATGCTTGTGAGCAGTGCGAGGTAAACCAAGGATAAAATCCATGCTCACATCAACCCATGGTCGATCAGGAACGGAGAGAGGAGTGTAGAGACCAATGTTCTGTTTGACCTGTTTAGCCATTGCGCATGTCCTACACTGGGCTACAATCTTGGCCACATCTCTCTTCAGGCCAGGCCAATAAAAGTGCTCCTCCACAGAATGGATGGTCTTGTTGCGGCCAAAGTGACCAGCAAGACCTCCAGCATGCATTTCCCAAATCAGGAAGTCCCGAACAGAAGTCCTCGGGACACAGAGTTGCTGCCCTCAAAATAGAAAACCATCCTAGAGTAGATAGTCAGAAAAGACTATTTAGGGTCCAGCAGATAGAGTAGAGTAGGCAGGGCCAAAATCAGGACACTCTCCATAGAGTTCCTTCATGCGGTCAAATCCGGTGACCTCTACCCGAATAGTGGAAAGAAGGGAGACCCTTCGACTCAAGGCGTCAGCCACCTTATTTTCTTTTCCAGCCTTATGTTTTAGGACAAATGTAAAAGATTGGAGGAATTCTACCCACCGACAATGCCTCGGGTTCAAGCCCTTCTGTGAGATAAGGAATTTCAAAGCCTCATGGTCCGAGTATAAGACAAACTCTTGTGGTAAGAGATAATGTCTCCAGTGTTTAAGGGCTTGGACCACGGCATAAAACTCCTTATCATAGGTGGAGTAACGAAGCTTTACATCAGAAAGCTTCCCACTGAAATAAGCCACATGGTGGCTCTCCTGACTAAGCACTCCACCTATTCCTACGCCAGATGCATCACAGGATATCTCGAAAACTTTGAAAAAGTCTGGCAGGCGGAGGACAAGGGCTTTGGTCATGAGTTCCTTTATGGCACGAAAAGCCTGGGAGGCAGCTTTGGTCCACTCAAAATTCCCCTTACAGATACAATCCGTAATGGGTGCCATAATGGTGCTAAAACCCTGAATGAAACGTCTGTAGAAAGTGGCTAGCCCATGGAAGTTTCGAACGTCATGGACATTCTGGGGATCTGGCCAGTCTACCAAGACTTGGACCTTGGATTGCACCACAGACACTCCTTGACTCGATACCACAAATCCAAGGAAAGCGACCCGGTCTGTCATGAATTCACATTTTTTGAGATTGGCAAACATGGTTTCTCTCATCAAAGTCTCGCAGACTTCCCTCAAATGATGGATGTGATACTGAGGGTTGTGGCTATAGATGAGAATGTCGTCAAAGTAGACGACAACAAGGTGACCAATGAGGGGTCGAAAGATTTCCGTCATAAGCCGCATGAATGTGTTGGGGGCATTGTGATGCGGGACGGACACGCGCCCTAGGACTCTAGCTCGCGGGCGTCCCTAGCGAGGGATGTGTGGGACCGTGCGCGGTTAAGAAACCGGCAGTGAGTCTCGGGTATCGGTCTTTCCGCGTGAACTCGGATCGAGATACGGGACGGGTTACACTCACTCTCTGTGGACGCACTTTTTTCACTTATTATTCTCTTGTTGGTTTATTCGTTTATTGAGTGCGTGGGCGTGCCAGTCACCGAAGTGACAATTTATTCGGGCTCCGAAGAGCCCATGGTGCGCTCGATCTGACTTCGTCAGACGATTGTGTGGTTCGTGTCGGGACCAAAACCCGCCGTGCCGTAAAGGTCACGACGTCATTTACATCCCCTATACGAGGGAACACCCTTGATTAATCGCCGAGATTCAGGGCCCTCATGGCCAAGAGATTAATTGCATGAAAAGTCCATTACGAGGTATTGAGATCCTCAAGCGAGGGCGAGAAGAAAACCATTCGAGGTCATGTCGGTCATGTGCTGACCATTTGATGTTCGGACGAGTGTCCGTCTCGAGGAAAGCGCGATCGTCGCGGGAAGACCGGAGCATATGTATGCCAGGATATGGCAATTTACTGTTCAGAAGAACGGAAAACGTTGGGCTAAACCTCGGTTAGAGCGGTCGGAAGCCAGTAAATCTGTTGGCCCGGTGCAAGAGCAAGCTGCGACCATACTGCGGTGGGCCCCCCCGCGGTCGAAACAAGACTTGCATGAGCGTCATTAATATTTCCGGTGCCAAGGGGCGACGAGGGAATATCCCTTGAATCGACTGAAAAGCCCTGTGTCCGGAGAAGCGGGCGTTCGAAACATGTCGGTCATTCGGGAGACCATTTAATATTCGGACGAGAGTCCGGCTTAAGAATATTGTAATCATCGCAGGAGGACCTGGAACATATGCATGCCGGGATACGGTAAGTTTATTTTTCCGAGACACTGAAAACATTCGGTTGAATCTCGGTTATTGTAGCTGGAAACCAGCGAATCTATTGGCCGGTACGAGATCGAGTCAGGACCATATTGGGGGCGCCTCCCGTGGTCCGAACGGGGCTTGCGCGGGCATCATTAATATTTCCGGTGTCGGAGGGCAACGGGGGAGAGTCCCGGGACTAGACTCCAGAACCGAAAACGTGTTCGAAAGGAGCGGGCTGTAGACCGAGGATATGAGCCAGACGATGACCATGATCGAGACAGGCCCGAGGTCTGAGTGTGGCCCACGGAGGTCTTATTGATATTCCCATGGAAGGAGTCCGGGGGTGGCGAGAGCCGTCTCGTTCTAATTCGGATTCCGTCGGTCACTTGCCGACCTTTTCATGTTTGGGCAAGGGCCCATATTGAAAGTGCGACGCGGGCGGGAACAACCCCGTACGAATGTATGCCGAGTTTACGGCAATTTCGATGAAAGGGGGAGAACGAATCCCGATAGGAACGGGTCGGAATTGATGAGCTATTGGCCCGGAGCAATGCCGGATCACAACCATATCGGGGTAGGAGCCACCGGCTATGCAGGTCGCTCACGGGCCTTTTCATGTTCGGACGTAGGTCCGTAATAAGAACGCGGCGGGAACCGAGGTGAATCCGTTCAAATGTCTACCGAACGTGCGGCAATTTTAGTAGCGGCTCGGAAGGGATCCGGCCGTAGAAATGAGTCCGGTTTAATCGGAATGTCAGCCCGAGGCGAGGTCAAGCCATGGCCATTTCGGGATAATTCCCTAGACTCAGGCCCAACTCGCAAGGGCGGTATTGTTGTTCCTTCGGCACCGGGTCACGGGAGAGACGGGGCTGCGAAGCGGATCCCATTATTTTATTACTATCTAAGAAATGTTGTCATTATCATTTGTTAATTTGTATATATATCTTTGAGTGAATTCTTTATTACTATTTATTCATTTTTCTTGTGATTTATTCATTTACTATTGTTATTATTGGGTTTGTTATTATTTTTGTTCGTTTTATTATCATTCATTTACTTGTCATTTGTTGTTAAGTTTGTTATTATTATTTATTTATTTTGGTTATCATTTATTTGTCCATTTATCGTTATTATTATTTCTTTTAACCTTATTATTATTATTGCTTATTTCTTTATCATTCTTATTTATTTATTCACCTTTTTTGAATTTATTACCATTTATTATTGTTATTTAACATTATTGTTTGCCATTATTTCTCTATTTTCTTTTGAGTTTGTTATTATTATCATTATTTAAGTTTTGTATCATTATTTGTTTATTTATTATGTTTTCTTTTAGCTTATTATCTTTATTAATATCATTATTTCAGGTGTACCGCTGGGTCATGGGAGTGCGCCGCTGGAGGGCCAAGGGAGTGTGCCGCTGAGGGCCAAAGGAATGTGCCGCTAGAGGGCTAAGGGAGTGTGCCACTGAGGGCCAAGGGAGTGTGCCGCTGGGGGCCAGGGGGTGTACCGCTGGAGGGTTAAAAGGGTGTGCCGCTGAGGGCTAGGGGTGTACCGCTGGAGGGTCAGGGAGTGTACCGCTGGAGGGTTAAAAGGGTGTGCCGTTGAGGGCCAGGGGGTGTACCGCTGGAGGGCCAAGGAGTGTGCCGCCGAGGGCTGAAGCAGGAGCGTGCCGCTGAAGGGCTGAGGGAGTGTACCGCTAAAGGGCTGGGAGTGTGCCGCTGAAGGGCCTGGGGCTGTGCCGCTGAAGGGCTGAGGGAGTGTACCGCTGAGGGGCTAAAAGGGTGTACCGATGAGGGCCCACTCTCCCTCTAATTCTTTTAAGGCTTTTCTTTTCTTCTTTTCTGATTTTATTAAGTGTGCATGTGTTTGTCTCTCTCTTTCTCTTGATTATCTTTCATTCTTTCTCTTGTGGGGACGGATGTTCGAGTTGTTTAGTTGTTATTAGGTTTGGCTCTCTTTGAATTAATTACGTTTCCTTGCCTCGGTTAAAGCATTTTACCGTTGTTCTTTTCATTTGTTTGTTGCTTTCTTTTAGTCTTTTATTATCGTTTCTAACAAAAATTCGGCAGCATCTCCCCTTGACCCGAGCGTAAGGGAGATACAGGGAGCGCGCCCACAAGGAGTGGCGGAACCCGACAACTGGAGGTGGGCGCCCGAGAGCGGCAACACCTTTAATAAAACTCGAAAAACTCGGAGGGAACGGCGAGTGGAAGCCTACTCTAGGACTGACTGAGGGGGGAATGTATCGGGCAAGAAGGAAGGGCAGGTGTGCCGGGCAAGGACGGCACGAGAGGGCATGCCGACGAAGGAGATGGAAAGTGTGCCGCTGAGGGCCAAATGGAGTGTGCCGCTGAGGGCGGCTGAAGGTGTGCCGCTGATGGCCAAAGGGCGTGCCGCTGAGGGCAGCTGAAGGCGTGCCGCTGAGGGCCAAGGAGTGTGCCGCTGAGGGCAGCCAAAGGTGTGCCGCTGAGGGCCAAGGAGTGTGCCGCTGAGGGCCAAGGAGTGTGCCGCTGAGGGCAGTGAGGGCGTGCCGTCGAGGGCTAATAGAAGCGTGCCGGCGAAGGCTGCTGATGGTGTATCAGCGAGGGGCTTAGCCAGGACGCACGGCTAGAAGCTAGGGAGGCTGGGCAAAGGAATGAGGACTGAGGGTTAGCCAGGTGGACTGGGGATTGAAGAAAGGGGGAAGGCCAAGGAGGAAAGATCATCGCCGGAGGCCAAACCGACGAGGAAGACGAGGAGGAGGAAGAACACGATCAAACGCATACAAAGCACCCAAACGGACGGAGACAACGGAAGATCCCAAAAGGGGGGTTTTTATTCAAAAGGGAAAAGGGCCACAAACGGTCACATACATTGCAAAGGGAAAGGGATAAGAGAAAAGAGAAAGAGAATATAGCGTGGGGGAGGGGGAACGGAATACAACGGGGAAGAGGGACGGAGCGTGAGCTCCTCCCCCTCCTTCTCTTCTTCTCTTCTTTTCTCTCAGCCGGTGGTGGTCGGAGCAGCAGGCTCCTCTTCTTCTCTTTCTCTTTGCACGGACGACGGCAGACGGAGCGGCCGGGAGGAGGCGGAGCCTCCCCCCCTCCTTTTCCCTCTTCTCTTTTCTCTTCTTCTTCTTCTTCTTCTCTTTTCTGGCAGCTCCGTCGTGGCTCCCTCCACTGGCCTCCTCTTGTTCGCAGAGAAGGAGAGGGGTTTTTATACCCCATACGGCGGAGCGTCCGAAGGCGGGAAGCGTCCGAGGGGCATTCAATGGGAGTTGACTCCCTTGTCCTGGGTGGCAGGAGTAGGCAGCGTGGCCCTCTCCCCGAACGACACCTCAGCAAGTCCACTGCGCGCCAAGAATCCATAGGGCATGGACGTAAGATTTGATCCGCCGGAGCGTGACGCTGGGAGCCAGCAGGCTGCACCGCTGGAATGCTATGAGAGCGTGCCGCTGAAAGAGCTGGCCAGTGTACCGCTGGAAGGGCCAAAGGCCGTGCCGCTAGGGGCACCTTGGGGGTGTGCCACTGGAGGCCACAACGGGCGTGCCGCTGGAGGCACCTGGGGAGTGTGCCGTGGAAGGCAGCAAGGAGTGTGCCGCTGGGGCTTGCTTGGGGGCGTGCCGCTGGGCGCCTGGGGGTGTGCCGCTGAACGGGCTGCCAGGGCGTGCCGCTAGAGAGCAGCCAAGGCGTGCCGTTGAACGGGCTTGAGGGCGTACCGCTGAGGCCCCAGATGGGCGTGCCGTTGAACGGCGAGAAGAGTATGCCGCTGAGGGGCAGAAGGGTGAACTGCTGGGCGACCTGGGGGGCGTGCCGCTGGGGCTTGCCAGGGGGTGTACCGCTGGAGGCGCCCTGGGGGTGTATTTCTGAGCCCGTTCTGAGCCCATTGTGGGCACGGGTTGTGGCCCATTTAATTTTTTTCGAGGCCCATGGATTGTGGGGCTCTTGGGGGTTGATTTCTCTTCACTGTCGTGACTCCGGAGACGGCTTCACGATAGTGTGCATATTTGGGGAGTCCAGATGACCAGTCTCTTCGGGGCTTCTTCACTCGGTGCCGCTGTTGATGCTGGGCCGAGCATGATATCTATGCGTGTAATTTTTGGTGTCCACAAATGCCCCCCACCCACGGGTAGCGCAGGCGAAGGATGAGCCGGGCGGTGCCAGTGGGTGTATTCGTCTCTTTTCTCTTCGTCGATGCCGACGGGGTATTGTATGCTGGCATAGCGTGCTGGTCTCTTTGTCTCTTCATCATCAGTGCTGACAGTGCGCCAGGAGCTGCCGTAGCATGTTGGTTTCTTCTTCTCTCTCCATTGACACCGAGAGGGTGTCGGGAGCTGCCATGGTTTGTTTGTCTTTTCTTCTCTTTGTCCATGTCGACAGGGTGCCGGGCGCTGATACGGTATGTTTGTCTCTTTTTCTCTTCGTCAGTGCCGACAGGATGCCGGGAGCTGACATGGTTTGTTATCTCTTGGTCTCTTCATCAGTCCAGACAGAGTGCCGGGAGCTGACATGGTTTGTTGGTCTCTTTGTCTCTTCGCCAGTGCCGATGGGGTCTCGGGAACTGACCTAGTCTCTTGGTCTCTTTATCTCTTCGTCAGTGCCGACAGGGTGTCGGGAACTGACTTGGTCTCTTTGTCTCTTTGTCAGTGCCGACAGGGTGTCGGGAACTGACTTGGTCTCCTCTTCTCTTTGTCAGTGCCGACGAGACGTCGGGAGCTGACATGGTTTGTTTGTCTTTTATTCTCTTCGTCAGTGTTTGTGTGTTGGTCTTTTCTTCTCTTCGTCAGCGTCGACGGGGTATCGGGAGCTGACCTGGTTTGTTGATCTCTTTGTCTCTTCATCAGTGTTGGCGGGGCGCCAGGCGCTGAAATAGTATGTTGGTCTCTTCATCAGTGCCGACGGGGTGCCGGGAACTGAAGCAGTATGCTGGTCTCTTTGTCTCTTTGTCAGCGCCGACAGGGTGTTGGGAGCTGACTTGGTTTGTTATCTCTTAGTCTCTTCGTCAGTGCCGACAGGGTGACGGGAGCTGACTTGGTTTGTTGTCTCTTGGTCTCTTCGTCAGTGCCGACAAGGTGTCGGGAGCTGACCTGGTTTGTTGTCTCTTGGTCTCTTCGTCAGCGCCGACTGGGTGTCGGGAGCTGACCTGGTTTGCTGTCTCTTGGTCTCTTCGCCAGTACCGACAGGGCGTCGGGAGCTGACTTGGTTTGTTGTCTCTTTGTCTCTTCGTCAGTGCCGACAGGGTGACGGGAGCTGACTTGGTTTATTGTCTCTTGGTCTCTTCGTCAGTGCCGACAAGGTGTCGGGAGCTGACCTGGTTTGTTGTCTCTTGGTCTCTTCGTCAGCGCCGACTGGGTGTCGGGAGCTGACCTGGTTTGCTGTCTCTTGGTCTCTTCGTCAGTACCGACAGGGCGTCGGGAGCTGACTTGGTTTGTTGTCTCTTTGTCTCTTCGTCAGTGCCGACGGGGTGTCGGGAACTGACATGCTTTGTTGGTCTCTTTGTCTCTTCGTCAGTGCCGACAGGGCGTCGGGAGCTGACCTGATTTGTTGGTCTCTTTGTCTCTTTGTCTCTTCTTCTCTCTTTTCTCTTGTTCTCTTCTTCTTCTCCTCTTCCCTTTTTGCTATCTTTCTTTCTTTCTTTTTCTCTTCTCTCTTTTTGTTGTGTGTTTTCTTTTTTCTTTCCTTCTTCTTCTCTTCTTCCATTCTCTTTTTTTTTCCTTTTTTTTGAAGAACTCCAGGTGGTTGTTGGCGTGGATGCCAATAATATAAGAGCTGTCGGCACAGCGGCTGATAATTGGAAGCTATTGACTTGGGGGCCAATAATTGAAAAGCTGTCGACCCGAGGGCCGATGATTAAAAGCTGTCGGCTCAAGGGCCGATGATTGAAAGCTGTCGGCATGGGAGCCAATAATTGGAAAGCTGTCGACCCGAAGGCCGATGATTGAAAAGCTGTTGGCATGGGAGCCAATAATTGAAAAGCTGTCGACCCGAAGGCCGATGATTGAAAGCTGGCGGCTCAGGGGCCGATGATTGAAAAGCTGTCGACTCAGGGGCCGATGATTGAAAAGCTGTTGGCCCGGGAGCCAATAATTGGAAAGCTGTTGGCTCAGGGGCCGATGAGGGAGGCCAGAATAGACATGGCTGGAAGCGGGCTACGGGAGCCAAAGTTGGGAGATTAGCGAGCCGCGACGGAAAGAGGTAGGCCATGGGGGCTAAGGTTGAGCTCTACGAGTCGTAGCTGGGAACATAGGCTTCGATGGCCGAAATTGAGTTTATTGCATACACACATTCTTGTTATTTTATTGTTATTATACTTTTTTTGTATTATTTTTATGTTGTTTTGTTTTGTTTTGTTTTTTTTATCATTTTTTTAAAGCATGCAAGCATTCATTAGCAGGCATAACATAAATATAAGTAAGGCGGCTCCCTCTATAGGGGATAGGATAGGGACGTCGCCCGTAATTCGTAGATGCGGTGCGGGCCGCGAGGCACAATCGAGGGGTGGTTGACCCGTCAAGAGGATATCGCACGTCTTACATGCATAGCCTTAATTCACGCATTTCACCCGAGGCAACTCTCTGTGGCGTGGCAGTGCAAATGTGTGAACAAAGAGCCCCAACCACAGGGATATGCAGGTTTTCCTGGTGACACTCGAGGATCACTCTAGCGCCTACACATATGTTTCAGGCTTTCGACTTTCGGTAGCTTCACACAGCCCCCATCTGTTTATTTTGGTAGCGGATTTCACCGTTCAGCACGAGTCTCCTCATGTGTCTCAATGGGGATTCCCGGATACTAGGATTCATCCTCATTATAATTCTATTACGGATTCCACCGTTTGACACGAGTCTCCTCATGTGTCTCAATGGGGATTCCCGGCTAATAGGTTTCATCCTTATTATAATTCGCTTCACCATTTCACGCGAGTCTCCTCATGTGTCTCAATGGAGATTCCCGGCTACTCGGATTCACGTGTCTCTCTCTTTTCTTTTCTTTTTTCTCTTTTTTCTCTCTTTTTTTTTTACAGTGGGGGTAGGCAGTTTTTTCCTCACGATTACCTTTCACGCGAGTGCAGGAATTCAAGCATCCGTAGAGTGCTAAGAAGAAATTCGGGATATCCCTATGGTTGAAAGCTATTGAACACATTAAGTGCTAAGTGTGGGAGCGTTGCCTCAGGTTTATTTTGTGAGTTGGGCTTAGCGATTCAGCCATGACTCTTCCCCTTGACGTGTGCACCCACCATAATTGGGTTCCCTTCGAGCGTGTGCTGTGACGCGTCTGCATCCGGAATCGGGGTGACATTATTATTTAGCAAGGAAACACGGTCCTAGAAAATTTCAAGGAGGTGTATTATTCTATATTAAGCAAGCATGCAAACAGGGCAATCAAGCATTCTCTTCTTTTGTTTCTGTTTTCTTTTTGTGTGTGTGTTTGTTTTATTATTTTTTTGTTTGAGTGTTATTTTTTGTTTTTGTTTGTTTGTTTTTGTTTATTTTTTTAATAAGAAAATATTGTTGTCACGTATAAGTGTAGTGGTAGTAAAGGTATTAGGGAGGCAGACCGCAAAAGGGCTGAGAGGATATTAGGGGAGCGGGCTGCAAGAGCCGAAGTTATGGGATGCGGGCCGCGAAGGCCGAATCCTGGGAAGCAGGCTACGAGAGCCAGACTTGGGAAGCAGGCCACGAAGGCCAAATGTAAGCAGGCTGCAAGAGTCAAAGCTGGGAAGCAGGCTGTGAAAGCCGAGGGGAAGCAGGCCACGAGGGCCGAATTTTGGGAAGCATGTTACAAAAGCCAGGATCTGGGAAGCAGGCTATAAAAGCCGAAGGGAAGCAGGCTGCGGGAGCCGAAATTATGGGAAGCGGGCCACGAAGGCCGAATTCTGAGAAGCAGGTCGTGAAGGCCGAATCTTGGGGAGCAGGCTGCAAGAGCCAAGGGTAAGCAGGCTGCAAGAGCCAAAGTTTGGAAGCATGCTATAAAAGCCAAGGGGAAGCAGGCTGCGAGAGCCAAAGTTGGGAAGCAGGCCACGAGGGCCAAAGATAAGCAGGCCGCAAGAGCCAAAGTTGGGAAGCAGGCTATAAAAGCCGAAGGGAAGCAGGCTGCAGGAGCCGAAATTATGGGAATCGGGCCACGAAGGCTGAATTCTGAGAAGCAGGCCTTGAAGGCCGAATCTTGGGGAGCAGGCTGCAAGAGCCAAGGATAATGAAAAGTAAGCTAAAAAGCCAGGGGATATTGGAGAGCGGGCCACAAGGGCCAAAGGTTGGGGGAGCAGGCTACGAGAGCCAACATTGGGAAGCAGGCCACAAAGGCCAAAGGGAAGCAAGCTGCTAGAGCCAGAGATAAGCAGGCCACGAGGGCCGAATTTTGGGAAGCAGGCTACATGAGCCAGGATCTGGGAGGCCTTTGTCGGTTTAACGCCCCGTCGGCGGAGGGTCTAGTCGGTTTAACGCCCCATCGGCGGAAGGTCTAGTCGGTTTAACGCCCCGTCGGTGAAAAGTCTAGTCGGTTTCTGTTTGTTGGGTGGCTGAAGGTCAGAGGTAAAAGTTCATCTTGTGACTCTTCTTTTCTTCCTCTTTTGTGAGGAGAGGCGGGTGCAAAGACCATGTTTGCCTCGTGATCATTTCCTTCTTTTCTTCTCTTCTTCTTTTGTGTGAAGAGGCGGGTTCAAGGACCGTGTTCGCCCCGTGACTGTTCTTTCTCTTCTTCTCTTCTTCTTTTATGGGGAGGCAGGTGCAGAGACCATGTTCGCCTCGTGATCATTTCTTTCTTTTCTTCTCTTCTTCTTTTGTGTAGAGAGGCGGGTGCGAAGACCGCATCTGCCTTGTGACTCTTCTTCTATTCTTCTTTTATGGAGAGGCAGGTGCAAGGACCATGTTCGCCTCATGTCTCTTTTTTTCTTCTATTCTTCTTTTGTAGAGAGGCAGGTGCAGGGACCATGTTTGCCTCATGATTGCTCTTTTTCTTCTTCTCTTCTTCTTTTGTAGAGGGGCAGGTGCAGAGACCATGTTCGCCCCATGATTGCCCTTCTTCTTCTTCTCTTCTTCTTTTGTAGAGGCAAGTGCAAGGACCATGTTTACATCGTGATCATTTCTTTCTTTTCTTCTCTTCTTCTTTTGTGTAGAGAGGCGGGTGCAAAGACCGTGTCTGCCTCAAAATTGCTCTGTTTCTTCTTCTCTTCTTCTTTTATGGAGAGGCGGGTGCAAAGACCATGTTCGCCTCATGACCATTCTTTTTTTTCTTTTTCTCTTCTTCTTTTATGGAGAGGCAGGTGCAAGGACCATGTTTGCCTCGTGATCATTTCTTTCTTTTCTTCTCTTCTTCTTTTGTGTAGAGAGGCGGGTGCGAAGACCGCATCTGCCTCGTGACTCTTCTTTTGGTTCTGCTCTTCTTCTTTTGTGTGAAGAGGCGGGTCCAGGGACCACGACTGTCTCATCTGTCTTTTCTTCCTCTTCTTCTCTTCTTTTATGTGATGAGGCGGGCTCGAAGACCACGTCTGCTTCGTGACTTCCTTTTTTCTTTTTCTTTTCTTTTATGGGATGAGGCGGGCTCGAAGACCACGTCTGCCTCGTGTGCCCCTTTTTTTCTTTCTTTTCTGCTCTTCTTTTCTCATTAACGCTTCCATGCTGGAGTGTATTTCTCTTAATATGCCCCCAGGTTGGGGTGTAGCTTCATTTGATATGCATCCCCCCTGAGGGGTGTGCTTTGCCTCTTTGCTTATGTGCCCCCAGGCGGGGTGTATTTTTTTTGGATTCTATGTCCCCAGACCAGGGTGTGTTTTCTTTAATGCCCCCAAGGCGGGGTGTAGCTCTCTTCAAATGCCCCCATGGTGGGGTATACTCTTCACGGCTTCTATGCCCCTAGGTGGGGTATGTTTCTTCTTCATATGCCCCTAAGCCAGGGTGGACTTCTCTTCGTATGCCCCTGAGCCGGGGCGTGTTCTTTATAGCTTCTAGGCCCTCGAGGTGAGGTATGCTTCTTCTTCATATGCCCCTGGTACGGGGTGTAGCTCTCTTCAAATGCCCCCCTAAGCCGGGGTATACTCTTTACGGCTTCTATGCCCCCAGGCGGGGTATGTTTCTTCTTCATATGCCCCTGGTACGGGGCGGGTCTTTTGTTTCTTATACCCCCCATAGCGGGGGCGAATTTTGCTCTCTTTCTACCCCTGAAGGCGGAGGAGTGCTTCTCTTCATATGTCCCCGGCACGGGGGTGTATCTCTTGCTTCTTATGTCCCCCCTGAGGCTGGGGTGCATCTCTTTACGACTTTTGTGCCCCCAGGCAGGGTATGTTGTTTCTTCAAATGCCGCTTGGGCGGAGTATATCTTTCTTCTTATGCTCCCAGATCGAGATGCATGTCTCTTCGTTTCTGCGCATCGGGTCAGGGTAGATGCTTTTGTTTCTTATACGCCAAGGACGGTGTATAATTTTTTGTGCCCCCTGAGCGGGATGGACGCTCTGCATGTGTCCCCGGGTCGGGGTGCAGCTTTGTCTCCCATGGAGGGGGTGTGTTGTTTCTTCAAAAGCCCCCAGGCCAGGGTGTATTCTTCTCTTTCTTATACTCCCGAGGCGGGAGGGGTTCTCTTCATGTGCCCCCGTGGCGGGATGTGCTTCTTTCTTCAAGTGTCTCCAGGCTGGGGTGAATTCTTTTCTTCTTCCCAGACACACCGGGGGGGATGTTTGCTTCTTGTGCTCCCAAGGTGGGGTGTATGGTTGCTTTTGATGCCCCCAAGGTGGGGCGCATTGCTGCTTCTGATGCCCCAGAGCGAGGTATCCCTTTTTTTTTATATATACCCCCGGCATGGGGTGTATTCCGCTTCTAGTGCCCCCAGAGTGGAGTGTATTGCCGCTTTTGATGCGGGGTGTAGTTCTTACTTTTTATGCACCCGAGGCGGGGTGAATTCTTTTTCTTTGTTTACGTGCCCCCATATCGGGGTGTGTTCCTTTCTTTATATGCTCCCCTAAGCTGGGGAATGTTGTTTGTTCTGCTTCAGATGCCCCCGGGGGGGGGGGGGGGGATATATGTTGCTTCACGGACCCCGGGGCTGGGATGTATTCCTTCTTCAAATGCCCCGAAGTCGGGGTGTATTCTTCTCTCCTTACGCTCCCAAGACGGGATATAGCTTCTTCAAATGCCCCTGAGCCGGGGTGTATTCTTTATGACTTTTATGCCCCTAGGCGGGGTATGTTTCTTTTTCAATTGTCCCTAGGACAGGGTGTACTTTTCTCTTTCTTATGCTCCCGAAGCGGGATGTAGCTTCTTCCAATGCCCCTAAGCCGGGGCGTGTTCTTTATAGCTTCTAGGCCCTCAAGGCGAGGTATACTTCTTCTTCAAATACCCCCAAGACGGGGGTGTGATTCTCCCGCTTCCTCTGCCCCAGGTGGGGTATACTTCTCTTTGTATCCCCCTAAGCCAGGGTGTATTCATTTCACTTCATATGCCCCCAGGGTGGGATGCGCCTTCTGCTTCTCATGACCCCGGGATGGAGTGTATTCTCTTCATGTGCCCCCGGCACGAGGGTGTATCTTTGCTTTTTATGCCCCCGAGGGGGATTCTTCTTCTTTTGCTCCGATACGCTGGGGAATGTTTGCTTCTTGTGCCCCGAAAGTGGAATGTGTTCTTGATGGCTCCTGTGCCCTCGTTGGTGGGGTGTATTTTCCTTCTTCAAATTCCCCTAAGGAGGGGTATATTCTTTGTCGCTTCATGTACCCCCGAGTAGGGGTGAATTCTTTTCTTCTTACGCCCCCATAGCGGGGTATGTCTTTTGCTTCATGTGCCCCAATATCGGGGTGTATTTCTCTTCTTCAAATGCTCCTAAGCTGGGGTGCAACTCTATTTCTTCTTATGTCCCCAGGTCAGGGCGGATTCTTCTTCAAATGCCCCGAAATCGGGGTGCAGCCTTTACTTTGTGCCCCTCAGTCGGGGCGGATTCTCTTCATGTGCCCCTGGGAATGGGGTGTATCTCTTTTTTTGCCTCTTATGCCCCCGTAGCAGGGTATATATCTTCTTCTTATCCCCCATGGCGGGGTATATGCATGCTCTCTTCGGGAGTGGTGGCCGTGCTTGGCCTCATTGCTATAAAGCATTCCCCACAGCGGGCAGCCATTCACCAAGCTACGATTGTGGCTTGCTGGATCTTTTAACAGCCACTCGAGGGGTCGTCTTGTGCCGGATGGAGGCAGCAGGAAGGAGGAACGAGCGGGGTCATTACACCACGGACTTCGAGCCTCCTAGAGTCGGGCGGGATGCCGGGTTTCTTCTTACTCTTTTTGGTTGGCGATGCTGGCCGACTTTTCTTCTTTACTTCTTTCTTTCTTTCTTCTCTTTTTTTCTTTTTTTTTCTTTTTTTTGTCCCTTCTCCTCTTCTCTTCTTTTTTGTATGATTGACCAAGGTGGAGGTGCAGGAGAGCGCTCACCCCCTCAGGGAGGGGATGAGTGGTTCGCTCCACCGCATAAACCCCACAATGGTAATCTTTATTCAGCACGGGTCTCGGCGGACGTGGCCATACAACCCTTTCTCGCCGGCTCTTTCTCTTCCTTTTTTTTGCTTCTTTCTTTTCTCTTTTTTTTTCTTCTTTTCTCTTCTTCTTCTTTTCTCCTTTTCTTCTTTTCTTCTCTTTCTTCTTGAGGGAAATGGGGGGGGGCTTGATTTCCCCTCCCTTCTCTTCTCTTTCTCTTCCTTTTTTATCACAGCCCCCCCATGATTCCTGGAAGCTGTAGGTGCCTCGGAGTAGCATCGTCGAGGCGACAAAGATAAGTTCACCAAGTCCGGCTTTTCTCCCCATAGGGCAGGCGAAGACAGCACCTGCAATTTATCAAAGCAGGTAAATATCGTTTATTAGGGGGCCATGAGGCCCTGAATCCCGGCGAAGAGATGAAGGGTGGTTTGGTCCCACCGGGCGTGCCAGAGTTGTGGACGCACTTTTTTCACTTATTATTCTCTTGTTGGTTTATTCGTTTATTGAGTGCGTGGGCGTGCCAGTCACCGAAGTGACAATTTATTCGGGCTCCGAAGAGCCCATGGTGCACTCGATCTGACTTCGTCAGACGATTGTGTGGTTCGTGTCGGGACCAAAACCCACCGTGCCGTAAAGGTCACGACGTCATTTACATCCCCTATACGAGGGAACACCCTTGATTAATCGCCGAGATTCAGGGCCCTCATGGCCAAGAGATTAATTGCATGAAAAGTCCATTACGAGGTATTGAGATCCTCAAGCGAGGGCGAGAAGAAAACCATTCGAGGTCATGTCGGTCATGTGCTGACCATTTGATGTTCGGACGAGTGTCCGTCTCGAGGAAAGCGCGATCGTCGCGGGAAGACCGGAGCATATGTATGCCAGGATATGGCAATTTACTGTTCAGAAGAACGGAAAACGTTGGGCTAAACCTCGGTTAGAGCGGTCGGAAGCCAGTAAATCTGTTGGCCCGGTGCAAGAGCAAGCTGCGACCATACTGCGGTGGGCCCCCCCGCGGTCGAAACAAGACTTGCATGAGCGTCATTAATATTTCCGGTGCCAAGGGGCGACGAGGGAATATCCCTTGAATCGACTGAAAAGCCCTGTGTCCGGAGAAGCGGGCGTTCGAAACATGTCGGTCATTCGGGAGACCATTTAATATTCGGACGAGAGTCCGGCTTAAGAATATTGTAATCATCGCAGGAGGACCTGGAACATATGCATGCCGGGATACGGCAAGTTTATTATTCCGAGACACTGAAAACATTCGGTTGAATCTCGGTTATTGTAGCTGGAAACCAGCGAATCTATTGGCCGGTACGAGATCGAGTCAGGACCATATTGGGGGCGCCTCCCGTGGTCCGAACGGGGCTTGCGCGGGCATCATTAATATTTCCGGTGTCGGAGGGCAACGGGGGAGAGTCCCGGGACTAGACTCCAGAACCGAAAACGTGTTCGAAAGGAGCGGGCTGTAGACCGAGGATATGAGCCAGACGATGACCATGATCGAGACAGGCCCGAGGTCTGAGTGTGGCCCACAGAGGTCTTATTGATATTCCCATGGAAGGAGTCCGGGGGTGGCGAGAGCCGTCTCGTTCTAATTCGGATTCTGTCGGTCACTTGCCGACCTTTTCATGTTTGGGCAAGGGCCCATATTGAAAGTGCGACGCAGGCGGGAACAACCCCGTACGAATGTATGCCGAGTTTACGGCAATTTCGATGAAAGGGGGAGAACGAATCCCGATAGGAACGGGTCGGAATTGATGAGCTATTGGCCCGGAGCAATGCCGGATCACAACCATATCGGGGTAGGAGCCACCGGCTATGCAGGTCGCTCACGGGCCTTTTCATGTTCGGACGTAGGTCCGTAATAAGAACGCGGCGGGAACCGAGGTGAATCCGTTCAAATGTCTACCGAACGTGCGGCAATTTTAGTAGCGGCTCGGAAGGGATCCGGCCGTAGAAATGAGTCCGGTTTAATCGGAATGTCAGCCCGAGGCGAGGTCAAGCCATGGCCATTTCGGGATAATTCCCTAGACTCAGGCCCAACTCGCAAGGGCGGTATTGTTGTTCCTTCGGCACCGGGTCACGGGAGAGACGGGGCTGCGAAGCGGATCCCATTGTTTTATTACTATCTAAGAAATGTTGTCATTATCATTTGTTAATTTGTATATATATCTTTGAGTGAATTCTTTATTACTATTTATTCATTTTTCTTGTGATTTATTCATTTACTATTGTTATTATTGGGTTTGTTATTATTTTTGTTCGTTTTATTATCATTCATTTACTTGTCATTTGTTGTTAAGTTTGTTATTATTATTTATTTATTTTGGTTATCATTTATTTGTCCATTTATCGTTATTATTATTTCTTTTAACCTTATTATTATTATTGCTTATTTCTTTATCATTCTTATTTATTTATTCACCTTTTTTGAATTTATTACCATTTATTATTGTTATTTAACATTATTGTTTGCCATTTATTCTCTATTTTCTTTTGAGTTTGTTATTATTATCATTATTTAAGTTTTGTATCATTATTTGTTTATTTATTATGTTTTCTTTTAGCTTATTATCTTTATTAATATCATTATTTCAGGTGTACCGCTGGGTCATGGGAGTGCGCCGCTGGAGGGCCAAGGGAGTGTGCCGCTGAGGGCCAAAGGAATGTGCCGCTAGAGGGCTAAGGGAGTGTGCCGCTGAGGGCCAAGGGAGTGTGCCGCTGGGGGCCAGGGGGTGTACCGCTGGAGGGTTAAAAGGGTGTGCCGCTGAGGGCTAGGGGTGTACCGCTGGAGGGTCAGGGAGTGTACCGCTGGAGGGTTAAAAGGGTGTGCCGTTGAGGGCCAGGGGGTGTACCGCTGGAGGGCCAAGGAGTGTGCCGCCGAGGGCTGAAGCAGGAGCGTGCCGCTGAAGGGCTGAGGGAGTGTACCGCTAAAGGGCTGGGAGTGTGCCGCTGAAGGGCCTGGGGCTGTGCCGCTGAAGGGCTGAGGGAGTGTACCGCTGAGGGGCTAAAAGGGTGTACCGATGAGGGCCCACTCTCCCTCTAATTCTTTTAAGGCTTTTCTTTTCTTCTTTTCTGATTTTATTAAGTGTGCATGTGTTTGTCTCTCTCTTTCTCTTGATTATCTTTCGTTCTTTCTCTTGTGGGGACGGATGTTCGAGTTGTTTAGTTGTTATTAGGTTTGGCTCTCTTTGAATTAATTACGTTTCCTTGCCTCGGTTAAAGCATTTTACCGTTGTTCTTTTCATTTGTTTGTTGCTTTCTTTTAGTCTTTTATTATCGTTTCTAACAAAAATTCGGCAGCATCTCCCCTTGACCCGAGCGTAAGGGAGATACAGGGAGCGCGCCCACAAGGAGTGGCGGAACCCGACAACTGGAGGTGGGCGCCCGAGAGCGGCAACACCTTTAATAAAACTCGAAAAACTCGGAGGGAACGGCGAGTGGAAGCCTACTCTAGGACTGACTGAGGGGGGAATGTATCGGGCAAGAAGGAAGGGCAGGTGTGCCGGGCAAGGACGGCACGAGAGGGCATGCCGACGAAGGAGATGGAAAGTGTGCCGCTGAGGGCCAAATGGAGTGTGCCGCTGAGGGCGGCTGAAGGTGTGCCGCTGATGGCCAAAGGGCGTGCCGCTGAGGGCAGCTGAAGGCGTGCCGCTGAGGGCCAAGGAGTGTGCCGCTAAGGGCAGCCAAAGGTGTGCCGCTGAGGGCCAAGGAGTGTGCCGCTGAGGGCCAAGGAGTGTGCCGCTGAGGGCAGTGAGGGCGTGCCGTCGAGGGCTAATAGAAGCGTGCCGGCGAAGGCTGCTGATGGTGTATCAGCGAGGGGCTTAGCCAGGACGCACGGCTAGAAGCTAGGGAGGCTGGGCAAAGGAATGAGGACTGAGGGTTAGCCAGGTGGACTGGGGATTGAAGAAAGGGGGAAGGCCAAGGAGGAAAGATCATCGCCGGAGGCCAAACCGATGGGGAAGACGAGGAGGAGGAAGAACACGATCAAACGCATACAAAGCACCCAAACGGACGGAGACAACGGAAGATCCCAAAAGGGGGGTTTTTATTCAAAAGGGAAAAGGGCCACAAACGGTCACATACATTGCAAAGGGAAAGGGATAAGAGAAAAGAGAAAGAGAATATAGCGTGGGGGAGGGGGAACGGAATACAACGGGGAAGAGGGACGGAGCGTGAGCTCCTCCCCCTCCTTCTCTTCTTCTCTTCTTTTCTCTCAGCCGGTGGTGGTCGGAGCAGCAGGCTCCTCTTCTTCTCTTTTTCTTCTTCTCTTTCTCTTTGCACGGACGACGGCAGACGGAGCGGCCAGGAGGAGGCGGAGCCTCCCCCCCTCCTTTTCCCTCTTCTCTTTTCTCTTCTTCTTCTTCTTCTTCTCTTTTCTGGCAGCTCCGTCGTGGCTCCCTCCACTGGCCTCCTCATGTTCGCAGAGAAGGAGAGGGGTTTTTATACCCCATACGGCGGAGCGTCCGAAGGCGGGAAGCGTCCGAGGGGCATTCAATGGGAGTTGACTCCCTTGTCCTGGGTGGCAGGAGTAGGCAGCGTGGCCCTCTCCCCGAACGACACCTCAGCAAGTCCACTGCGCGCCAAGAATCCATAGGGCATGGACGTAAGATTTGATCCGCCGGAGCGTGACGCTGGGAGCCAGCAGGCTGCACCGCTGGAATGCTGTGAGAGCGTGCCGCTGAAAGAGCTGGCCAGTGTACCGCTGGAAGGGCCAAAGGCCGTGCCGCTAGGGGCACCTTGGGGGTGTGCCGCTGGAGGCCACAACGGGCGTGCCGCTGGAGGCACCTGGGGAGTGTGCCGTGGAAGGCAGCAAGGAGTGTGCCGCTGGGGCTTGCTTGGGGGCGTGCCGCTGGGCGCCTGGGGGTGTGCCGCTGAACGGGCTGCCAGGGCGTGCCGCTAGAGAGCAGCCAAGGCGTGCCGTTGAACGGCGAGAAGAGTGTGCCGCTGAGGGGCAGAAGGGTGAACTGCTGGGCGACCTGGGGGGCGTGCCGCTGGGGCTTGCCAGGGGGTGTACCGCTGGAGGCGCCCTGGGGGTGTATTTCTGAGCCCGTTCTGAGCCCATTGTGGGCACGGGTTGTGGCCCATTTAATTTTTTTCGAGGCCCATGGATTGTGGGGCTCTTGGGGGTTGATTTCTCTTCACTGTCGTGACTCCGGAGACGGCTTCACGATAGTGTGCATATTTGGGGAGTCCAGATGACCAGTCTCTTCGGGGCTTCTTCACTCGGTGCCGCTGTTGATGCTGGGTCGAGCATGATATCTATGCGTGTAATTTTTGGTGTCCACACTCTCTCACAGAGGTGAATAAAAGTATAGCAAGCTAGGAACCTACACTCGCAGCGGCATATACGAATGAATACGAACTAAGCAAAATGCGATAAAGAGTGGGGGCGAGTGTACCTGTAATATCCCGGACCTTTCGGATCCTTCTTCGTGGGTCCTGGATCTGGTTTCTCGGAGTGTCCGGCTCTGTTGTGTCCGAAATTTTATTTCAGACATCTTTCGTGTTCGGATCGGTGCGATCCGGAGTTGTTTCGGAGATCCGGAAGCGTTCCGCGACTTTTCCGCGTGTGTTTTCCGATTTTCAGTGTGTGTTTCGGTAATTCCTTCGGAACCTCGCTGCGGGTGAACCGGGTCGTTCACCTGGGCACGAATGGTACCGTTATGATCGGTGCATTCCGAGGATCCCAGAAACGTAATTTTTGATTTTTTGGTATATTCCAGATTTTTCGGATTTTCTATAAATTTCTAATTCTTTTCTTTTCTTTTTCCTTCTTCTTCTTCCTTTCTTCTTCTTCCTCCCTCACGACCGTGGCCGCCCTCTCACTCTCTCTCTCTCTCTCTCCCGTTCGAGCGCGGCGACCTCCGTTCCGGCTGCAGACAGCGGCAGTGCGACGGTGGGAGGACGTGGGTGACGACGAGGCGATCGTGCGGGCGTGCGGCGAGCGTGGGAAGCGTGGGAAGGCGTGGTTTTAATGGCGTTCTTCGTGGATTCGGGCTTGGATCGGCGCGTCTCGTCGCGAACCGGAGGTAGGGTGACGTTCCTTGGCCTCTTGTCTTCCTTCCCCGCGAGTTTTAGCTCGAGACGAGGTCGAGAGGGGTTAATTTCGCGCCGGGAAGGGTCATCCATGCTTTGGGGAGTGACCGCCCGATCCATCGTTTTAAGCCACGATTCCGCGTTTCGGGAGCATAGGAGCATGCTAGGGGGCTTGGGGGTTCTTCTCTCACAGTTTCCCCCTTCGTGGGGCTTGTTTTGGGTTGGAATGGGCGATTCCGGCGAGGTTCGCCGTTTTCGCGCCGGTGAGTGATGTGCGGTCGAACCAGTGGCCGCACAACCCTTGTGCGGCGCTGTTCTGACCGTTCATCGGCTCGGCGCGCTGTGGCTGGGCTCGGCGCACAGTGGGCTTGTGTGGTCTATCGTGGGACCGCATATCCTGAAGTGCGGCCCCATAACGACCGCCCAACCCTGGATTTTCAACCGTTGATTATTACCATTATACAGCGCACCGGGGTGTGCGGCTAGGAGCTGGCCTCTTAACCCTTCGTGCGGCCAAGGGCTGGCCGTATGTCGTCTGGTGACGTTGCCTGGGTGTGCGGCCAGATCTGGACCGCACAACCCGTGAACGGTTAAACCATAGCCGCTCTTCCCTAGTGCGGCTACGGCCTAACCCTTCAGGTTTATTACCGTTGGGAGACGAACGGCCAGGAGCAGACCGTTCATCACCCACGTGCGGCCAGGAGCTGGCCGCACATCAGTTGAACGGGACCGTGGTGGCCGTTCATCTGCCCGTTTGGACCTGGGGTAGAACGGTCACGTCCTGACCGTTTAAACCTGGTGCGACCCCGGTATGACCGCACATCCCTGAGCGGCCCAAGGTGGACCGATCAAGGGGACGGGTCGTGTCGACTTGTCTCTCGTCGTACCGAGCGGTGCTGGGAGATGTTGTTGTCGGCTTGTGTCGCCGTGCGACGGTGATTTGTACGAGGGGCGTTCCTTGTACCGTCCGGTTGTGACATTGCTTTCCGTTGACTTGAGAGTCTACTCCTTTAGTGACACTCCACTAGTCGTAGCCTGCTTACACGCGTGTGGTCCCACCAGGGAGTGGTGGAGAGGCTACCCTGAGGACGGTTTTGGACTGGTTTCCGTCGGGCCCCTCGTCGTTAGCCAGAGTCCGGCTACGGGGGAAAACCGGTCAGAGGGCCAGACCTAGGACGCATGGTTTGTG
This sequence comes from Amorphophallus konjac, assembly GCA_022559845.1. Taxonomy (NCBI): domain Eukaryota; kingdom Viridiplantae; phylum Streptophyta; class Magnoliopsida; order Alismatales; family Araceae; genus Amorphophallus; species Amorphophallus konjac. The sequence goes on from CM040128.1 coordinate 32,802,589, forward strand.
TGTGCACATGTAGTTGGGGGCGGTTGGACCCACGCCGACGAGCGTGACCCCAGCTAGTCGCTCGTTGAGGTTCTTGTTCGGTGTCCGTGCCTCTGGTAGGCGCTACCACGCTAGACAGTTCACCTGTGGTGTGGTGTAAGTCGTCAGGGGACGCTACTGACTGTGCTTCTAGTGGGAGGTACTCATGTCGAGTCGGGAGTGGCAGACTGTCAGTCTTGTGTCTTCGACCTTCGGGTTTTGTCATGCTGGCCGTGGCATTTCAGTCGCTTCGCCGTGGCACGTGTGTCGGTTTTCGTGCCGTAGGAGCGGTGTTTTTTAGATTGCAGGGCTTTCTCTTTCTGAGGTACTCGCTTACTGCTAGCGTAGCGGTTTCTCCATGTGCGAGGTAGGGTTCGAGTGATCCCTAGTGAGTCTTGTTCTGAAACTCATTCCCTGCGTGTTTTCACCGTGTTTCAGGCGAGGCGCGGCTTCAGGGGAGCGCGTCTAAGGCTCGGCGTGGTTCGGGTGCCCAGCGTTAGTGCCAGAGGTCAGAGCCGGGGTATGCCCCGTGTAGCTGTACTTTTCTTTCTTGTCTCTGTACTAGTTGTGGACTACTGTTGTTATTTTATTGTTATATTGTGGACCATGTATTAATTAAAATGTTATTTATTTTCCCGCTTAATTATATAAACTGTTCAATTTCTGTAATTATTTGTGATACTTGTGTAGTCTCCGCACCACCCTTCTAACTCTTCCGAGTCTTCAGTGTGAGCGACGTCACGCGGTTCTAGGAGCGAAAAAGACGCGAAGCGCGCGAGCTCCTCTTTGTTTGCTGCAACACAGAAATAAGAGAAAAGAGAAGGGGCCAACATGGGAGATTGCTCCGGCGGGGCGAGCGGGACAAATGTAATATAACAAGATATGGGGGTTAAACGGCCATAGCGGGAAGTGACTCGCCGCGGCCTCGGGGGGGCGGGAATGGTGCAGAAATCAAATAGCAAGAATTGAAACGGCCATTGGGGAAGTGACTCGCCGCGACCTCGAGAATATGAGCAGATAAGAATATGACAGAATATAAGGAGAATATAAAGAACGGGAATTTAAACGGCCATTGGGGAAGTGACTTGCCGCGGCCTCGAGAATATAAATAGATAAGAATATAACAAATATAAAGAGAATATAAGAACGGGAATTTAAACGGCCATTGGGGAAGTGACTCGCCGTGGCCTCGAGAATATAAATAGATAAGAATATAACAAAATATAAAGAGAATATAAGAATGGGAATTTAAACGGTCATTGGGGAAGTGACTCGCCGCGGCCTCGAGAATATGAGCAGATAAGAATATAACAGAATATAAAGAGAATATAAGAACGGGAATTTAAACGGCCATTGGGAAAGTGACTCGCCGCGGCCTCGAGAATATGATGTGATCGCCATGGGCCAAAAGACCCCAAAATAAAGAAGTGATCGCGCCTACCTCAAGAGCGGGAGATGGCGGGTTGCTTCTTCCTCCCCCTTCGGCCGGCCGACGGAGAGGGCGTTCCTTGGGTACCCTTGCAAAACAACGACAAACAAATAACGAGTGGATTAGAAAGATGAAGGTGTAGTATTCAAATCCTTGCGACAAAAATAACGAAATGATGGCAAGACACACACCTGGTTGGTGTTGTCTTTTAAACCCCTCTCGGACTCGAGTAGGAGGAAAATGAGATGATGGATGCAAGAAGTATATAAGAAGGGGCGCCCTTATGAAGGGGGATGGAGGATGCGAGATGATGAATGCAAAAGAACTACGAAAAAAAGGAAAGGATTGGCTTATTGGATGTGCCGATGGTGAAATCCGGCGGAGTTCCGGCAGCGTAGGGACGACGTGGAAGCGCAGTGGATGAAGACGACCTTCCTCTCACGAGCGTGGGCACCCGAGAAGCCGGCAGAACCTCCACCTACAAAAGACCCCACGGGTTAGAAATGACTCCGTAGCCTCTGGGCTCCGGCAGCCTATCGGATCTCTTAGAAGCTCCTCTAGAACTGAGGGGGTTGGCCTCTATTTATAGGGCTCCGGAGGGTGGAGGCGTCCAAGACCCTGGACACCTCCATCAGGGCAAAAAAGATATTTTATTCTATTTTTATTCATTTTTTCCGAATATTTTCATGGAGGCGTCCAGGGTCCCGGACGCCTCCATAAGTCCCACCGAACTCCATCGAAAGTCGCACGCAGTTTAACACAACGCGTGGTTTTGGAGCGGCGACCCGTGATTTGGAAATGGGCGCGTCCAACCGGCTGGACGTCTCCACAATTTGGATTCTTTCACACACGACAAATCGTTGATCGGTGGGCGGGGCCCCGTGAGTGAGTTTATGGAGGCGTCCAGGGGACTGGACGCCTCCAAGAAAATATATTTTTTATTTTTTTGTTTTGTTTTTTTATGCCAACTGGCATTTTATATTTTATATTTTTGTTTTCATGGAGGCGTCCAGGGGCCTGGACGCCTCCATAAATATATATATATATTTATGTATTTTGGTCTTAAAAAAATAAATTAAAGTAATGGAGGCGTCCAGGGGCCTGGACGCCTCCATTAAGACCCCCCCGGGTCCGCTGAAAATTCGTCGGCAGCTCCCCGACAGGCACCCTTCCTGGTTTCGGAACCTTCCGGTGCGTTCGATTGGTGTTGATGCCGTCCGAATGCTGCAACGAGATGATTTCCGGATGCCGAAAAGGGCGGAAGAAGACTCAAGAAAAGGAAGCACTCGAGCGATTCAAAATGCGTAAGCCGTCGCGGGGCGTCGTATAGTAATATGAGACTTTCTCAGGAGACGTCAGGAATGGCGTGTCTATAGCTGCCCTGCCTTGGCATCTGCTTTGCAAGGGAGCGACACATAGTGGAATGGTATCGAAGTGGAGTGAAATGAAGTGGGAGGGGACTGATAAGTTGATGCCAAGGTGTGATGAGACACGCTTTTGACGTTACTGTTTGGAATCTTTCCTGAAGTTTCAATGAGGCGACCTTGAAGAAGGTCTTTCAAATATTGACGATTGCTTGGACGGAGATCAAATAAGGGAGGGTGAGATGTGTGCTCAGGCACGAAAAATAAAGGAGACCAACTTCTCGGTGTGGAAGTACCTGGGTCATAAACCCGCATGTTTCACCTTTGGTGAGCGGTTACCAACCAATGTGGAAGTGATGCGGCCAAGGTGGGTCAAACAAGGTAAAAAGTAAAGAAATATCTGAGAGTCTGTCCAAACAAGGGTCTCCTTTGGAAGAGCAGCGTAGGGCCGTTTCAAGGAAACTCAGTATTTCATTCGGAGTGGAATATCTCATATTTGTAAGAATTGAAGCACAGCGGCTTTCGCAATCGAATCACTTGAATGATCTTCCGCAATAAATCAAAGTCCTACATGAATGCATGCTGGGCTTAAAAAAAAAATTAAAACAAACTAAAATAGAAAATAGCCAAGGATAATATTGTCAACTTGTTAAGAACGGGTCAGGATACCGATCCGGTGAGCCGACACTGGGCTGGGGCCCGTTTATCCGCGCACCAACTCACTGAATGGAACCGTCGTCCCCATGCTACCACAAGTTAACGGCCTATCCGTACAACCCAAATTCTTCCGGGATCATCACTGTTTTTGTTGAAGGGGAACTCAAATCCCAGATTCGTTCGAGCCGCAAGGTCCTTGACATGTTCTAGTAGCGTAGGTATCATATACTATGATGCATGACATGGTGGGACCAACCATCAAAAGGTGGGACAGGAGATAGGACAAAGACGTCCGTTAGTAAAACCTGCACAGACCAGCATAGGTTAGTAACATCAGAAAGTAGCATATTTATAACAGAATCGCACCACAATGGAAAGGAGATCTAGCCAAAATCCTGACATTGATCGCTGATGTGACATGTTCTGTCCTGTAGCGATCTTCCCTTCCTATAAGAACTCCCCTTAGGCTAGTTCATTCAAATGCACCAAGGTGGGTTTTGGAAGCTCAGGAGAGGAAGGAGAGGAGAATCTAGAGATTTCAGGATGGAAGAAGAGTTTTCCCGCGTTATGAAGAGGAGTAGGTCTGGCAGCGAGATTAGGCGACTCTCCGACCTCGAGGGTCATCTTAGCGGGATGATCATGTCGCATATGGTAAGCTGATTCATTTCAACTTTTCTCCTCTTGAACCTTCTTCTCACTTGCTCTCTTCCTCCTTCTTTCTTTTCCTTTTTCAGCCATATCCACTCTTCCCGGGCCCGAGGAAGTTTTCCAAATCGCCATGGCTTTCAAAGTTAACTTCCAACATATCTATCGGCATGAGGGCCATACTCTCGAAGTGACATCTGTAGGGGCTCCTTATTTACGCCAAACACTACGAGAAGATTCGTATGGACTGGGCGGCTATGGGCGCACTAGTGGAGATTTGGCATCCACAGACCCATACTTTTATCTTCCCGACCTTCGAGGCGACCATCCTCCTCGAGGAGGTGGAACTTCTGCTCGGATTGAAAAAATTCAAGAGTGACGGGAAGGTGAAGGCTATGCGGATGCTGACACGGGGGACTTCCAAAAGCGTCCTTAGAAGTTTCATGCCGCCCGACGCAGCCAGAAAGGTCCGTACTCAAAAGGGGATCGATCTCTAAAAGCTCGCGGAATGGGTCATGGAGGCCCTGAGAGGGTTACCAGATGATGACTATTTGGAGGGAATCATGAAAGGGTTCACCATTTGTCTGGCGGGTGCTCTCTTGTTTCCTTATACCGACAACATAGTGGAGGAAGACCAACTGAGTGCTATCTGCGGGATCTGGCGTGGAAAGAGGGTGGGACCCGCTGTCCTTGCCTACCTGTATAGTGGCCTTACTGCCTCGAGCATGGGTAAGCCTCCATTTGGTTGCGCACTTGTCTTGAATTGCTGGCTTGATTTGTATTTCAAATTCGACCATCGTGAGGGAATGCCAACGGCTTCGAAGCTTTTCCAACAAAGCCCGCTTCATCACATAGCCGACGTGTTAGGCTTTGGTGGCACTGTAGCGAACCGTGTTCCGTGGTTGAAGAAACGTGAAGACTGGCGGTCTCACTTTCGAACCATGACACAAAGCTTCTTTACTTGCGCACCGGCATGTCTACTTTCGCTCGAGCTCCTCATGAGGTCTTCTTGTGAAGTTGATCTCCAACTGATTGGTGCGACCGAGTTCGTCCTTTATAACGCGCATCGATGCTGCCTCCAGGTCGACATTCCACGCCATTCATTCCCAATACCGACTGGCATCGTTCCTATGAAGAAGAGAGAGTTGGGCACTGAAGCGGATGCGAAGGAAGCGAAGGCCGTCAAAGCACCCTGGAAGACAAGTGTTGCGGGAAAGGCCTTAGCGCATGTGGGGGAAGAATGCGAGCTGTGGAGAGCTTATGTAACCGAACTGGGGAAGTTAAGGCCTAAGGCGCCTAAACCCCTGATGTAGCTCGTTCTGCTTTCTGATGGAATAAAATCTGGCATTTTGATGTTTTGGACCACGTTCCCTTTGTTATGATTTTTATTTTTCCGTTTTTAAGTTTTTGTGTTTTCTTTCTTTTTATGTACCTATTTATTCATAATATGATCATATGTAAATATACATATTAAAAAAATTATTTTTAATGGGGGCATCCAGGGGCCTGGACACCTCCAATTTTTTATTTTTTTATTTATTTTTTTTATTTTGGGGGCGTCCAGCGGTATGGACGCCCCTACAATTCCTTTTTTATTATTTTTTGTTTTTTTGTTTGGGGGCGTCCAAGGGCCTGAACGCCCCTAGTTTTTCTTTTTTTATTTTGTTTAATTTTTGTTTGGGGGCGTCCAGGCGCATGGACGCCCCTATTTTTTTTTGAATTTTCGAAAAAAAAGAAAAAGTGGGGGCATCCAAGCGCCAGGACGCCCCAAAAAAGGGTGATTTATTATATAAAGGGGGGCCTCACCCCCCTTTTCACTTCTACTATTCATTCTGACAACTTGTTCACTCTAAACGACCCATTCCCAGTTCCCAATAGAGCAAGGAGGCCCGAGCCAGGGTGGGGAGAAGCGGAAACGACGGGCTCGTCGTCCGAGGAGGCTGAGAGATGACGCCGAGGAGGCTGCCGTGGCGGAGGAGATTGCCGCGGAGGAGGAGGCTCCTCTTTTGGCCGTGGAAGACCCTGCGGGCGCTGGTGACGCGGGAGAGGACGAGCACAATCCGGTAAGCCCCTTAGACTTCCATTCTATTGGTTCACTGGGCTAAACGGGCGGACGAGAGGCTGTATGGAGAAGGCCGGTGAATGGGAGAAGCCTCCACATTTTCTTTTTTTTCTTTTTTTTCATTTTATTTATAAAATAAGATTAAAAATAAGGAGGCGTCCAAGGCTTGGGACGCCTCCATGATAATATATATTATTTTATTTGTTTTTATTTTTATTTTTTTGGTTTTTCTAAAAGTAAAATAAAGAAAATAAAGAGGAGGCGTCCAAGGGGTTGGACGCCTCTAAGAAAAACATAAATATTTTTTAAAAATAAAATAAAAAATAAAATAAATAAGTAGCATATACAGTGTTATTGTTTATTACTATCCATGCTGCTGATGTGTTGCCATGTTGGTTTTGTGGTGTGCAGGGCGTGATGAAGGGCCGGATTAGCTGGTCTCTAGTGGTGGCAGCGTCCTGTGGGCTTCCAGACTTCCAGAGGGCGCGTGTGGATGCCATGGGCTTTGGGGCCTTCCTCAGGATCGAGCCCTTCCGGCTCGACCTTCCTCTTATCCAGGCATTGAGGGAGCGGTGGCATGCGCCGAGTCGGGCATTTCTGATGCCCTGGGGGCACATGGTGCCGACACTAGAGGACGTAGCTCGGATCACCGGGCTACAAGTTGACGGAGAGGCGGTCAGCGGGGTCACCTACCCCGACTACCGAGAGAATGCCCTGGACCTGCTGTGGTTAGAGACGAGCGTGACCGACAGAGACAGCAGGGTAGTCGGCCGAGTGGAGATTATGGAGGCGCTCGGATTCGTCGACCCGCGCCAGCGGGTTAGCGAGACTGGAGCGGAGTTTCTGGCACGACTGGAGAGAGATGCCCGTGCAACTTTCACCCAAGACCCGAGCAAGCGGGAGCTGGTGGATCTAGACCTCCGGAGGTTTCTTTTCTTCTTCCTGGGCCGCCTTCTGCTGGGGACGAAGGGTGACGGTATCCACTACCGCTTCCTCGGGATCCTGGCGGACCTTGACAGAGTGGGGCACTACGCGTGGGGAGCGGCTCTGCTTGCCCATTTGATTGCTGATCTCTCCCAGACTTCAGAGAGGGAGAGGACAGTCAGCGGCTTCGCACCTTTTCTCCAGGTGCACGATTTATTTATGCATTTTACCGTAGTTAAATATGCAATTACTCGTGCTAATGATGTATGATGGATGCATGTGTGGAGTTATTACTACTTCCCGATGGGGAGGGCCAGGCAGGGGAACAGGAGAGCCGTTCCTCTAGCGCGACAGTGGAGGCCGGTCGTGGTAGCGGCACCACACAGCTACCAGCTGGCGTCACTTCGTCGGGAGCTGAGCGAGTATCCCGAGGCCATGGTATGATGCGTATGATTTTTTGTGTTTTTGTGCATGTGACTGAATGGTAACTAACATGATGTATGTATGGTGATGCAGGTGGTGTGGAGACCCTACCTGGGCATGGGCGACGCTGGCCAGCCTTGGGTTGTAGCGGGTCTTCCTCGTTTCGGGCGGGACGTGTGGGTCCATTGCCTGAACGAGATCGAGCCGCTTCGGCTGAGGCTGGTTATGAGGACGTTGGGGCTGGCCCAGGAGTGGGTCGATGTAGACGAGCCGGTCCGCATCGGGCGGAAGACCAAGGGGAAGGCGAAGATCGTGGACTGGCGTACGCGCTTCCTGGCACAGTACTATGACTGGCAGCAGGGCGGGGTCCCAGTGGTGTCCCATGTACAGGACAGTACTGATTACCTGAGACGGTACCGGGCTACGTACGGGGACCGCCTCTTCCTTGGTGGTATGGCAGGGGTAAGTGTGAAATGAAAATGCTTCACTCTTCTATGTGTATATGCATATGACACTAACTTATGTGCAATGCAGGATGCTCGTGACAACATGATCGCCGAGCTGAGGGCCCAGCTGGCAGACGCCAGGCGGCAGTTGGTGGCCATCCGACAGGAGTTGGAGATCCTCGTGAGTCTATGCAATGTATTTTTGTGACTTGGATTTTTGATACTTGGCCTCTGACTGTCGTTTGCTTTGTGTTTCAGTGGGCCCACTAGACAGCGGCAGCTGGGACGGCTGGTGGAGCGGGTTCCAGTTCGTGGGGCCCTCCCCGGAGATCTCTGCCCTTCAGGAGCAGCTGGCGTATGCGGTGGCTCGGGCCGAGGAGGCCGAGCGTGACCGCGAGGCTCGAGTGAGTGCCTACTTGGCCCTGACCCACTTTCTAGCTGCTTTCCTTCTATCACTGCTCTCACACGGTGCATGCATGCTTCGACAGGTGGCCGAGATTCGGGAGGCCCTGGCCCGTGCTGTTCGTGCCGAGCAGGAGTGTGACGCTCGGGTGGCGGAGCGTGACGCCCGGATTGTGGAGCTGGAGGAGGAGCGTCGACGGGAGGCTGAGGAGCTCCCTCGTGACGTGCTGGATTTGCGGATCGCCCTCGAACTGTCGAGGAGGGAGGTGACGCGGGAGAGAGAGGAGAGGGAGAGAGAGGACAGAAGGGCGGAGCGACTGCGAGACTGGGACGAGAGGAGGGCTCTGGAGGCCCAGCTGATGGAGCTCCGATTGAGTCTCGGCACGGCGGAGGGGAGGCTTCGAGAGAGCGAGGAGCGGTACCAGAGGGCGAAGGAACGCGGGGCGTGACTTCGTCAGTCTGGTTCTTTTTCCATGGGCAGCTATCTGGTTTCTTCGGTCGAGGAGCGTCGTCGTGCCTTCGAGGCAGGGGTGCCACCACAGGGCGAGGCGAGCACGGCTTCTCAGGGTTCGCAGAGGTCGCAGAGGCCCCCTAGGGATCCCCGTCAGAGGAGGGAGGAGAGAGATGACCAGGAGGGTGATGGCGAGAGTTAGAGAGTTGCTTGTACACTCCACCCTCCTTACTGCATGATGTACTTTTGACTATTATATGAAATGAAAATGGCTTTCTTGTGTTGTGTGCACCTTTCCTCTCTCACTTTTCTGCTGCACCGAGTTGTTTCGAGGCATGCCTTACGAGACTTTGCCCTGAACAGCGGGGAACTGCACTTTGCACGGGGGGATTCTGTTTCCTTTCTCCCTTTTTGGGCGCGTCCAGGCGCGAGGACGCGTCTTAATCCTTGAATTCAAATTTAAAGCGCCGGGTGGCCTTTTTTCTCCCGTGCCTTACCCGCAAGCGAGCCCGCCTCCTGTCGATATTTGTTCGCCCCTTTCCGTCTTCTTCCTCCCTCGATCGATGGAGTTCGGTGGGTCGGACCATGGTGAAGGTGGAGAGGGACGTGGGACTCCTCGCCTGAGGAGGGACACGCAAGAGCACGGAACGACGTCCATGGAGGAGGAAGGGGTAAGTGTGAAATGAAAATGCTTCACTCTTCTATGTGTATATGCATATGACACTAACTTATGTGCAATGCAGGATGCTCGTGACAACATGATCGCCGAGCTGAGGGCCCAGCTGGCAGACGCCAGGCGGCAGTTGGTGGCCATCCGACAGGAGTTGGAGATCCTCGTGAGTCTATGCAATGTATTTTTGTGACCTGGATTTTTGATACTTGGCCTCTGACTGTCGTTTGCTTTGTGTTTCAGTGGGCCCACTAGACAGCGGCAGCTGGGACGGCTGGTGGAGCGGGTTCCAGTTCGTGGGGCCCTCCCCGGAGATCTCTGCCCTTCAGGAGCAGCTGGCGTATGCGGTGGCTCGGGCCGAGGAGGCCGAGCGTGACCGCGAGGCTCGAGTGAGTGCCTACTTGGCCCTGACCCACTTTCTAGCTGCTTTCCTTCTATCACTGCTCTCACACGGTGCATGCATGCTTCGACAGGTGGCCGAGATTCGGGAGGCCCTGGCCCGTGCTGTTCGTGCCGAGCAGGAGTGTGACGCTCGGGTGGCGGAGCGTGACGCCCGGATTGTGGAGCTGGAGGAGGAGCGTCGACGGGAGGCTGAGGAGCTCCCTCGTGACGTGCTGGATTTGCGGATCGCCCTCGAACTGTCGAGGAGGGAGGTGACGCGGGAGAGAGAGGAGAGGGAGAGAGAGGACAGAAGGGCGGAGCGACTGCGAGACTGGGACGAGAGGAGGGCTCTGGAGGCCCAGCTGATGGAGCTCCGATTGAGTCTCGGCACGGCGGAGGGGAGGCTTCGAGAGAGCGAGGAGCGGTACCAGAGGGCGAAGGAACGCGGGGCGTGACTTCGTCAGTCTGGTTCTTTTTCCATGGGCAGCTATCTGGTTTCTTCGGTCGAGGAGCGTCGTCGTGCCTTCGAGGCAGGGGTGCCACCACAGGGCGAGGCGAGCACGGCTTCTCAGGGTTCGCAGAGGTCGCAGAGGCCCCCTAGGGATCCCCGTCAGAGGAGGGAGGAGAGAGATGACCAGGAGGGTGATGGCGAGAGTTAGAGAGTTGCTTGTACACTCCACCCTCCTTACTGCATGATGTACTTTTGACTATTATATGAAATTAAAATGGCTTTCTTGTGTTGTGTGCACCTTTCCTCTCTCACTTTTCTGCTGCACCGAGTTGTTTCGAGGCATGCCTTACGAGACTTTGCCCTGAACAGCGGGGAACTGCACTTTGCACGGGGGGATTCTGTTTCCTTTCTCCCTTTTTGGGCGCGTCCAGGCGCGAGGACGCGTCTTAATCCTTGAATTCAAATTTAAAGCGCCGGGTGGCCTTTTTTCTCCCGTGCCTTACCCGCAAGCGAGCCCGCCTCCTGTCGATATTTGTTCGCCCCTTTCCGTCTTCTTCCTCCCTCGATCGATGGAGTTCGGTGGGTCGGACCATGGTGAAGGTGGAGAGGGACGTGGGACTCCTCGCCTGAGGAGGGACACGCAAGAGCACGGAACGACGTCCATGGAGGAGGAAGGGCCGCTTCGGGCCCCCGAGGGACCCGAGGGGCCCGATGTCGCGGAGGGAGGTGAACACGGTTCGATGAGTGCTTCGGTTTCCCCTTCTTTGATCTATTTTGAGTTTTGAAGCGAGGCGTGCGAGGGGGGAAAGGGTTCGGCGAGTGTTGCACTCAAATGATAGACGCATCCTAGACAGGGGACGCGTTCTTTGTTATGATGCGAGGCCCTTCTTTCTTGGTGCAGGACATGGCGAGGGCCCTGGGCCTGGCCGATGAGTGGGCGAGTGCAGACGAGCCGAGCCGTGTCAGGAAGGAGAGTCGCGGCTAGGCGAAGCTCGAGGATTGGCGCATACGTCTCCCTGGACAGCAAGGGGGCGTACTGGTGCAGGATAGTGCCGACTTCCTGCGGCAACAGAGAGAGAGTTACGTGGGTCTTCCCCGAGCCGGGGATACGCGCGACGTCAACGGCTCTCGTGCCCAATTAGCCGAGGTCTGGCGGCAACTGGCCGCCACTCAACAGGAACTGTCGCTCCTGGTAAGCTAAGTGCTGCATTTTCTATTTTTAAATGTGGAGCTTAGCTGACTGCTGTTGTTTGTTCGTTCCAGCGTGTCCAGCAGACAACGATGATGGGAGTGGCTGGCGGCGCATCTTCTAGTTCCTCGGCCCCTTTTCTTGAGATTGCCTCCCTCCGGGAGCAACTTGCCGGTGCGGTGGCTCGGGCTGCCCGGGCGGAAGAGGAGCGTGATGCCTGGGTGGCGACTGTAGCAGAGCTGCGACATCGCGGTGAGGAGAGACCTTCTCCAGACATCCTGGAGTTAAGGGTTCTTCTGCAGATGATGAGGAGAGAGGCAGAGAGAGAGAAAGCCGAGAGAAGGTCCGAGCGACAGCGGGATCAGACCGAGAGGAGGGCCTTGGAGGCCCAAGTGAGGGAGCTCCAGCTGGGCCTTCAGGCCGTTGTGCAGAGGCTAGGAGGGATGGAGACGCGCTACGAGAGAGCGCGAGAGTTCGGGGAGCGACTGCGCCAGTCTGGTCGCTTTGCCGCTAGTGGCTTCTTCGCCACGCCAGGGGAGGAGCAGCGAGTCATTGCTGTGGAGCCGGCGCCACGAGGCGAGGCGGGTGCTATTGCACGGGGATCCAGGAGGCTTCTGAGGGACCCTCACCTCAGGGGAGAGGAGAGGGACGCCTAGAGGGACGAGCATGAAGATAATGGCAAGAGTTGGCGAGCTAGTGGACCCGCCTCCTCTCTATGATTGTAGTGTTTATGACGGCTTATGTAGAATTATGAATGGAGTGATTTGATTTTCTGCTGCTTGTTTGTTCTCTTGTGCGTTCCTTCTTCCCTACACTTCTTCTCCTTTGCATTGTTCCCATGTGATGGGTCTGCCGAGACTCCACCCCAAGCGGAGAATCGCATCTTGTTGTGGCCGTTTTCCACGGGAACCTGCCGTCGAAGTCAATAATGACGGCCCTAGTTCCTTCTCCCAGATGTTGTGTCAAGTTTTGCGGACGTCCTCCAAAACATGATAGGGTATCCCTAGACAACATAGGGGGGCTAGTCGTCATATTCTTCGTCCAATCAATCACCCTGTGCGAGCGGTGAAGTGACACACGGGACCGCATGGTAGGTGCCTCATCGCGAGGGCTATCATAAAAGGTGATGGAGGCAATCTTGGCCTGCACTCCTTCCATTTCTATAAATTCTTGTCCCTTTTATCCTCCCAGGTATATCGAGAGCTAACTCGAGGAGCACAAGTTCTCACGGGAGAGGAGGAGTTCAAAATTCTGAGAGTTGGATGGAGGGCGAATCTTCCCACTCCTCGAAGAGAAGCAGGTCCAGTGGTAGTAGTTCCAGGAGGCTTTCGGACCTCGAAGGGCACTTCAGCGAAAGGGCCCAATCACAACTCGTAAGCTGAGCTTTCCTGCCCTTTTCTCATTCTTTCTTCCCTTCTCTTGACAACACCCTTCTCCAATTCTTATGCACAGAGTGTGATGAAATCACACATTTCATGGGAGTTGGTAGTGGCAGCATACCGAGGTCTCCCAGATTTTCAGAAGGCGAGGCTAGACGTGATGGGATTTGGCACCTTTCTTCGGATCGAGCCGCTCGAGCTCGACCTGGTTCTGATCCAAGCCTTGTGTGAGAGATGGGACCCAGTGAGCCGGGCATTCCTGATGCCCTGGGGGCACATGGTGCCCAGCTTGGAGGATGTGGTCCGGATCACAAGCCTGAAGGTGGAGGGCGAGGCAGTGACCGGGGTCACTTATGCGGATTACCGAGAAGGTGCTCGGAAGCTACTGGGTTTGGACCTAGATGGTCGAAAAAATAGGTCGGTAGCTAGGGCGTCCCTCATGGATGCATTAGGGCTCATCGACACTCGTCGGCGGGACGACGAATCCTCAGAAGAGTTCATGGAAAGGATGAAAATAGGATGCCGTGCTGTGTACTGCACAGATTTCGGCAACTGGGAAAGATGCAACATAGATTTGAGGAGATTTCTCCTCTTCCTTTTGGGGAGATTGGTACTGAGCTCGAAAGGGGACGGTATCCAATGTCGCTTCCTGGAGCTACTATCAGACCTTGAAAGAGTAGGGTACTATGCTTGGGGAGCTGCCATGCTGGCACACTTGTTTGCAGGCCTGTTCCAAGAAGCGGATCGTGAGATGGCTGTGAGTGGTTTCACACCATTCATCCAGGTATTTTTGGTTTTGATTATTTTGTATTTTTTTTTATTTTTGCAAGGTACTGATGACCTGTGCCGAGCAGCTGTGGAGTTATTATTACCTCCCCATGGGGAGAGCTCGGCATTGGCGACTCGCGAAGGTGCTGCTAGCCAGGCGGTGGGAACCCATCATGAGTGCGGCACCCCTAACCTACCAACTGATGGTGCTAAGGCGAGAGCTACAGGAGTTCCCTGCAGCGATGGTAAACTGGAGACCCTACTTAGACATGGTCGATGCCGACCAGCCGTGGGTTCTAGCAAGTCGTGCCCGGTTCGGACGGGAACTGTGGATGCACTGCCTGAATGAAATCGAGCCGCTTCGGCTACGATTGGTTATGAGGACTTTGGGACTGGCTCAAGAATGGGTGGATTCAGCTGCGCCACCTCGCGTTGGGAGAGAGACGCGAGGACCGGCGACCTGCATTGACTGGCGTGTGTGATTCCCCGAATAGTACGAAGATTGGCAACGGGGTGGCATAATCGTGGAATCGCAGGCACGGGATAGCGAGGATTACCTGCGTCTATACAAGACAAGGTACGCAGAGCAGTTCCAACCCCGGGGATTTGTGGAGGTAGGTTTCCCCTTTTTCTCTTTTCTTCTTTCTCCATTTATTGGTTTTCTGGTGGAAATGCTAACTTGTATGGCTGCAGGATATCCGTGATACGATGATAGCGACTTTACGAACTCGCTTGGCAGAGATGGAGCAACGGTTGGGCGATGCCCGCGGAGCTACGAGCACCTTGGTAGGTGTACAGTGCGTTCCTAATTAAAACCCCAGTGTAGATTCCTTTAAAATCCACTTAAACAAAGAAATATTAAGTGGATGAATAAAGCATGAAATAGCACGAGGTGCTAAGAGGAGTTTGTGATCGCCAGAGACGCGAGGGTCTCGAGTGGAAAATAATAAGGGAAAGGATGATCGCGAAAATACCTCAAAGTGCGGGGATGTGAGTGCTTCCTTTCTCTTCAAATCGGCCGGCCGATGAAGAGAGTTCTCCAATTTATTACCCTTGCAAAAAAGACAAACACCAATAAAGAAATTGCATTAGATATGTGGTGAGTGTAGCATCAATTCATAAATAAAGATGAGCATGAAATCATGGTGAAGAACACACCTTAAGGGTGGTTGCCCTTAAACCCCTATGCAAAGAGGGTGTGGAAAATATGATGAATGAATGCAAATAATAAAAGAGTGCAAGAGATGCACTAAGGGGAGATTCTCAACATAGTTGAGAAGAAAAAAAATCAATAAAAACAATGATGAAATATATGATGCATGATGCATGAATTATGAACTAAAATAAAGGATAAAGAAGAAGAGTTGAGATAAAAAATATATTTGTTGCTCCTTTGGCTTTGATGCTCGATGGGGAGAAGCTCTCAAAGGATGCAGACTTGAAGGTGGGAGACTCCTCCTTAGCCAAGCAGCAGCCTTCGGTTCCTGTAAAAGAAGAAAAAAAGAAAAAGAAGAAGAAGACAGAACGGGAGAAGAAGGAGAAGAAGAATAACACAGAAGAAAAAGACAGAAGAAGATGGAAGGAGAAGAAGAGAAAACACACAGAAGAAGAAGAAGAATAGGAAGACAGAAGAAGAAAACACACAGAAGAAGAAGGGAGACAGAAGAAGAAAACACACAGAAGAAGAAGAAGAAGGGAGACAGAAGAAGAAAACACACAGAAGAAGAAGAAGAAGGGAGACAGAAGAAGAAGAAAAGTGGAGGGGGAGAGTCCAACTGATTAACAGAGCCAATGGCTCTGTTAAATAGAATTGGATGAAGAGATAAGAAGGCAAGAGTCCTACGGAGGGAAAGGATAAGAATGGGCAAGAGCCCCAATCAAGGCAGGAGTCTAACGAGGCAAGGACTCTCTGGGGAAAGGGCTGCGAAGCCAGAAGATGAAACACGCCCTTGGTCAGGGCGTCAATTCAAGAATTGACGACCTGTAACAAGGCGTCTTTTCAAAACACGCCCTTGGTCAGGGCGTTTCTTCCTGGATTAATTTTAGAAATAAACATTTCTTTTATTTGGAAATTGTAGGAAACGCCTCAGGGAGAGGCGTTAATTGAAAAACGCCCCAATGTAGGGCGTGAATTAACATTTTTTAAATATTTATTCTTTTTCTAAAATTAGATAATTCCAGGAATTGACGCCCTTTCCAGAGGTCGTCACTTCTTTAAGAGACGTCCTCAATAAGGTCGTGAATCAAAAAGCGCCCTTGATCAAGGCGTGAATTTATAAAATAGGTAAAATGGGGAGAAATAGATAAAATGGGGAGACACGCCCTGGATTAGGCCGCGTTTAAAAACACGGCCCTCTCCAGGGCGTTAATTTAAAAAAGAGGGAAAGGGGAGAAAATTCATGAAAAAATGAAAAAACACTCAAATAAGCTAATTTGAGGGTCAAATGGGGCATTACAAGGCAATATGAGAAATACTCAAAGTAATGTCAATTTTGGCGTGTCTACAGCTGCCCCGCCTTGGCGTCTGCTTTGCAAGGGAGCGTAGCAAACTGAAAAGTAGATGCCAAGGTGTGATGAGACACGCAATCAACATCACGTGATGAGAAATGAAATCAAAAGCTCGAGATGAAGCAAATCTCGGGAAATCCAACGAAATCAACGATGTTTGGATAAAAGGGGAGATGTGCACGCGGTGCACGAAGGAGATAAAATAAAATGATCAACTTCCAGCGCGGTGGAAGTACCCCAGGTCACAAACCTGCAAGTTTCACCATTGGGGAGCGGTTACCAGCCAGTGGACGTGCTGCAGCCAAGGTGGATCAAAGGAAAGGAGATAAAATAAGATGATAAAAATCCAAACAAGGAGCTCTCGAGAAAATCACCCAAAACAGCGATAAAACGAACTGAGGATCCAATTCGACAATGAAAATCTCATATCGAGAAAGATTAAGATCAATTCAACTCTCAACATCAGCTTATCAGAATGATTTTCCAATGTTAATTCAAAGTCCTACATGAATGCATGCTGGGCTAAAGGGAAAAATAACAAATGAAAATATAATATAATCAAGGATAATATTATCAAATTGCCCAGACTGGGTCAAGAAACCCATTCTGCGAGCTGATACTAAGTCGAAGCCCGTTTATCCACGCACCAACTCGTAAAAAGGGAACTATCGTCCCCAGTCTTGGACGGCTCAACGGCATATCCGTGTGACTAAGACTTCTCTGGAATCATCATTATTTTTGATGAAGGGGAACTCAAATCCCAGATTTACCAAAGCCACAAGGTCCTTGATATAATCTAGTAACATATGTAACATATAGTAGAATGCATACAGGGAGATGGTGATATCAATAAGCATGGGAACTGAGAAATGAGCTGCAAGCACCGTGGGACTTTGAGTGATGATGCCCTGCCGGTGAGACCAAAAGCCTCTTCCTGCGCTCAAAAATTCATTAGCCAAGATATAACAAGCAATGAATAAGGCATTTAATCATAGCATGCATAGCATGAATCAAAGCAACCAATCATAGCATATATCATGAACAACATAAGTCAAGTCATGGCATAGCAAAGCGTCATTATTTGTTGTTTGTCATGAGGATGACAATCTGGCTAATCAAGTTTTTGGAGTTAAATGATCAAGATCTGATAATGCCCATCGGCGGAGTAATCAGATGAAACGAGCAGGAATTGATTGAAAGATTTGGAGATGAATAATCATGAGATATGATAATCAGAATGATATAGGGAGATGATGCCCCTGGGTGGCATGTCATGAGAATATTGGAAAGAATCAATAGATTGATAGCAATAAGTAGAGAGAGGACTCATCCCGTGCTTTTGGTCTCTACAAAGCTGTTCCTACAAAACACCATCAGAAAATACAATGCAAATTTTTAGATTTTGGAAATATGCAAATTTTTATGAGTTTTGGAATATACAAATTTTTATGAGTTTTGGAATATGCAAATTTTTATGGAGATTTTTAGAAAATATTTTGAATTTTTGTTGGGATTTTGATAGGGAAATATTCAATTTTTTTGGATTTTGGCTTAGACATTGTTAATGCAGCATCAAAGGGGTTGTTTTGAACCACTGGCTAGGGGTCCTTGTTCCTTCCCTTTTCGCTAAAACTGCCCAAAGCTGGACGTGCATTGAAAGCAACATCCTATAACCGCCCGTCTTTGATCAACGGTGCCCCTACCAAGGCCATACCCGAGAAATGTTCGGTCTTAGAGGGAAAAGAGAAGAACAATTGTGACAAGCTTTGTGCAGGATGAGAGATATCGGGACTTGAATTCCTTCCAAGGTGTTCCCTTCAAAGAGGTAGTCTGTTGTGCCGGGGCTTTGTGCCTTTGATTTTTAGACCCTTGACATGCATACGACCAGGGTTTTCCCTACGGGGACTTTGCCACTCTTGTCATGCCATAATTCATAATCTTGCTTTTATCGAAATTTTGACTTGTTTTTCATAATAGCCCTTTTGGCGAAATGTATATAATGAAATTCATATTTAGTTTGGGTCAAGACTGCCCCTATTTGAGACTCCTCTCGTATTGGGGATTACCAAGGTTGGTCATCTCATCCGTCAACCTCTTGCCCCTGCACGTGGCCGAGTAAAGAAGAGAAAAGACTTTCAGATATACTCATGGCATGGCCAAGGTAGCAACGGTGTTTAACCAAAGGAGCCGGCTAAGGACGCCGTGAAGTGTGTGGAATGCCCAGCTGAGGGTTGATCTTAACAAGCAGGGAGAGAATGTTGAATTCCCAGCACGGGGTTCTTATTAACCAAGGTGCTGCATAAGCAAGCCTAAAGACTCTTTTTAACAATGATTCAATTTAACAAAAGCCTAAGATAAAGGTCTAAAACACCACTCTTAATCTTGCTAGGAAGCACTTCGTTTTGAAAATCATGCGTGAAGTAATGAGGTAATGATATCATAAAAATGCGTACTTACGCCAATATGTTACCTTGCAACCTTTGTTAAAGCAGCTGCCGCGAGAGGTTGATCATCGTGGGATAGTCCTCTTAGGCAGATAAAGGATTGGAAGCAAAAGATTGAAAGTGGCTTAACAACAAGGAGTGGTGCCAAGACCAGACTCAGACGAATAAGGAAAAAAAGGAAAAGAGGCGAGGGCTAGAACTCCCTCACTAAGGCGCGGAGACCCTGATCACATGGAACAGTCTACAGAAGAAGCGGAAAATTAGAAGGATGAGTGAGGACTAAAGCCTCGAAAGTAATGGGAGAAAGGGCAGATGCCCAAGGCAGTGGATGTGGAAGAAGTTGGGTCGGACCCAGAATCAGGAGGAATTAGAAGAAGAAATTGGTAGATAGAAAGAGGCGGATCCGGAGGGTCCGGAGGCAGAGGAGAATCGTGAGAGGAGAAATCATCCGGAGGCTCCGGAGGGATGACAAAAGAAGGGACACGATGCCCTGAGACGAAATAGGGAAAAAGATGATGGAAAAGGAAGAAAAAAATGAAGGATGTGATGTTCTGGAAGATTAGAAAGATGAATTGGAAGAAAGATGGAGGGTCCGGAGGTTCCGGAGGAAACAAATGCCGAGGGACGCGATGCCCAGGGAGGAGAGAAAAATCCGGAGGTCCCGGAGGAATGAAATCAGGAAGGAGAAGGTGGAAAGGGGCGTCGTGCCCGAGGAAAAAGTCCGGAGGTTCCGGAGGAAGCAAATGGAAAGGGGCACGATGCCCAGGGAGGAGAGAAAAATCCGGAGGTTCCGGAGGAATGAAATCAGGAAGGAGAAGGTGGAAAGGGGCGTCGTGCCCAAAGGAAAAGCCCGGAGGTTCCGGAGGAAGCAAATCAGGAAGGAGAAGATGGAAAGGGGCGTTGTGCCCGAGGGAAAAGTCCGGAGGTTCCGAAGGAAGCAAATGGACAGGGGCACGATGCCCGGGGAAAAGATGGAGACAAACAGGTGGAGAATCCGGAGGTTCCGGAGGAAGCAAATGGAAAGGGGCACGATGCCCGGGGAAAAGATGGAGACAATCAGGTGGAGAATCCGGAGGAGGAAGGTGGAAAGGGGCGCGATGCTCGAGAGAAAGGTCCGGAGGTTCCGGAGGAGGAGAATGGAAAGGGGCGCGATGCCCGAGAGAAAGGTCCGGAGGTTCCGGAAGAATAAGGTGGAAAGGGGCGCGATGCCCTGGAAGAAAGTGAGAGAAATCCGGAGGGTCCGGAAGAATAAGGTGGAAAGGGGCGCGATGCCCTGGGAGAAAGTGAGAGAAATCCGGAAGAATAAGGTGGAAAGGGGCGCGATGCCCGAGGGATAGTGGATAAAAAGATGAAGATGAATAAGATGGGAAGTGCGGAATATCCGGAGGTGCCGGAAGGCGGGGAAGATACGGGTTTAGAAACCCGGGAAGCAGGAGGTGCAAATGCATGCAATGGGATGGATGCGATGAATGCATGAAATGCAAAGAATATGAAGAATGTGAAGGGCGAGAGGATGAGATCCTCCTCCTAACCCTGGGAATGGCCCATGAAGAAAAAGTGATAGAGATGGATGAATAGAAAGTGGAACAAATAAGGGATGGCCCCTTAGCATTAAGATAACTGCCCCTCCACGGCAGTGAAAGTGTATGAGAAATAGCCCCTGCCGAAGCTTCAATGGTGAATGTCAACTCCCTTGGAGAGTGCAAAGTAATGGTGTGGGGGAGTTGGAAAGTTGGGCTCGGAAGCATTATGTTGCCCAAAGATTCAAAATTTGGAAATTGGAACAAAGGGTGCCCTGCCCGGCCCTTACACAGCATCAATGCTTGGCATGTCGGCGACTTGGCTTCTCCGACCATGCTTGGCACAATGATCCGGATTGGCATCCGGCAAATGAATTCTTGAATCTTGAATGGAGCGGCCAAATCCTTGCTGCCCGGCTCTTGATCGTCCTCGGCACCTGTGCTTGTAGAAGGCCCCCCATTCCGAGTAGTAAGGGGAGGTGAAGTGGAGGCGGAAGGCTCCATGAATGATGGAGGCATGATGGAAAGCGTTGGCAAATGGGTGAGCGTAAGCGGGGGTTCAAACACGTCGAGTTTCTCCCTTTGCTCGAAAGCAGTCGGGGTTGGCTCGGGTGCAAAAAGGGGTGGATCCTGCTCAGGATTAGCCATGGGTAAGGGTAAAGGGTTAAATGGTGGAATGGGCAAAGTGGGTTTTAAAGGGATAATAGAAGGCCGAGGTGGCGGTAATGGGAGGTTAATTGGGAAAGGTTCAATGGTGGGTTCGATGGGGGCTAATGGTGTGGAGGTAGATGGCTTAACGGGTGGAGGTTTAATAGTGGAAGGCTTGGGGGAGGCCAGTGTTGCGGAGGTTAGTGGTGTAACTGGTGGGAGTGTAATTAGTGGAGGTTTAGTGGAAGCGGTGTTAGGGATAGGAGGAGACTCAAGGGGTGTCGGTGTGGGTGATTGAAGTATTGACCCATCATCGTAACACCAATTAGTCTCATAAACAGGGGTTGGATCGGGGACGGTGACTTCGTCCTGAGCAGGGGGTTCATCAAATGATAATGGAGGGAGTGGAAAGTTAAGGAAACTCGGAAGGGGTGCCTGCGGAGCTTCATCATCATCGTATACTGCCTCGGACTCTTCGAATGCCGGCTCTTGCTTACTTGAACCGCCGACGCCGTAATCATCCCTCCTGTCTTTCCATTCTCTCTCCATCTTTGTAATCTCGTCCAAAGCGGCATGGAGAGGATTGACTGGAGTAGGAGGAGCCGTGACCCTCTTTATTTGTTCCTCCATCAAAGTAATCTTATCAAGCAGAGATTGTTGGAGGGGTGTGACCTGAACAACCGAGGACTGGCAGGGCCTTGAAGGAAGAGGGGCCGCATAAAAAGGCCGTGGAGGTGGATTAATGGGCCGACCCATAGAAGAACCCGGATGGGCCGGATTGCAATGAATAAATGGGCCTTGGGGCCGTGATCGAGAGGGAATAGAAGGAGGCGGGTGATGGGCCACCCGAGTAGAATGAACAGGAGGAGATGGGTAATGGGCTACCCGATCAGGATTGGAAGGAGGAGGTGGGTGATGGGCCACCCGTGTAGAATTGGAGGGAGATGCATGAGATGTACCCTCAACGGCGGCCTTAAGGGCTTGGATCTGTTGAGGGGTAAGATGATCTAATGCATGCAAAATTTGGGAGACCTTCTCATCATTGGGACGAGAGGGTCCCGAAGGAATAGTGGCTCGTGATTGAGTAGGGGGACTATAAGGATGGACATTGCCCAGGGGTCGGGCAACACCATAAGAATGAGGACGTGGTCCCTTGAAAGTATAGTGAGAATGATGAACATGTTGAATTTGAGGGGAATAAGATGTGCTAGGTTGATCACCCTCATGAACATTAATTGAATTGAACATGTTATTTTGTCTATCAAAGTAAGCCATTATGCAATTAATCAAATGTGCAATCAAAACAGTTTACCAAGATAGCAGACAAATTAGAACGATTCCCTTTGATTTCTTTGTGTATGATCCTTGGTGAATTAATGAATTTTTAACAAAGTTATGGAATGATTCACACAAGGGAGGATCCTAGTTTCAATATGATTTCACTTTGATGCCAACTAGGAACCCTCTCACACCGCGCATAGGCCAACTAAACTTGGGAACTTCAAGGTACAACCTGCCCGGCGTCCGTGAGGGAATCCACGGGTGCGGGGACTTACGGAGGCTTGGAAAAGGGATTTCCGGTCCAAAGAGACGGAATGCTCAATGGAGGGTCGTCCCGATTCTAAGAGGGTGTGTGGAATCCTAATGAAGAGAGAGGAGGGCTCTCCCAAACCAATGCAAAATGAATGAATGCAACAAATATGATATGAGGAAAGCACAGTGATAAACAAGAGAGTTCGGTAAAAACACAGGAAGAAGACGACCTGGGGAAGGTCGCTACCAATCAAAAAGACGCCCTGGGGTAGGGCGTGAAAAACTGTGGGGGCCCACAGAAAACGCGCCCTGATGAAAGGCGCTAAAAATAAGAAACACGCCTCTGGTGAGGGCGTCGATAAGCAGGAGATGAACAGCCAAATCAAGAAACGCCCATGGGTGAGGGCGTCAAATTCCAAAACACGCCTGAACGTGAGGCGCTAAGCATAAAGAGGCGCCCTGTGGTAGGGCGTTAACTCACAGAGCAGGTAAATAACGCAGGGCAATATGATAAAGACGCCCGGGGAGGAGGCGTTAATCAAAGATAACACGCCCTGCGTGAAGGCGTTATAAATAAAAGACGCCCTTGACAGGGGCGTGAATTCTTTCAAACCTCCACGGCCAGCAACCAATGAAAACACTCACAGTCACATAAATAAGGCAATCAACAGGATATAAGCATGCTCATCAAAAAATTTTAAATAAGTGAAAATTTTTAAAGAAAAATCAACAAACTGACAAATCACTTAGGGAAGAGTGCAAAACCAATGGAGGGTGCCCGAGGGGCACAAAAGGGAGATGCACTGAGGGTGCAACAGGGGAGACGGCACACGCGGGTGCCTAAGGGGAAAGGGGTAATAAACAAAGAACACAAAAGTGTCCCACCGTGATCGCCAATTTGTAGATTCCTTTAAAATCCACTTAAACAAAGAAATATTAAGTGGATGAATAAAGTATGAAATAGCACGAGGTGCTAAGAGGAGTTTGTGATCGCCAGAGACGCGAGGGTCTCGAGTGGAAAATAATAAGGGAAAGGATGATCGCGAAAATACCTCAAAGTGCGGGGATGTGAGTGCTTCCTTTCTCTTCAAATCGGCCGGCCGATGAAGAGAGTTCTCCAATTTATTA
Organism: Amorphophallus konjac; assembly: GCA_022559845.1. Taxonomy (NCBI): domain Eukaryota; kingdom Viridiplantae; phylum Streptophyta; class Magnoliopsida; order Alismatales; family Araceae; genus Amorphophallus; species Amorphophallus konjac. The sequence continues at coordinate 32,826,029 of CM040128.1, forward strand.
CCCTTGCAAAAAAGACAAACACCAATAAAGAAATTGCATTAGATATGTGGTGAGTGTAGCATCAATTCATAAATAAAGATGAGCATGAAATCATGGTGAAGAACACACCTTAAGGGTGGTTGCCCTTAAACCCCTATGTAAAGAGGGTGTGGAAAATATGATGAATGAATGCAAATAATAAAAGAGTTCAAGAGATGCACTAAGGGGAGATTCTCAACATAGTTGAGAAGAAAAAAAATCAATAAAAACAATGATGAAATATATGATGCATGATGTATGAATTATGAACTAAAATAAAGGATAAAGAAGAAGAGTTGAGATAAAAAATCTATTTGTTGCTCCTTTGGCTTTGATGCTCGATGGGGAGAAGCTCTCAAAGGATGCAGACTTGAAGGTGGGAGACTCCTCCTTAGCCAAGCAGCAGCCTTCGGTTCCTGTAAAAGAAGAAAAAAAGAAAAAGAAGAAGAAGACAGAACGGGAGAAGAAGGAGAAGAAGAATAACACAGAAGAAAAAGACAAAAGAAGATGGAAGGAGAAGAAGAGAAAACACACAGAAGAAGAAGAAGAATAGGAAGACAGAAGAAGAAAACACACAGAAGAAGAAGAAGAAGGGAGACAGAAGAAGAAAACACACAGAAGAAGAAGAAGAAGGGAGACAGAAGAAGAAGAAAAGCGGAGGGGGAGAGTCCAACCGATTAACAGAGCCAATGGCTCTGTTAAATAGAATTGGATGAAGAGATAAGAAGGCAAGAGTCCTACGGAGGGAAAGGATAAGAATGGGCAAGAGCCCCAATCAAGGCAGGAGTCTAACGAGGCAAGGACTCTCTGGGGAAAGGGCTGCGAAGCCAGAAGATGAAACACGCCCTTGGTCAGGGCGTCAATTCAAGAATTGACGACCTGTAACAAGGCGTCTTTTCAAAACACGCCCTTGGTCAGGGCGTTTCTTCCTGGATTAATTTTAGAAATAAACATTTCTTTTATTTGGAAATTGTAGGAAACGCCTCAGGGAGAGGCGTTAATTGAAAAACGCCCCAATGTAGGGCGTGAATTAATATTTTTCAAATATTTATTCTTTTTCAAAAATTAGATAATTCCAGGAATTGACGCCCTTTCCAGAGATCGTCACTTCTTTAAGAGACGTCCTCAATAAGGTCGTGAATCAAAAAGCGACCTTGATCAAGGCGTGAATTTATAAAATAGGTAAAATGGGGAGAAATAGATAAAATGGGGAGACACGTCCTGGATCAGGCCGCGTTTAAAAACACGGCCCTCTCCAGGGCGTTAATTTAAAAAAGAGGGAAAGGGGAGAAAATCCATGAAAATGGAAAAAACACTCAAATAAGCTAATTTGAGGGTCAAATGGGGCATTACAAGGTAATATGAGAAATACTCAAAGTAATGTCAATTTTGGCGTGTCTACACCCAGATTCCAGATGTTGGGTGCTAATTCACGCGGTCGTAGCATGCCCAGATTGGCGCGGCTTCCCCAGCGATGGGAGTAGGTGGTGCCTCTTCCAGCTTGTGGATTCCCACCTCAGAACTTGACTTGCTTCATGAGCAACTTGCTCACGCCACGTAGCGTGCTGCGGAGGCAGAAGGGATGCTCTGTATACAGGTAAAAGTTTCAGTGTCGAGTTCTCTTTGTTTACGCCTTATCGCGTATCTGAGATGGTACACTCGGCAGGAAAAGGAGACGGAAGAAGCGCTTGCCCAAGCTGCGCAGAGGGAGGCTAGGATAGCAGAATTGGAGAGGCAACTGCGGCGTCATCCTGATGACGACTCTTCCAGGGATGCTATGGAACTGAGGATCACTCTCCAGTTAGAGAGGGAAGACCGTGAGAGAGAACGGGTAGAGAGAGAAAGAGACGCAGAGAGAGAAAGAGCCAACAGATTGACTGAAAGGGAGGAACGAAGGGCCATGGAGGCCCAGTTGTTCGAACTCCGAACTAGCCTTGGTCTTGCTGAACAGTGGCTGAGAGATGGTGAGGAGCGCTACCGAAGAGCACGAGAGCGTGGCTTTCGTGTTGGTAGCTTCTCTGCTGCTTTCGTGGATCAACGCCGGGGTGTGGGAATAGGAAGGGGAGTACAGAGCGGTAGGAGTACCGCTTTTCATAGTTGGGTAGCACCTTTGAGAGCGTTTTATCCGGAGAGTAGTGGGACGAGTAATGCAGAGAGAGAGGGCGGAACTTGATGTAATTTTTTTGGTTTTTGGAAAAAAATACAAGGTTCAGTTTGTTTGGTTTTCACATTTGCTTCTGTTGCCTGAATCCCTGCACACATCACTGAAATAAACAAATCAGAATTTCTGTTCTGACTTGGCCCCTTGCTCAATAAGTAAATAGTTACTGTGACTGTTCTTGATAACTGGTCAAGGGGCCAAGTCTTTATTTAAGGAAGGCGAGAGAAAGATGTGGTGATGATAAATGCGACAGGCAAGCACACGAATGCAAGCGGTATTAAAAGTGAGATGCTGCACGCAAATGCAATCATGCAAAATTGATTTGTTTTCTTTTTATATTTGACATTTTTTTTGTTTTATCATAAAAAAGATTTTTTTTGCTTGCAAATATGTACATTTTCTCTTTTCCATTTTTTGTTAGTTTTATCATTTCAATTTTTTTTTTGCTAACGCCTGGCAAGCACCCAAATGGCACCTAACCTACGTGAGAACAGGGGTTTCTTACTAACCTCCCAGGTATCCTAAGTGCACATCTAGGTTGATTTGGGCCTCTAGACCCCTCGAACGATGATCCCGCCGGTTAAGACTTACCCTGATGACAATACCGGCATGCCATGCTTAGGCTCCCAGTCGCTTCCGACCACAAGGATTCACCCAAAAGGTGTTTGAGGTAAGAGATTTGCCCGACCCGGGTCTGTTTCCTCAGAACTCTAGATGGTATATGATGGAACACCCTGGAACCCCAATGACCAACCGCGCGACGCTGACCCGGAATCAGACGCCGTCGCACCCATAGGTGACGCGCTTGCATTGGCCTAAGCCCGAGGTTAAACAAGAAGACATCAAGGTGGTAAACAGGGGTCTTGACCATCCAGAAACACGGAGACTCCTTCGCAGCGATAGCTTTTGCTTTTCAAAGTAGGCAACCAAATGTGTATATTAAAATAAGGTCGCAGACCCTGGGCAGTTTTCACCCTTCAGAAACTCCATCGAACCTTCATCTTTAGAGGGAGAAGGAAGAGTGTAGGGGATAAACCTCCTGAGAGGACCGGCAAAGCCGTTAACCCGGCGAGCGAATAAGGGCCCATTAACTCTTTCCTTTCGGACAACTTCGGACCAAATCTTGAGCATTTACATTCCATAGCCCCCCCCCCCTTTTGTGGATTCGAACTTTTGCTTTGAGGGGTTCCATTTATCGCATCAGGCACGGTCACGACCAGGCTCTTGATTTTGATTTTGTACTTCTTTTTGTGAGGGAGATATAGTCGTTTGACGTTTGTGGGCTCCCTTTCGTATGCCTGCGGGGATACTGGCATCTTCTCGTGCTCTGATCGATGCTCGAGGAAATGGATCCTACTCTTGCCCTTGGGGTTTGAGTTTCAGTTTCTCATGCTCAGCGTTTTAAGGGCGTCGACTGTCTCATTTGGTCGAAGAGAAAAGAATAAAGATTACAGCTTCCAGAGATCTTCTGGGTGGGGCCCCACCGTAGGTGATGCTACCGACTTTTTTTGAATAAAATACATAAGTGAGCACATGTTAGCTTCCTTCGAGCGAGCATAGGCCGACGTGGCCGAACAGGGATCTCCACGGTTCTGGCAAAGCAAGACCCGATGCCTACCAAGCCTTAATGGGCCCTATCCTATCATGAAGGTTAGATGCAGTGACTTGACTACATGGTGACCACCAGGCATTGGCATTTTGAATTTTCCATATTTTTAGTGGTTTTCAATATTTCTTTGTTTTTGATGTTTTCTATCTTTTCATCATTTTTTTTGGTTTTGTGCTAAGGGTAGTATTTCTTAAGATAAAGCCCATTCCAAGGGTGGGGTAACTCAGTCCCTTCGGCGTTGACTAGCTTGGAGGCATTGCTAGGGTACACGGCTTGAATTATAAATGGTCCTTCCCAATTGGGTTGGAGCTTAGAACGCGGCCCTCCAGGTTTGACAAAAATTCTTTTTACGACCGTCTCACCTACTTTGAATTTTTTCTCAACGACTTTCTTTTGGTAAAAGCGAGCGAGTCTATTTTGATACACACGCGCGTGTTCGACAGCGGCCAGCCGCTTCTCATCCAAGAGTTCCAACTGGGCGAGGAGTGAATTACGACGATCGTCGAGGGGAAATTCCTCGTCCAATTATACCCTGAGAGAAGGGAGCAGAGTCTCGTACGGGACTACCGCTTCCATACCATAAGTAAGGGTAAATGGAGTCTGCCCGGTGGGGGTACGGATTGAAGTGCGATAGGCCCATAGGGCTTCGATAAGTTTTTCTGGCCAATCTGAAAACTTACTAGACTCGCAGGTTTTCTTGATGATTTTGATCAATGTTTTATTGGTGGCTTCCGCTTGGCCGTTACCTTGTGGGTAATAAGGTGATGAATGATGCAATGCAATTGCATACCTTTTGCAGAGGTCGCATAGGTCCTGAGAAATGAATTGTGGCCCATTGTCGGTGACGATTGTGCTTGGGACGCCGAATCTGGCGAGGATGTTCTTCATGATGAACTTGCAGACTGTTGACGCCTTGATTTCCGCGTAAACTTCGGCTTCAGCCCATTTGGTGAAGTATTCCGTCGCAGTAAGGATGAAAGATTTCTGCTTGGTGAGGGAATTGGGATCACCTAGGGAACCAATGATGTCAAATGCCCACATGGAGAAAGGCCACGGGGAGGATATTGGATGAAGTGAGGAAGACGGTGAATGGATTTTATCGGCGTGAAGTTGACACTTGACACACCTACGGACATAGACATCACAATCCTCTTCCATAGTGGGCCAATAAAAGCCTTGGCGAATGATCTTCTTGGCGAGCATCTGACTATTCACGTGGCCACCGCACACACCCGAGTGCGTCTCCTCTACACATGTCCAAACCTCATCGTCACCAAGACATCTTAACAGAATACCAATAAGGCTCCTCCTATAGAGTAGACCTCCAACCAAAGTATATTTCTGAGCCACCCTTCTTATGGCTTTCTTGTCCTCTGTGGTGGCCCCTTCAGGATAAGACTGATCTTGGCAGTATTTGACGATTTCATAGAACCATGGTTTCTCTTCATCAGCCAGTTCTTCTTCAGCCTCTGCCAACATGATTTCCCTCTTCTCAAGGATATCTTCCTGCAGGATCTTCCTTGCTATCATGTCTTTGATATTTACGTAGGAAGCATCATCGATTGCAGGGGCGTGAAGTTTGTAGATGGAAATGGACTCAAACCATCTTCCTAGAGGGAACCTTATGGATGATGCCAACGAGGCGAGGGCATCGGCAAGAATATTCTGATGACGAGGGACATGAACAAAGATCAGTTTGGTGAACAGTTTGGCAAAGGCAACAGCGAGTTCTTGGTATGGCTTGAGTTTGAGATCGCGAGTGCGATATTTAGTGAGCACCTGGCGAAGGATGAGTTGACTATCACCTACGACTCGCAACTCAGTGATACGAAAAGAATGAGCGAGTTCTAGGCCAGCTAGACGAGCTTGATATTCGACTATATTGTTGGTAACTGGAAATTTGAGCTAGTATGCCAATGGAAATGTGAGGCCTTCAGGCGACAGGAGGGCGACGCCGATTCCACTCCCTTGAGAATTCATAGCTCCATCAAAATATAGCGTCCATATTGGCTCATCTGATTGGTTGACGGACATTAGTTCCTCATCTGGAAACTCTGATTGGACGGGATCGAACTTGGGAAGAGGATGGTGAGCGAGATGCTCGGCTATGGCATAGCCTTTAATCGCATTTTGCTGGATGTAGGTGATGTCGAACTGAGAGAGAAAACTTTGCCAGCGTGCTAGCCTATCCGTAAGAACGGATTTCTCTAGAAGGAATTTGATAGGATTCATTCGAGCAATCAAGTGGATCTCATGAGCCAAGAAGTAGTGCTTCAATTTCTGCACTACCCAAACGAGGGCAGCACATGTTTTCTCCATGACGGTGTACTTCTGCTCACAGGGATTGAGAAGTTTGGACAAGTAATAGGTTATCCGTTCCTTGCCTTCTTCATCAGCTTGTGCGAGGACGGCTTGTAGACACCCAATTTTGGCCGATAAATTGAGCATTTTCTTTGTTCTCCTAGTTAATGCTTCGATTGATCCTTAATTGGTTGATTTTTTTGGATTTCTCCCCATTCTTGGCCCAACATTTCAATTCCATACCTTGGATCTCGTCTCGAGTTTGGCATTCCCGCGCTATCCGCTCTTATCGCTTTCTTGTTCATAGCGCGTGGTGGATCTAATTGAAGTTATCATTTGAGCAGTTGTTATTGCTTGACGTTTGATCATTGTAGCATCCACTTTGGATGTTATTCTCACTTAACATTTGATTAAATTGCTGCCCAAAGGATATTTCTCCTTTTTTAAATCATTTCGTGGGCCTGTAATTATCGCGCTATATCGTCATAGCGCGTTCTTCATGAACGCGCTATGAAAGTATAGCGCGTTATCAGGCAGAGCCCTTTCCGAACCGGACTCCCTTCTTTCGACTCAGAGTCCTTATATTGGTAAGCTTCTGATTGTGTCTCTTATCCAGGAAGGTTTCTAAACCTAGCAGGAACCTTTCCCCCTCATTAATCGGCAAGATTACCTCAATTTGAGCCGCCAAATCGTCGGATTGAATTGAACTCCGACCTAGGGTGCTTTTTGACCTCTTTCCTATAAATTGAACCCTTTGGCCATTGTTCTCGGGGGATGCCACTCGAGATATTAATGAGGAGGAGGAAGTTCTTCATGCCAGATCAATAGATCCTCGCTTCTCGCACATCCAAGGGAGTATTTAGGGGCCCTTTTCATGTTATTCCTTTTTCTTCTTTTCCTTTCCCCAATCTACGAATTTTAATCTTTGCATAGCATTACATGTTGATTTCAAAACACTCCTTTTACGAAATACATGCATATACACACACCACACCTATCTTTTGCCCATCCATAGGGGTTTAAAAACCACCAAACCCCCAGGTAATCGAGCCCCCCCGTTTGCATGCTTTTGATTAAGAATAGGGGCAGATTCTACTAAAACCTCGATCTAATGGGTCTTTTGTTTGTTGTTTATGATTGTTTGCAGGCACTAGAAGACTAATATGTGGAGCCCTTGCACCTTGGCCGGCCTTGGAGCAAGGAAGGAACGAATCCGAACAAGCCCGCTTCCTGTCTGATATCGCGCTGTATGTTCCTAGCGCGACCTGAAGAACGCGCTAGGACGATATAGCGCGTTCATATCCCGGCCTATAGTTGGCCCTCATGAATTTCTGAGGTATGTAACATGTCCCCATCTTAATATTTTTATTACTTGGCATGTTTCTGGCCTCAGTGGCGATCACGGATCTTATTAATGCATGTTTCACCCCCTTTTTTTATCATCGACTTTAGCGCTTTTATCTTGCTAGATTATCTTGCTAAATAACAAATCATCAATTTTAAGGGGGTAATCATAAATTCATGATCTACAAATTGGCGATCACGGTGGGACCCTTTGTGCTACCACGTTCGTGCTTCTAGTTGCCTGCTTGTCAATACATCAGTGTGTGTGTTTATTTGATTTTTTTGAGCCCTTCCCCACTGTCGCTTATCGCGCTATGTGTCCATAGCGCTTTCTGTAGATCGCGCTGGGGACATATAGCGCGTTCATCACCTGAAGGTATTCTCAGGTACACCTTCTGTTGGGGTTCATCTCTGGTGGCATCTTGTATATTTCTTGCTGTGTACTTACATATTTTGTTTTATTTATCAGTTCTAGTTTAGATGTTCTTGCATAGCATGGCATTCATCTTTGCATTTTGTTTGAGAGACCTCCTCTCTCTACACTAGGATTCCACACACCCTTCTTGGAATTGGAACAACCCTCCATTGAGCATTCCGTCTCTTTGGACCGGAAATTCCTTTTCCAAGACCTCCGTAAGTCCCCGCACCCGTGGATTCCCTCACGGACGCCGGGCAGGTTGTACCTTTGAAGTCCCGGGTTTAGTTGGCCTATACATGGTGAGAGAGTGTTCCTAGTTGGCACCGGAGAAAATCACATTTGAAACTAGGTTCATCACTTGAGTGATCACATCAATTTGTTAAAAATCATTAATTCACCAAGGTTCAAATAAAAGAAATCAACGGTAATTATTCCAACTTGTGTGCTTCTTTGCAAATTGTTTTGTTCGAACTTTGATTGCATAATGGCTTACCTTGATAGACAAAATAACATGTTTAATCTTAATGAGGATGCACAACCTAGCACATCATATACTCCTCAAGCTCAACATTATAATTCACATCATATTTTCAAGGGACCACGACCTCATTCTTATGGTCATGCCCGGTCCATGGGCAATGTCCAATTTCATGGCCCCTCGATTCAATCGCGAGCCACTACTCCTACGGGACCGTCTCCTCCTAACGATGAGAAGGTCTCCCAAATCTTGCATGCATTAGATCATCTCACCCCTCAACAAATTCAAGCCCTTAAGGCCGCTGTTAAGGGTGCATCTCATTCATCTCATCCTCCTTCCAATCCTACTCGGGTGGCCCATCACCCACTTCCCTCTTCTATTCACATTCCTACTCGGGCAGCCCATTACCCATCTCCTTCTCCTCGGGTGATCCAATACCCGCCTCCTTCTATTCCTCCTCCACCACGGCCCCAAGGCCCATTTATTCCTTGCAATCCGGCCCATCCGGGTTCTTCTATGGGTCATCCCAATCCCATTCCATGGCCTCTTTATGCGGCCGCTCCTTCAAGGCCCTGCCAACCCTCGGTTGCTTAAGTCTCACCTCCCCAACAAACTCTTCTCGACAAAGTCACTTCGTTGGAGGAATAATTAAAGAGGGTTACGAGCCCACGGCCCGCTCCTCCTACCCCAGTCAATCCCCTCCACGCCGCTCTGAACGACATTACAAAGATGGAGAAAGATTGGAAGGACAGGAGAGACGATTACGGCATCGGCATTTCAAGCAAGCAAGAGCCGGCAGATTTCAACGTTCAAGTGGACACTGTCCGCCCTCCACCCATTCACCCCATTCATTCATATGGCCCTCCATCTCCACATTCACAATACCATTACACTCCTCCACCCACATATACGCCTCCACTACGGTGTCCACTTGAACCGGCTGATGAAGAACCGGCAATTGAAGAATCTGAGGCGCACAATGATGAAGCCATGCAGGCACCCCTTCCGAGTTTCCTTCGCTTCCCTCTCCCTCCACTACCGCTAGATGAACCCCCTGCTCAGGACGAAGCCACTGTCCCCAATACATTCCCCATTTATGAGACTAATTGGTGTTACGACGATGGGTCAATACTCCAATTACCCATGTCGTTACACCAAGACATGTCTCCTATCCCTAACACCTCTCGCCCCATCCGGCATTTTCAACACACTAAACCTTCTCCGGTCACCCCTCCCGTAACCACCCCAATAGCCTCCACTCCACCGGCCTCCACCGAACCTCCATTACCCTCCATTACGCCAGTCTCCGCCAAGCCTTCCATTACACCTCCTCTTTGTTCGCCACCTCAGCCGTCCACTATGCCTATGACCCCTACCCCATTACTTAACCCTTTACCCTTACCTGTGGCTAGTCCTGAGCAAGGTTCACCCTTTTTTGCACTCGAGCCAACCCCGACTGCTTCCGAGCAAAGGGAGAAGCTCGACGTGTTTGAACCTTTGCTTCCACTCACCCTTTCATCTCCACCATCCATGGAACCTTCCACCTCCGCTTCACCCCCCTTTACTACTCGGAACGGGCGTCCTTCTGTAAATACTTGTGCCGAAGATGATCAAGAGCCGGGAAAGAAAGATTTGTCCATGGCCATGCTATTCAAGATGCAAGAGTTTGTATGCCGGATGCCGATCCGGGTTGTTGTGCCAAGCATGGTCGAAGAGGCCAAGTCGCCGCCACTGCTCACTAAGAGAGAATGTCAAGCTTTGATGCCATGTAGGCTTGTGCCCAAAGGCCGGGAAGGGCACCCCTTGTTCCAACTTTCAAATCTTGAACCTTTTCTTCCATACAAGGGGCGAATGCCTATTCTATTCAACACTCCATATACGCCACAACCCCTGGGCAATACAATGCTTCCTATCCCAACTGTTCAACTCTCTCACACTATTACTTTTCACTCTTCAAGGGAGTTGTCATTCACCATTGAAGCTTCGTCATGGGCTCTTGCTTTATCCATTGGGCCAATTGGCTATACACTTTCACTGCCATGGAGGGGCGGTTATCTTGGTGCCAAAGGGCTTTTCACTATTTCATCCACATTCTTGTCTATCACATTTTCTTCATGGGCCACTCCAAGGGTAAGGAGGGGGATCTCATCCTCTCGCCCTTCATGTTCTTCATATTCTTTGCATCTCATGCATTCTGTTGCATCCATGCATTCATCGCATCTGTTGCATTGCATTCGCATACATTTGCACTTCTTCTTTCCCGGGTTTCCGGACCCGTATCTTCCCCGCCATCCGGAACCTCCGGATATTCCACATTTCCCATCTTATTCATCTTCATCCTCTTCTAATCCACTCTCCATGGGGCATCGCGTCCCCTTTCCTGCTATTTCCCTGGAACCTCCAGGTATTTTATCCCTCCTCTTAGGGCATGACGCCCCTTCTGATTCCACTATTTCGGAACCTCCGGATCTTTCTCTTCTCCCCGGGCATCGCATCCCTCGGCAGTTTTCTCCTCCGGAACCTCCGGATCTTTCTCTTTCCCTTGGGCATCACGTCCCATGGTATCTTCCCCCTCCGGAACCTCCGGATTTTCCATCTTGTTCTTTCTATCTTCTTTCGGGGCATCTTGACCCTTCTAATTCCATTCCCCCGGAACCTCCGGACCCTCCATCTTTCTTCCGATTCATCTTTCTACTCTTCCAGGACATCACATCCTTCATTTTCTTCTTCCTTTTCCATCATCTTTTTCCCTATTTCTTCCCAGGGCACCGCGTCCCTCGATATTTTATCCCTCCGGAGCCTCCGGATTCCTCCTATCATGATTCTCCTCCTCTATCTCCGGACCCACCGGACCCGCCTCTTTCCATCTATCAATTTCTTCTCCTAATTCCTCCTGATCATGGGTCCGACCCAACTTTTTCCACATCCACTGCCTTGGGCATCTGCCCTTTCTCCCACTGTTTCCGAGGCTTTAGTCCTCACTCCTCTTCTTAATTTTCTATTTCTCTTGTAGGCTGTTCCATGTAATCAGGGTCTCTGCACCTTAGTGAGGGAGTTCTAGCCCTTATCTCTCTTCCTTTTCTCCTTATTCGTCTGAGTCTGGTTTGAGCATCACTCCTTCTTGTTAAGCCACTTTAAACCCTTTAAGAGGACAAATCCCACAATGATCAACATCGCATCTGGCAGCTGTTTCAATAAAAGTTGCAAGGTAACATATTGGCGTAAGTAAGCATTTTTATGATATCATTTTCTCATTACTTCACGCATGATTTTCAAAGTGAAGTGCTTCTTAACAAGATTAAAAGTGGTGTTTTAGACCTTTATCTTAGGCTTTTGTTTAATTCAAATATTCCAAAAAGAGTCTTTAGGCTTGCTTTTGCAGCACTTTTGGTTAATAAGAACCTCGCGCTGGGAATTCAACATTCTCTCCCCTCTTGTTAAGAGCAACCCTTAGCTGGGCACCGCACACACTTCACGGCGTCCTTAGCCGGCTCCTTTGGTTAAACACCGTTGCTACTTCGGCCATGCCATGAGTATATCTGAAAGTCTTTTCTCTTCTTTACTCGGCCGAATGCAGGGGAAAGAGGTCGACGGATGAGATGACCCAATCAGGGTATTCCCCAATACGAGAGGAGTCTCAAATAGGGGCAGTCTTGACCCAAAATCAATATGAGTTTTCATATGAGTTTTCATGATATACATCTTGCCAAAAGGGCTATTATGAAAATCAAGTCAAAATTTCGATAAAAGCAAAATTGTGAATTATGGCATGTCAAGAGTGGCAAAGTCCCCGCAGGGAAAACCCTGGTCGTATGCATGTCAAGGGTCTAAAAATCAAAGGCATAAAGTCCCGGCACAACAGACTACCTCTTTGAATGGAAACACCTTGGAAGGAATTCAAGTCCCGACATCTCCCATCCTGCATAAAGCTTATCTCTAATTATTCTTCTCTTCTCCCTCTAAGACCGAATGTTTCTCGAGTATGGCCTTGGTAGGGGCACCGTTAATCAAGGGCAGTCAGTTATAGGGCGCCACCTCCAATGCACGCCCAACTTTCGGCAATTTTAAGCAAAAGGGGAAGGAACAAGAACCCCTAGCCAGTGGTTTAAAACATCCATTGATGCTGCATTAGCAAAGGTCTAAGCCAAAAACTCCATAAAAATTTGAATATTGCCAAAAACACCATAAAATTTTGAATATTGCTAAAATTCTAAAAATTTGAATATTGCCAAAAATTCCACATAAAAATTTGAATATTGCTAAAATTCTAAAAAATTGAACATTGTCAAAAATTCCAAAAAAATTAATATATTTCCAAAACAAAATTCCAAAAAAAATTTCTTTTCAAAAACTTATAAAAATTTGCGTATTTTCGAAAAAAATTCCAAAAAAATCAAATTACATTTCTGATGGCATCCTTTTGTAGAGGCACGCAAAATAAAGAACAAATCACAAGAAGTGCAACAAGTATCAAAGACTGTCTCATTCTACTATAACATATCAAAAGAGTACAAAATAAGAGTGGATACAGCAATCTCTCTAGCTCTCCCCTCGACCCTCCTGGTCTCCCCCTCTACGTGAACTCTCAGCCTCCTCCTGTCCTCCCCGCGAAGACCTAGGAGGAGCCATCTGTCCCCGAGAAGCTGAAACCCTGTCACCCTGTGCTCCCCTCTCAGCATCTTCCCTCCTCTGGTGCTCGGAGGAGGTAACTAAATAATCAGTGCTCGAGTAAGCTCGGGAGTATCCCTCGCGCTGGGCCCGCTCACGCCCTCGCCGATAACGATCCTCCGCGTCCTTCGCACGCTGCTCAGCCATTCCCAATCTGGTAATCAACTGTACTCTCTCCAGCTCACGCTCCACTCGCTCTCTGTCTCGCTCCTCCCTCTCCCTCTGTCGCTCTTTCCTCTCCATGCTAAGAAGGGCGCGTAGCTCTATCACATCTCGGGGAAGCTCCTTTGCATCTCGGCGCCTCAGCTCTGCTTCTGCCACGCGCAGCTCCTGTTCTTGCATCCAAAATCTTGATCAATAATTGATAATTGATAAATCTCCAAGACTAAGATTAAAAGAACAAGATTGCTTACTCTCTCCTGAAGGGAGGCCTCGGCTGCCTTTGCCCGAGCCACTGCACTGGCGAGCTGGCTCTCTAGCTCGGTGTGGTCGCAGACGGGCTGAGTAGAGGATGACGCGCCGTGCGAGGATCGGACTGCCTCCAGTTCCTCGCGCTGAAAAGAAAGCATTACCATTAATTAAAATTCAAATCCAAATCATTCTAAATTACAGGTTCTTACCAACTCATCAACGGTATGCTGGAGATCCTCACGCTGCCGGATTGTGGAGTCAAGGAGTCCATGTACCATGGCCAGTCTCCCCTCTGTGTCAAACTGCAATAACACATGTTGGTCACATATTGAATAACCAGGTTTTATAATGGAAGTGCAAATAAATTAAAAGCATACATGTCCGCGAGCGCTCTGATAGACTCGGCTGCCGTATGCCTGGGAGTAGGCCTGGAGATAGGCATCATCTGAATCCGCTCCCGCAGGGACTGCTCGGCCGCGCCTCTTCCAATCTGCCAACTGCTCTCGAGCTCGCTACCGCCAGTCATCTGTCCCCTGGAGGCCTCGAAAACGTCACCCAGGTCGTGGGTCCGTCGCCTGGGTCGGGAACTCTACTACCGCCTGGTGGAGCCCTAGTGTCCTCATGATCAGTCTATGATATAGGGGCTCGACTAGGTTGAGGGCATGTAACCAGATCTCTCTCCCAAAGTATGGGATGGCCGCCTCCACCCAAGGCATCACCCCGATGTCCCTCTGGTAGGGAGTCCAGTCCACCTGCATAATTCAATTTATCATTGCCCTCGATTCCACTCATAATTCAATTCAATGTCAATTCAATCTTACCTCTATGTGGGGCATCATGTCTAGCGTCTCCTGAATATGGGTGACCTGGTCCTTCAGAGATCGGCCATCTCGTGTAGAGGTCCATCGTCTGGCCAAGGGCAGTAGATCTCCCCGATCCTCTCAAGCGCGCCTGAGGGTAGGAAGATATAGATAACTCCAAACCTGAAATGAAGCTCATGTGATCAATATAAGAGGAAAGTGCATAACTTAAGCATTGGAGTTTAAGGTTTAGAGAGATACCTGAAGTAGAGGGTAGAACCCCCCGAGTGAAGACTGGAGTGAAGAGATGCCGAAGCTGTCAAACAAGTGGGCAAGGACTGCCGCACCCCAAGCATACCGTCCAACTCTGTCCAGATCCTTCAGTAGGGGTAGAAAATGGCAACTCACTGCATCACCCTGGGTCGCTAGAAGCAGCTTGCCTATCATCAAGATGAGAAACCTCCTCAGCTCCATGTCTGCCTGTGGGCCCGCCTCAGTCGTGAAACTCTCTCTGGCTCCAGCCTCTAACCTCTTCTCATGAGCCGTCAAGGTCTCCCCCACCTCCCTCTGTGTGTGGAACAAGCCGAGACTCTCCTGCAAGACGATCCTCGACACTAGCGAGGTCCGGCCAGTCCCCTCCAATTCCAAACCTAGCAGTCTGCGCGCCATCTCCCGGTAGTCGGGGTAAGTACAGCCCGTCACTGCTGATCCATGCACTCGCAGCCCGGTGATGCGAGTGACATCCTCTAGAGTCGGGATCATATGACCCCAGGGGAAGAGAAAGGCCTTGCATCCTGTGTCCCATCTGGCTTTCAGAGCCCTTATCAGTCCCACATCCACTCTCAGCACCTCGATCTCCAGGAACTCCCCGAAGCCCATTCGGCGGAGGCGGGCCCGTTGAAACTCCGATAGTGCGGAGTAGGCGGCCCGAACCAAAGTCCATGAAATCCAGGCACGGACTGCACCCTCCACACCCTGCACACAACATAAAAGCAAGAGGGCATCAATTTGTGTTCATCAAACAAAAGAAAAATCAGAAACTAGAAAAAACTAGCATGCTGTTCTTTGTCGCGCTATATCGACATAGCGCGTTCTTCAAGAACGCGCTATGAAGATATAGCGCGTTCATCTTCTGCAGGTAGGGGGCGACCCCTCATTCCCCAATTTCAATCCATGGGCATTCTGCCCTACATTTTGATTTGAGAGGGCATCCCCCCTTCCGTTTTTATCACATCTGAAAGGAAAACAAGAAAAAATCAAAAGAAAACAAGATTGGGGCGGTTTTCTTACCACTCGCCGCTTTCGGGCCGCCACGCCACCAACGGGCTCTGTCGCTGCTTCCTCGGCCGCTGGGGCACCTTCAACCTCTTCGGTTTCATCGGGGGGAATCTCCATTTCGTCCCCTTCGAGCCGGGCCGAGACGGTCGCCTCCGAGTCGGCGTTCTCTTCCACGGGAGGGGGCGTTCGCTCTTCCTCCGGGTGTGATCTTTGACGGCCGCGGGTGGCACGCCGTTTGGAGCGTCGAGGGGCTTCTCCTTCCATCGGATTAGGGCAATGGAACTTTCGGGCTGGTGAGAGGGCGAGAGAGGGAGTAGGGAGAGGGAAAAGAGTGAGTTTGAAATAATAGAAGGGGGGGCGGTTTTTGAAAACCTACGGGTAGATGACGCGCTATATGTTCATAGCGCGACAATGTCGCGCTATGTATATATAGCGCGATAATCAAAGTAAAGGAAAAATGAAAATAGAAAGGGGGGGAGAAAATAAAAGAAAATGCAGCTTGTGGATGAATAAAAATTTGCATTCTCCTGCTTACACGTACTTAAAGTTGTTCTACTTGTGCTTAACATTGTATTTCAGGAAAAGAAAAGAAGAAAAAATGAAGTGGCACGCCATCATGTAAGTATTTCCTTATCTCTTCCTTTATTGCATTACTATATGCTATTTTACACTATTATATCATCTCGAGGACCGGCTGGTTTTCTGTATGTTTCGGGATTTGAGTTCCCCTCTACCAAAAACAGTGATGATCTAGAAACATGCCAGTTAATCGTCGGATAGGCCGTTAGGTCAGACACATTTGGGGACGATGGACTTCATCTTGCACGTCGTGGTTGCGGATAACTCTTGACCCGAGTCTATTTGATTTAACAATATTATCCTTGAGTATCTTATATTTTATCCTTTCTTGGCATTTGTTTTAATGATTTCTTTTATTTTAGCCCTGCACGCATCATGTCTTTTTACATCCATGAATGTCCAGTTTTCTTCTCAATTAAGGATCAATAATGCTTTTATCCTCGAACAAAGAAATTCAATTCCATTCCGAATTTGAAAGATTGCTCCTAGTTGAGCACTGGATCTCGCTGGTCGATGTGACCCTTGCCTAGAATTTACTTATCCCCTTTCAATCCAATTCAACTTATCCTCCTTCTTTTGATCCACTCATTAGCTGTGAACCGCACGATGGCGTCGATGGATCCGCCGGGCTCGCGTCTATTCCACTAATTGAGTGAAATTCGTAGTTGCTACGCACTGCGGGTGCCTCTTTTGTGCAAGAGGTTGATCAGCTCCCTTTTCTTTGTTCCGTGCCTATCATTCTAGACAGGAGTCACTGATGCTAACTTGATCTTGTGGTTAGCTCAGAGTTTTCTGGATTATTCCTATCTTTTACCGGTTGTGATGGGTGTCTTTTTCTCCTTGATACCCACTTATCAGTCCACTCCACTGCATTTTCACTTCATCTCCCCGTCACTACCACTCTGTGTCGTCTCCGTTTTGCCTTCGTTTCACCTCCGTTCGCTCCCCTGCAAAGCGGATATCAAGGAGGGGCATCTGTAGACACCCAATTTTGGCCGATAAATTAAGCATTTTCTTTGTTCTCCTAGTTAATGCCCCGATTGATCCTTAATTGGTTGATTTTCTGGGATTTCTCCCCATTCTTGGCCCAACATTTCAATTCCATACCTTGGATCTCGTCTCGAGTTTGGCATTCCCGCACTATCCGCTCTTATCGCTTTCTTGTTCATAGCGCGTGGTGGATCTAATTGAAGTTATCATTTGAGCAGTTGTTATTGCTTGACGTTTGATCATTGTAGCATCCACTTTGGATGTTATTCTCACTTAACATTTGATTAAATTACTGCCCAAAGGATATTTCTCCTTTTTAAAATCATTTCGTGGGCCTGTAATTATCGCGCTATATCGTCATAGCGCGTTCTTCATGAACGCGCTATGGAAGTATAGCGCGTTATCATGCAGAGCCCTTTCCGAACCGGACTCCCTTCTTTCGACTCAGAGTCCTTATATTGGTAAGCTTCTGATTGTGTCTCTTATCCAGGAAGGTTTCTAAACCTAGCAGGAACCTTTCCCCCTCATTAATCGGCAAGATTACCTCAATTTGAGCCGCCAAATCGTCGGATTGAATTGAACTCCGACCTAGGGTGCTTTTTGACCTCTTTCCTATAAATTGAACCCTTTGGCCGTCGTTCTCGGGGAATGCCACTCGAGATATTAATGAGGAGGAGGAAGTTCTTCGTGCCAGATCAATAGATCCTCGCTTCTCGCACATCCAAGGGAGTATTTAGGGGCCCTTTTCATGTTATTCCTTTTTCTTCTTTTCCTTTCCCCAATCTACGAATTTTAATCTTTGCATAGCATTACATGTTGATTTCAAAACACTCCTTTTACGAAATACATGCATATACACACACCACACCTATCTTTTGCCCATCCATAGGGGTTTAAAAACCACCAAACCCCCAGGTAATCGAGCCCCCCCGTTTGCATGCTTTTGATTAAGAATAGGGGCAGATTCTACTAAAACCTCGATCTAATGGGTCTTTTGTTTGTTGTTTATGATTGTTTGCAGGCACTAGAAGACTAATATGTGGAGCCCTTGCACCTTGGCCGGTCTTGGAGCAAGGAAGGAACGAATCCGAACAAGCCCGCTTCCTGTCTGATATCGCGCTGTATGTTCCTAGCGCGACCTGAAGAACGCGCTAGGATGATATAGCGCGTTCATATCCCGGCCTATAGTTGGCCCTCATGAATTTCTGAGGTATGTAACATGTCCCCATCTTAATATTTTTATTACTTGGCATGTTTCTGGCCTCAGTGGCGATCACGGATCTTATTAATGCATGTTTCACCCCCTTTTTTATCATCGACTTTAGCGCTTTTATCTTGCTAGATTATATTGCTAAATAACAAATCATCAATTTTAAGGGGGTAATCATAAATTCATGATCTACACGGCTCCCACGGAGTCATCCAAGACTGAGACGTAAAGGATCAGAGGTTTTTCTGGTTTGGGTGGAATGAGAACGGGTGGACTAGCCAGATATTCCTTCAACCCTTCAAAAGTTTTCTGACATTTAGAATTCCAGTGGAATTCTACTCCTGGCTTGGTCAACTCGTAGAGAGGTCTACACCTTTGTGAGTGTTGGGACACAAACTGACGAATAAACTGCAACCTCCCGATTAAACCTCGGACTTCCCTCAAATTCTTGGGAGGCGGCATATCCCTGATAGCCTTGGCTTTGTCGGGATCTATCTCGATCCCTCTTTTGCTCACAATGAACCCCAGCAATTTACCCGACGACACACCAAACACACACTTTTTCGGGTTCATTTTCAATTGGAACTCCCTTGACCTCTGCAAGACCTTAGCCAAAACTTCTGGATGTTCCATCCTGGTCCTTGATTTCACCAATAAGTCATCCACATACACTTCCAGATATATGTGCATCATGTCATGAAATATGGCCATCATCGCTCTTTGGTAAGTAGCTCCAGCATTCTTTAACCCAAACGGCATGACCACGTAACAATATGTTCCCCAAGGGGTAGTGAATGACGTCTTCTCCTGGTCCTCTTCTGCCAAACGAATTTGATTGTATCATGAAAATCCATCCATGAATGAGAGGGTCTCATATCCTGCTGTGTTATCGATCAACACATCAATGTGAGACAAGGGAAAATCATCCTTCGGACACGCGCGGTTAAGGTCCCGGAAGTCGATGCAAATCCTGACTTTCCCGTCTTTCTTCATGACCGGAACAATGTTCGCCACCCATTGAGGATAAAGAACGACTCTAATGAACCTGACTTTGTGGAGCTTATCGACCTCTTCTTTCATTTTCAAAGCCATCTGAGGGTGGAAACGCCTTAACCTTTGTTTTACCGAGACGGACCCTGGTTTTAGGGTTAAACGGTGTTCGACCAAGGTTGAATCTAGACCCGGCATATCCTCGTAGCTCCATGCAAACGTGTCATTATATTCCTTGAGAACTTCAATTAATGCATTTTCTTCAGAGGGTGGTAGATTGTCACTTATGAGGATGATCCTAGGGTCTTCCTCAGTTCCCAAGTTGACTCCTTTGGTGGATTCTTCTACGGCGGTTGACGGCTCGTCGAATCTCTTTATTCCACTAGCGTATGCGCCCGCCGCATCCTCATATTCTTCACCCTCATCTTCAGTGGGGCATTCTTCATCCGTGATCTCGTAGACTCCGTACCCTTCATCAAATGCACCGTCGCCCTCACATTCTATTTCCGGTAGCTGGATGGGATTTTCTAGCAACTGGGGGATGGCAAGAAGGGCCTGACATCTGGCGGCTAAATCTAGAAGGAATCAACGAGGGATCTGCCTACGCTTGGATTTCTTCCTAGGTATTACCCTTGACCTATCATTCCTAGATTGACTGACAATATTTACAGAAGAAGAGGAAGACGAAGAGGATGGTGTAGAATGTACAGGAGAAGACCCCTCAGAGGAGGGGTAGAAAAGGTCGCTTATCGGACCTTGGACGGGTGGTCCGCAGGGCAGGACGCACCCGTGGGAGATGTAAGAGGTTTCCTCAACGAAGATGTGTTGTTGAGGAGTTTGAAAATTGACGTTTTTTTTTCGTTTTCAGTTTTAATGACAAAGCAGTGAAAAGAGATTGGAGGATAGAGAAAAGTGGTTATGGCTAGAGGATTGCGAGGCTCATAGAGCAGATCATGGTTGAAGACTTGGCGCGGGTTGAGAAGCCCGCGTAGGTATGTAAGCAGAGAAGGGGATCTAGGAAGATCATCAGACAATTGTCTGGCCCAGGAAGAAGATATCAGCAAAGGCTGAGACGAGTGGATGGAGAAGATTGCGGCTAATGAGCCGTCGACGGTAATGTTGAGGACGGATGAAGATCCGTCGATGACAGGGTCCTTCTGGCGAGGACGAGGATAGTTTGGAGCCTTGGCAAGAGTGGTAATATTCTCTGGTACTCCGGAGATCAATGGTGGTCCTTCAAGCTGCGGAGACGAGAACATCCTTTTCAGTGCAACGGAAATGTCCCTATGTCGAACCATTTGTTCCACTCGCATTCCGGATCTTTGATCTTGCCTCTTTTGGTGATCCTCGGACATTTTTCAGTCAAATATACAGCATGTGATCCCCCACATGCTTCTCGTGGGTAATCTCCCATCTGAGCAACGGGCCCTCTGTTGAAGTGGTTTGATAGAGTCCATGTGAGGGGCTTCCAATCCGCCCTGAACGGTCTTTTGAAGCCTAGGCCAAACCTGCGGTTCGGCCTAATTTCCTTTGGCGGTTTGAGCCTACCCTGTAACTGTGCGCCCAGACCTTTACCCTGTTGGTAGCCGATGTTCCTCATAATCTCCCAACCTTTGGAGTGAAAAAAGAGATATGATGTTGCGGTTGCCCTGACCGGCTCCTTTGGTGCTAGTGGAACGTGAGATAGATCACACACGTCCAACAATGATAATATGGGCCGATGAGATGGCCAAACGGAGGGCAGAGAGGTGTTGATAGCATCCACTGTGTGAAGGAGGGGTGTACTGACCACTTTAATAATCCTCCCATTGTAAGGAAACTTCAGGCACTGATGGTTGGTGGAAGGCACATCGTCCATGGCTTCGATGTAAGGGCGACCCAGTATAGCCTTGAATGTAGGATCCATGTCGAGGACATGGAATTCCGTGGGAATTGACATGGGGCCTAGTTCTGCCTTCAAAATAATCATCCCCTGCGGCGGCCATTTGCTATTGTCATAAGCCGTGACCGTGACCAAGAAAGGTCTTATTTGTTCCTCGTTGACCCCACACAACTGAAGGGTGTCCATGGAGATCACATTTATGGACGCACATGTGTCCACAAGACACAGGTTTATGGAGACCCCATTAATTTCTATTGAAATGCACAATGCATATTTCCGAGCTTCCTTGGGAGCGAGCTCGTAGTTGTGGAACATGATGGCCGGTTGTGTGTCTGTTGGGGTCAGGATGGTCGAAATCTTCTCCACGGGGAGGTCCTCATTAACCATGACTTTTTGAAGATATTCCATCAAGGCCGCCTGGTGGGATGTGGATCTTTGAAGTAGCTCCAGGATGGAGATCCGAGCAGGCGTCTTGTCCAAGTGTTTCAATAGATCATACTGTGTTCCAGGGATAGCTCTTTCTGGCTGTTCTCCATCATCCTTCTCTGGCTGAGATTGCTCAGGATTCTGACTGTTGTGGGGGAAAACCCTGTGGAAAATTCTTCCACTCCGGAGCACCATTGCCTGCGGCTTTTGTACCTCTGTGGGGGTAGCAGTGGGTTTTAACAGGGATTTGAGGGGTAGTGGTGGAGGAATGGTTGATGAAGCAGGGGTGATGACGGGAGCAGGGATTCTGATGAGGGGTTTGTTAGGTGGAGGCATGGTGGAGGTAGAGGGGATATCACACGGGTTATGAATGATAAGGGGTCTGGAAGGTGGAGGCGGAGGCAAAGTGGAAGTGGGTAAGGTTTGAAACGGGTAATGGTTTTGAGGTGGATGGTGGGTGATGAGTGACTTTATTGGCGGTGGTATGGTGTAGACATGCGGGGTTACGTACGGTTGACGGGTGATAAGGGGCTTAGAAGGGATAGGGGCAAATGCGGTAGAGGTGGATGGTAAAGCGGGGGAGTGAGAGAAGATGAGAGGGTGTGAAGGCGTAGTGGAGAGTGTCGGTTGATAGGAGATCGGGGTGCGGATGAGAGGGCGTAATGGTAGTGGAAATGGTGAAGGCGATACTGACGCGGGTTGATGAGAGAGAGGTGCTACCCGGGCAAGGCAAGGGTGTTGCGTGATGATAGGATTGGCGGTAGAAAGAATGGAGGTACTTTCCTGGTGCCACACCTGCTCTCTCCCGACTTCCGGGAAGGAGGAGATGGGGTTAACCTGATGATTGGGATGTTGGTGCTCCGGTAATGGATTCTGGATTATGCCCATGTTGAGTTGTTGTTGTGGGGCCTGCTGAGACTGCTGTTGTTGTTGTGGTTGCTGCTGCTGCTGCTGTTGTAACTGCTGCTGTGGCCTATGAGGAGGTCTCCTAGCCTTGAGAGCGGCGACGTATCGTCTCATTTCATCCCAATCTATTTGATGTTCATCATTCATATCGTGGATGTAATCTTTGAAATGGAAGCAGTAATCTACTGTGTGTCCTGGCTGCCTGTGGTAGACGCAGTACTTGGAGGTATCAACATTTGGGGGCCACACGGGCCTTTCCCTGGGTAGCACAAGTATGTTTGAGGCCATGAGGGCGTTGAAAATATCCGCCAGAGTTTCTGGCAATGGTGGATAGTAGGCTCTCTTGGGACCGGCCGGCCTCCTTTGTTGCTGTTGGGGACCATAATTCCCCGGGGGTGGAACTTGGTTGTACTGAAACGGTGGTTGTTGTTGCTGAGGTTGTGGTTGTTGTTGCTGGGGTTGACGTAATGGAGGCATATTATCCTGGGGTGGATTATTTTGGGGTGGAGGACGAAGAGGGAAAGGACCCGGTTTGAGGGGAAGTCGGGGCATTTGTGGAGGCCTTGGGTTGACTGCATAGTTGGCATTGTTGACCGCACCCACTTGCTCATTTATCACGACCCCTTCTGTGGCTCCGCCCGGGACACCAGCGCCTGTCTTTCTGATCACTTTGGGCTTCGGCGACTCAAACATATTCATAATGGGAGAGTCTTTTAACTAGGTTTGGATGTACCGGGCCCTTTCATAGAGTTCCTCCATTGTAGTAAGTTTATTCATGGCCAGGACGTGTCTGAACTGTGGGGTTGCATTAGACATAATCATCTTCACTTGTTCGGGCTCGGAGAGGGTATCCCTTATTCTTTCCGCCATAGACCTCCATCTATCAGCATAGCGGACAAAATCTTCGTCGGGCTTCATCTTTTCGGCCACTAGGTCGGTAATGGAGAGTGAGGGACCGACCCTATCCCTATATTTCTGCAAGAACCTTCTCTGGACTATTTCAAAATTCTCGGCCTCGCGGGGCTCCAAAGAATAGAACCACTCTAGCGCGGGACCATCCAATGATCTCCGAAAGAGGTATGCCAGGGACCTCTGATCGTTTTGCCAATAGGAGGACTCATACATGAAATCCTTGAGGTGAATGAAGGGGTTGCCGGTACCATTGTATCTGCGGTACGTGGGCATTTCGGAGGGAGAAAGATGAATGACGGGAAGGATTGGCAAAGCAACCTCTGGGGTGGCTTTCACGTCCACCATTCTTCTCAGATTTTGAAACTGCTCGTCCATGCGATTGAACCTATTGAGGAGCGATTGGGCGAGCTCCTCTGGAGGTGAAGGTGGTACTTGCCACTGGGGGAGAAACTGTCTTCCGGAGACTTGAGGGGGGAACCCCGAATGAGAGGGAGCTGTTGGACCGCCGACAGTTGGCCTTGGCTGAAGCGGTATGTGGGGAACAACGGGGGTTTGAGATTGTGACGGGAACTGGAATGAGGGTGGTTGTTGGCTCGCTTGTCCTTGAAGCGAGGGAGACTGGATGGCTTGCGCCAATGAAGGAGATGGAATGGCCTGCACGGACTCTTGGAGAGGTGCGATGGCCGGAGTTGATTCCTGGGGCGTGGGGGAAACAGATTTCCCCTTCAGAATGGCCTGGAAGGCCCGGAGCTGTTCAGAGGTAAGCTCCGTGTTGGCGAGGACGCCCAGTAAGGAAGAGATATCCTGTGGTGGGGACGTGTCCCCGGTAATAACCTGCACCTCATGCGAGGGCTCATGAGAAGGACCCGAGTCCATAGCATAGACTCGCAGGTCGGCTGACAAACCACGACTAGGGTGGTTCTCCTCAAAAGACTCGTGAGCCATGCTCACAGTTTTCCCAGAACGCAAAAACATACACTAGCAAGCAGGTAGCAGAGATTATCAAACAAGTGGATGCCTTTACGCCTTTTTTGTGTTTTGATTTTGATGATTTTTTTATGTTTTTAGCGAGATCCGACGTTCACACAAAATAGGGACCCTAGTTTATTTTTGTTTCACCGCCGTGTCAGCTAGGGTCTCTCGTCTCACCACGAATGTGATGACTAACTCCGGGGAACTTCAATGGTACAACCAGCCCAGTGAACGAAGAGGAGATTCTTCGATATCGGGGACTTACGGAGGTCCCAGTGGAGGAGATTCTAGTCCGTTGAGAGGAATTCTCAAACGGAGAGTCCTTCCTTCACCGGGAAAGGGTGATCCTTAGAAAAAATGAAAAAGGATATAAAAAGAGGGATGGATGTATGCAATGGAATACTGACAGAGATATAGAGTAAGAAAACAACAGAAATTACAAACATATAATGAACACCCAACGAATCACAACTGACAGTGCTGCCGTGAGCACAACGGGGGCGCGCGAGGGCGCCAAGGTGGAGAGGCACGGACGGTGCCGAACTTGCAAGGGTAGCCAAAAGGAAGCAGTAGAGGTCCCACCGTGATCGCCAATCTGTGAGCGACGTCACGCGGTTCGAGGAGCGAAGAAGACGCGGAGTGCGCGGGCTCCTCTTTGTTTGCTGCAACACAGAAATAAGAGAAAAGAGAAGGGGCCACCACGGGAGATTGCTCCGGCAGGGCGAGCGGGACAAATGTAATATAGCAAGATATGGGAGTTAAACGGCCATAGCGGGAAGTGACTCGCCGCGACCTCGAGGGGACGGGAATGGTGCAGAAATCAAATAGCAAGAATTGAAACGGCCATTGGGGAAGTGACTCGCCGCGGCCTCGAGAATATGAGCAGATAAGAATATGACATAATATAAGGAGAATATAAAGAACGGGAATTTAAACGGCCATTGGGGAAGTGACTCGCCGCGGCCTCGAGAATATAAATAGATAAGAATATAACAAATATAAAGAGAATATAAATATAAATAGATAAGAATATAACAAAATATAAAGAGAATATAAGAACGGGAATTTAAACGGCCATTAGGGAAGTGACTCGCCGCGGCCTCGAGAATATGAGCAGATAAGAATATAACAGAATATAAAGAGAATATAAGAACGGGAATTTAAACGGCCATTGGGAAAGTGACTCGCCGCGGCCTCGAGAACATGATGTGATCGTCATGGGCCAAAAGATCCCAAAATAAAGAAGTGATCGCGCCTACCTCAAGAGCGGGAGATGGCGGGTTGCTTCTTCCTCCCCCTCCGGCCGGCCGACGGAGAGGGCGTTCCTTGGGTACCCTTGTAAAACAACGACAAACAAATAACGAGTGGATTAGAAAGATGAAGGTGTAGTATTCAAATCCTTGCGATAAAAATAACGAAATGATGGCAAGACACACACCTGGTTGGTGTTGTCTTTTAAACCCCTCTCGGACTCGAGTAGGAGGAAAATGAGATGATGGATGCAAGAAGTATATAAGAAGGGGCGCCCTTATGAAGGGGGATAGAGGATGCGAGATGATGAATGCAGAAGAACTACGAAGAAAAGGAAATGATTGGCTTATTGGATGTGTCGATGGTGAAATCCGGCGGAGCTCCGGCAGCGTAGGGACGACATGAAAGCGCGGTGGATGAAGACGACCTTCCTCTCGCGAGCGTGGGCACCCGAGAAGCCGGCAGAACCTCCACCTACAAAAGACCCCACGGGTTAGAAATGACTCCGTAGCCTCTGGGCTCTGGCAGCCTATCGAATCTCTTAGAAGCTCCTCCAGAACTGAGGGGGTTGGCCTCTATTTATAGGGCTCCGGAGGGTGGAGGCGTCCAAGACCCTGGACACCTCCATCAGGACAAAAAAGATATTTTATTCTATTTTTATTCATTTTTTCCGAATATTTTCATGGAGGCATCCAGGGTCCCGGACACCTCCATAAGTCCCACCGAACTCCACCGAAAGTCGCACGCGGTTTAACACAACGCGTGGTTTTGGAGCGGCGACCCGTGATTTGGAAATGGGCGCGTCCAGCCTGCTGGACGTCTCCACAATTTGGATTCTTTCACACACGACAAACCGTCGATCGGTGGGCGGGGCCCCGTGAGTGAGTTTATGGAGGCGTCAAGCCGGCATGAAAATATTTTTTTTTTATTTTTTGTTTTGTTTTTTAATGTCAACTGGCATTTTATATTTTTTATTTTTGTTTTCATGGAGGCGTCCAGGGGCCTGGACGCCTCCATAAATATATATATTTTTTATGTATTTTGGTCTTAAAAAAATAAATTAAAGTAATGGAGGCGTCCAGGGGCCTGGACGCCTCCATTGAGACCCCCCCGGGTCCGCTGAAAATTCGTCGGCAGCTCCCCGACAGGCACCCTTCCTGGTTTCGGAACCTTCCGGTGCGTCCGATTGGTGTTGATGCCGTCCGAATGCTGCAACGAGATGATTTCTAGATGCCGAAAAGGGCAGGAGAAGACTCAAGAAAAAGAAGCACTCGAGCGATTCAAAATGCGTAAGCCGTCGCGGGGTGTCGTATAGTAATATGAGACTTTCTCAGGAGACGTCAGGAATGGCGTGTCTACATTCGGGCTCGTGGGTGGCGGTACGAGTCTCGGGTTATCGGGCCTTCCCGGTAATCAGATTCTCGGGTCGTTACAGTTGGTATCAGAGCAGCGGTTGTGGGATTATATGAAAATCATAAGTAATTGTAGTGGTCCACTAGTCCACAGCAATGATGTACGGTTGACACTGGCATCGGGCATCGTGCGTTTTTCTTGACCTTGCTGTTTCCGTGTTTTCTGTCTTTTGCTTCAGGAGCAAGCATGGCGCCGAGGCGGAGCACTCGCTCTCAGCAGGGGCAGTCGGCTGGAGGTCAGGAGATCCAGCATGAGGTTCAGCAGGAGCAGGAGGAGCAGAGTAGAGTGCCACTTGCGGCCACCGAGGCAGTGGATGCTACGAGGCTTCCGGGGGCTGAGGATTTCTTTTGTGGCATGTACCAGCTTATGTCACAGCTGTTTGGAGGAGAAGCTAGTGAGGGCTCGTCGACCAGGGGTGGGCCAGGCCGAGCAGTGAGGGATTTCTTGCAGTTTCATCCACCTTACTATGGCGGTCAGCCAGATCCTGATGCGGCTCGAGATTGGCTCGACGAGATGGAGCGGGTGTTCAGTTCCGCGCGATGTACTGTAGAGGACAGGGTGATGTTGGCCTATAGCCAGTTGCAGGGTACGGCTCGAGCGTGGTGGTCTTCCGAGTGGAAGACGTCTTTTCAGTCACGTCCCCTTAAGCAGATTTCGTGGAGCGACTTTGTCAGTGCTTTCGAGCGTACCTACTGTCCAAAGTTTATTGCTACGCAGCGGATGCGTGAGTTTCTGGAGCTGGTCCAGGGCGACATGTTAGTGTTGCAGTACAGGGCCCGATTTGTTGAGCTGGGCCGGTATGCACCCCATATCATGGAGCATGAGAGGGTGAAGACCGCACAGTTCGTTCAGGGCTTGAGGCAGGAGTTGAGACACCATTTGATCGCGAACGCTGCCACTGATCTGGAGACATCGTCTCGTGTCGCGGCTTCCTTGGAAATGGATATGCAGGGGACTCGGGGACCGATTAGCCAGGGGCAGTCTTTGTCAGGTCGCAGCCAGCCGTCGGTTACCCAACAGCAGGGTTCCTTCCAGCATGCGTCGGGTGGTTCAGGAGCGCCGACAGCGTCAGTGACAGGATCAGTGTCTTTTGGCACGAAGATCAAGAACGTCCAGCAATGACAATATGGGCCGATGAGATGGCCAAACAGAGGGTAGAGAGGTGTTGATAGCATCCACTGTGTGAAGGACAGGTATGCTGACCACTTTAATAATCCTCCCATTGTAAGGAAACTTCAGGCACTGATGGTTGGTGGAAGGCACAGCGTCCATGGCTTCAATGTAGGGGCGACCCAGTATAGCCTTGAATGTGGGGTCCATGTCGAGGACATGGAATTCCGTGGGGACTGACATAGGGCCTAGCTCTGCCTTTAGAACAATCATCCCTTGCGGCGGCCTTTTGCTATTGTCATAGGCAGTGACTGTGATCGAGGAAGGTCTTATTTGTTCCTCGTTGACCCCACACAACTAAAGGGTGTCCATGGAGATCACATTTATGGACGCGCCTGTGTCCACAAGACACGGGTTTATGGATACCCCATTAATTTTTATTGAAATGCACAATGCATATTTCCGAGCTTCCTTGGGAGCGAGCTCGTAGTTGTGGAACATGATGGCCGGTTGTGTGTCTGTTGGGGTCAGGACGGTCGAAATCTTCTCCACTGGGAGGTCCTCATTAACCATGACTTTTTGAAGATATTCCATCAAGGCCGCCTGGTGGGATGTGGATCTTTGAAGTAGCTCCAGGATGGAGATCCGAGCAGGCGTCTTGTCCAAGTGTTTCAATAGATCCTACTGTGTTCCAGGGATAGCTCTTTCTGGCTGTTCTCCATCATCCTTCTCTGGTTGAGATTGCTCAGGATTCTGACTGTTGTGGGGGAAAACCCTGTGGAAATTTCTTCCACTCCGGAGCACCATTGCCTGCGGCTTTTGTACCTCTGTGGGGGTAGCAGTGGGTTTTAACAGGGATTTGAGGGGTAGTGGTGGAGGAATGGTTGATGAAGCAGGGGTGATGACGGGAGCAGGGATTCTGATGAGGGGTTTGTTAGGTGGAGGCATGGTGGAGGTAGAGGGGATATCACATGGGTTATGAATGATAAGGGGTCTGGAAGGTGGAGGCGAAGGCAAAGTGGAAGTGGGTAAGGTTTGAAAGGGGTAATGGTTTTGAGGTGGGTGATGGGTAATGAGTGGTTTTGAAGGCATTAGTGGTGATATGGTGGAGAAAGACGGGGTTATGTATGGTTGACGGATGATAAGGTGTTTAGAAAGCGTAGGGGTAAATGTGGTAGAGGTGGATGGTAAAGTGGGGGAGTGAGAGAAGATGAGAGGGTGTGAAGACGTAGTGGAGAGTGTCGGTTGATAGGAGATCAGGGTGCGGATGAGAGGGCGTAATGGTAGTGGAAATGGTGAAGGCGATACTGACGCGGGTTGATGAGAGAGAGGTGCTACCCGGGCAAGGCAAGGGTGTTGCGTGATGATAGGATTGGCGGTAGAAAGAATGGAGGTACTTTCCGGGTGCCACACCTGCTCTCTCCCGACTTCCGGGAAGGAGGAGATGGGGTTAACCTGATGATTGGGATGTTGGTGCTCCGGTAATGGATTCTGGATTATGCCCATGTTGGGCTGTTGTTGTGGGGCCTGCTGAGGCTGTTGTTGTTGTTGTGGTTGCTGCTGCTGCTGCTGTTGTAACTGCTGCTGTGGCCTATGAGGAGGTCTCCTAGCCTTGAGAGCGACGACGTATCGTCTCATTTCATCCCAATCTATTTGATGTTCATCATTCATATCGTGGATGTAATCTTTGAAATGGAAGCAGTAATCTACTGTGTGTCCTGGCTGCCTGTGGTAGACGCAGTATTTGGAGGTATCAACATTCGGGGGCCACACGGGCCTTTCCCTGGGTAGCACAAGTATGTTTGAGGCCAT
Source organism: Amorphophallus konjac (assembly GCA_022559845.1). Classification (NCBI taxonomy): domain Eukaryota; kingdom Viridiplantae; phylum Streptophyta; class Magnoliopsida; order Alismatales; family Araceae; genus Amorphophallus; species Amorphophallus konjac. The sequence goes on from CM040128.1 coordinate 32,855,968, forward strand.
GAGGGCGTTGAAAATATCCGCCAGAGTTTCTGGCAACGGTGGATAGTAGGCTCTCTTGGGACCGACCGGTCTCCTTTGTTGCTGTTGGGGACCATAATTCCCCGGGGGTGGAACTTGGTTGTACTGAAGTGGTGGTTGTTGTTGCTGAGGTTGTGGTTGTTGTTGCTGGGGTTGACGTAATGGAGGCATATTATCCTGGGGTGGATTATTTTGGGGTGGAGGACGAAGAGGGAAAGGACCTAGTTGGAGGGGAAGTCAGGGCATTTGTGGAGGCCTTGGGTTGACTGCATAGTTGGCATTGTTGACCGCACCCACTTGCTCATTTGTCACGACCCCTTCTGTGGCTCCGCCCGGGACACCAACGCCTGTCTTTCTGACCACTTTGGGCTTCAGCGACTCAAACATGTTCATAATGGGGGAGTCTTTTAACTGGGTTTGGATGTACCGGGCCCTTTCATAGAGTTCCTCCATTGTAGTAAGTTTATTCATGGCCAGGACGTGTCTGAACTGTGGGGTTGCATTAGACACAATCATCTTCACTTGTTCGGGCTCGGAGAGGGTATCCCTTATTCTTTCCGCCAGAGACCTCCATCTATAAGCATAGCGGACAAAATCCTCGTCAGATTTCATCTTTTCAGCCACTAGGTCGGTAATGGAGAGTGAGGGACCGACCCTATCCCTATATTTCTGTAAGAACCTTCTCTGGACTATTTCAAAATTCTCGGCCTCTCGGGGCTCCAAAGAATAGAACCACTCTAGCGCGGGACCATCCAATGATCTCCGAAAGAGGTATGCCAGGGACCTCTGATCGTTTTGCCAATAGGAGGACTCATACATGAAATCCTTGAGGTGAATGAAGGGGTTGCCGGTACCATTGTATCTGCGGTACGTGGGCATTTCAGAGGGAGGAAGATGAATGACGGGAAGGATTGGCAAAGCAACCTCCGGGGTGGCTTTCACGTCCACCATTCTTCTCAGATTTTGAAACTACTCGTCCATGCGATTGAACCTATTGAGGAGCGATTGGGCGAACTCCTCTGGAGGTGAAGGTGGCACTTGCCACTGGGGGAGAAATTGTCTCCCGGAGACTTGAGGGGGGAACCCCGAATGAGAGGGAGCTACCGGACGGCCGACAGTCAGCCCCGGCTGAAGAGGTATGTGGGGAACAACGGGAGTTTGAGATTGTGACGGGAACTGGAATGAGGGTGGTTGTTGGCTCGCTTATCCTTGAAGCGAGGGAGACTGGATGGCTTGCGCCAATGAAGGAGATGGAATGGCCTGCACGGACTCTTGGAGAGGTGCGATGGCCGGAGTTGATTCCTGGGGCGTGGGGGAAACAGATTTCCCCTTCAGAATGGCCTGGAAGGCCCGGAGCTGTTCAGAGGTAAGCTCCGTGTTGGCGAGGACGCCCAGTAAGGAAGAGATATCCTGTGGTGGGGACGTGTCCCCGGTAATAACCTGCACCTCATGCGAGGGCTCATGAGAAGGACCCGAGTCCATAGCATAGACTCGCGGGTGACAAACCACGACTAGGGTGGTTCTCCTCAAAAGACTCGTGAGCCATGCTCACAGTTTTCCCAGAACGTAAAAACATACACTAGCAAGCAGGTAGCAGAGATTATCAAACAAGTGGATGCCTTTACGCCTTTTTTGTGTTTTGATTTTGATGATTTTTTTTTTGTGTTTTTAGCGAGATCCGAAGTTCACACAAAATAGGGACCCTAGTTTATTTTGTTTCACCGCCGTGTCCGCTAGGGTCTCTCGTCTCACCACGAATGGGATGACTAACTCCGGGGAACTTCAATGGTACAACCAGCCCAGTGAACGAAGAGGAGATTCTTCGATGTCGGGGACTTACGGAGGTCCCAGTGGAGGAGATTCTAGTCCGTTGAGAGGAATTCTCAAACGGAGAGTCCTTCCTTCACCGGGAAAGGATGATCCTTAGAAAAAATGAAAAAGGATATAAAAGAGGGATGGATGTGTGCAATGGAATGCTGATAGAGATATAGAGTAAGAAAATAACAGAAATAACAAACATATAATGAACACCCAACCAATCACAACTGACAGTGCTGCCGTGAGCACAACGGGGGCGCGCGAGGGCGCCAAGGTGGAGAGGCATGGACGGTGCCGAACTTGCAAGGGTAGCCAAAAGGAAGTAGTAGATGTCCCACCGTGATCGCCAATCTGTGAGCGACGTCACACAGTTCGAGGAGCGAAGAAGACGCGGAGCACGCGGGCTCCTCTTTGTTTGCTGCAACACAGAAATAAGAGAAAAGAGAAGGGGCCACCACGGGAGATTGCTCCGGCGGGGCGAGCGGGATAAATGTAATATAGCAAGATATGAGAGTTAAACGGCCATAGCGGGAAGTGACTCGCCGCGGCCTCGGGGGGACGGGAATGGTGCAGATATCAAATAGCAAGAATTGAAACGACCATTGGGGAAGTGACTCGCCGCGGCCTCGAGAATATGAGCAGATAAGAATATAACAGAATATAAGGAGAATATAAAGAACGGGAATTTAAACGGCCATTGGGGAAGTGACTCGCCGCGGCCTCGAGAATATGAATAGATAAGAATATAACAAAATATAAAGAGAATATAAGAACGGGAATTTAAACGGCCATTGGGGAAGTGACTCGCCGCGGTCTCAAGAATATGAATAGATAAGAATATAACAGAATATAAAGAGAATATAAGAACGAGAATTTAAACGGCCATTGGGGAAGTGACTCGCCGCGGCCTCGAGAATATGATCAGATAAGAATATAACAGAATATAAAGAGAATATAAGAACGGGAATTTAAACGGCCATTGGGGAAGTGACTCGCCGCAGTCTCGAGAACATGATGTGATCGCCAGGGGCCAAAAGACCCCAAAATAAAGAAAGTGATCGTGCCTACCTCAAGAGCGGGAGATGGCGGGTTGCTTCTTCCTCCCCCTTCGGCCGGCCGACGGAGAGGGCTTTCTTTAGTGACCCTTGCAAAACAACAGACAGTAGATAAACAGAATTAGGAAATGGCAGTGTAGTATCAATCCCTTGTGATGAAAATAACGAAATCGCGGCAGGACACACACCTGGTTGGTGTGGTTTTAAACCCCTCTCGGACTCGAGTAGGAGGAAAATGAGATGATGGATGCAAGAAGTATATAAGAAGAGGTGCCCTTATGAAGGGGGATAGAGGATGCGAGATGATGAATGCAAAAGAACTACGAAGAAAAGGAAAGAATTGACTTATTGGATGTGCCGATGGTGAAATCTGGCGGAGCTCCGGCAGCGTAGGGATGACGTGGAAGCGCGGTGGATGAAGACGACCTTGCTCTCTCGAGCGTGGGCACCCGAGAAGCCGGCGGAACCTCCACCTACAAAAGACCCCACGGGTTAGAAATGACTCCGGTAGCCTCTGGGCTCCGGCAGCCTATCGGATCTCTTAGAAGCTCCTCCAGAACTGAGGGGGTGGGCCTCTATTTATAGGGCTCCAGAGGGTGGAGGCGTCCAGGACCCTGGACACCTCCTTCAGAGCAAAAAAGATATTTTATTCTATTTTTATTCATTTTTTCTGAATATTTTCATGGAGGCGTCCAGGGTCCCGGACGCCTCCATAAGTCCCACCGAACTCCACCGAAAGTCGCACGCGGTTTAACACAACGCGTGGTTTTGGAGCGGCGACCCGTGATTTGGAAATGGGCGCGTCTAGCCGGCTGGATGTCTCCACAATTTGGATTCTTTCACACACGACAAACCATCGATCGGTGGGCGGGGCCCCGTGAGTGAGTTGATGGAGGCGTCCAGGGGCCTGGACGCCTCCAAGAAAATATATTTTTATTTTTTAGTTTGTTTTTTATGCCAACTGGCATTTTATATTTTTTATTTTTATTTTCATGGAGGCGTCCAGCCAACTGGCATTTTATATTTTTTATTTTTGTTTTCATGGAGGCGTCCAGGGGCCTGGACGCCTCCATTAATATATATATATTTTCATTTTTTTGGGTTTAAAAAATAAATAAAAATAATGGGGGCGTCCAGGAGCCTAGACGCCCCCATGAAGACCCGCCTGGGTCCTCAGACAAGGCGTTGGCAGCCGCCCGGCAGACACACTTCCTAGTTTCGGAACCTTAAGATGCGTCTGACTGGTGTTGATGCCGTCCGAATGCTGCGACGAGACGATTCCGGATGCCGAAAAAGGCAGAAGAAGACCCAAGAAAAGGAAGCACTCAAGTGATTCAAAATGCGAAAGCCGCCGCGGGGCGTTGTATAGTGATATGAGATTATTCAGGAGACGTCAGGAATGGCGTGTCTACAATAAGCTTTATGCAGGATGGGAGATATCGAGACTTAAATTCTTCCGGGGTATTACCCCTCAAAGAGGTAGTCTGTTGCGCCGGGGCTTTGTGCCTTTGATTTTGAGACCCTTGACATGCATACGACTAGGGTTTTCCCTGCGGGGACTTTACCACTCTTGTCATGCCATAATTCATAATTTTGAATTTATCGAAATCTTGACTCGATTTTCATAATAGCCCTTTTGGCGAGATGTATCACGAAATTTGATTTTAGTTTGGGTCAAGACTGCCCCTATTTGAGACTTCTCTCGTATTGGGGATTACCTAGGTTGGTCATCTTATCCGTCAACCTCTTGCCCCTACATTCGGCTTAGTAAAGAAGAGAAAAGACTTTCAGATATACTCATGGCATGGCCAAAGTAGCAACGGTGTTTAACCAAAGGAGCCGGCTAAGGACGCCGTGAAGTGTGTGCGGTGTCCAGCTAAGGGTTGCTCTTAACAAGCGGGGAGAGAACGTCGAATTCCCAACGTGGGGTTCTTATTAACCAAAGGTGTTGCAAAAGCAAGCCTAAAGACTCTTTTTAAGAGATTTAGTAAAGATAAAGATACGTCCTAGGATAAAGGGCTAAAACACCACTTTTAATCTTGTTAAGAAGCACTTTATTTTGAAAATCATGCGTGAAGCAGTGAGATAATGATATCATAAAAGTATGTACTTACACCAATATGTTACCTTGCGATCTTTGTTAGAACAGCTGCCGCGAGAGGCGATTTTGATCATCATGGGATTTGTCCTCAAGTGGCAGATAAAAGGATTGGAAGCAAAGGATTTGGGAGTGGCTTAACAAGAAGGAGTGGTTGCTCAGACCAGACTCAGACGAATAAGGAGAAAAGGAAGAGAGGCGAGGGCTAGAACTCCCTTGCTAAGGCGCGGAGACCCTGATTACATGGAACAGTCTACAGAAGAAGTGGAAAATTAGCAGGAGGAGTGAGGACTAAAGCCTCGGAAGCAGTGGGAGAAAGGGCAGATGCCCAAGGCAGTGGATGTGGAAGAAGTTGGGTCGGACCCGTGATTAGGAGGAATTAGAGGAAGAAATTGATAGATGGAAAGGGGCAGATTCGGAGGGTCTAGAGGCAGAGGAGGAGAATCATGAGGGGAAGAAGAATCCGGAGGCTCCGGAGGAGGAGAATCTCGAGGGACGCGGTGCCCTGGGAAGAAATAGGGAAAAAGATGATGGAAGAGGAGGAAGAAAATGAAGGATGTGATGTCCCGGAGGAGCAGAAAGATGAATCGGAAGAAAAATGGAGGGTCCGGAGGTTCTGGAGGAAGAAAATGCCGAGGTACACGGTGCCCCGGGAAGAGTGGATGAAAAGGGTCAGGAGGGACCGGAGGTTCCGGAGGGATGGCGAAAGAAGGGATGTGATACTCTAGGAGAGGGGATAAGAAATCCAGAGGATCCGGGGGAGGAAGACACCATGGGGCGTGATGCCCAGGGAGGACGGGAGAGGAATATGGTGGATCCGGATATGGAGGTGTGGAGGGGCGCGATGCCCTAAAAGGGAGGTCCGGAGGTTCCAGAGGGATAAGATACCGAGGGACGCGATGCCTAGGGAGAATCAGTAAGAAGCCCAGAAAATCCAGACGTGAGGGTGTGTAGGGGCGTGATGCCCAAAGAGCAAGATTCGGAGGTTCCATAGGAAGCAAATACTGAGGGACGCGATGCCCAAAGAGAAGAGAAAGATCCGGAGGTTCCGGGGGAAGAAGATAGAAAAGGGCGCGATGCCCTGGGAGAATTAGGGAGGAAAAACTTGGAAGGACGCGATGCCCTGAGGGGAGTGGATTAGAAGAGGATGAAGGATCCGGAGGTTCCGGAGGAATGAGACACCATGGGGCGTGATGCCCCAAGAGGACAAGAGAGAAATTCGGGGAGTGCGGATGCAATAGTTGGAAAAGGGCGCGATGCCCTGAGGGAAGATCGGAGGGTGTGCAATGCCTAGGAAGTGTAACGAGACCCGAAGATCCCAAGGATGAAGATGAACAAGATGGGGAATGCGGAAGATCCGGAGGTTCCGAAAGATGGGGAAAATATGGGTCTGGAAATCCCGGAGAAAAGGAATGCAAATGCATGCGAATGTAACAAAATGGATGCGATGAAGACATGGATGCAACAAAATGCATGAGATGCAAAGAATATGAAGGGTGAGAAGATGAGATCCTCCTTCTTAGCCCGGAGTGGCCCATGAAGAAAATGTGATAGACAAGAATGTGGATGGCATTGAATAGAAGGTGGATAAAATAGTAGAAGGCCCCTTAGCACCAAGATAACCGCCCCTCCATGGCAGTGAAAGTGTATAGCCAATTGGCCCAATGGATAAAGCAAGAGCCCATGATGAAGCTTCAATAGTAAATGACAACTCCCTTGGAGAGTGAAAAGTACTAGTGTGAGAGAGTTGGAAAGTTGGGATAGGAAGCATTGTGTTGCCCAGGGGTTGTGGCGTATAGGGAGTGTTGAACAAAATGGGCATTCGCCCCTTGTATGGAAGAAAAGGTTCGAGATTTGAAAGTTGGAACAAGGGGTGCCCGGCCCGGCCCTTGGGCATAAACTTACACGGCATCAATGTTTGACATTCTCTCTTAGTGAGCAGTGGCGGGGACTTGGCCTCTTCGACCATGCTTGGCACGACAACACGGATTGGCATCCGGCATATAAACTCTTGCATCTTGAATAGCTCGGCCGTAGCCAAATCCTTCTTGCCCGTCTCTTGGTCATCTTCAGTACAAATACTTGCAGAAGCACTCCCATTCCGAGTAGTAAAGGGGGGTGAAGCGGAGGCGGAAGGCTCCATAGATGGTGATGGTGTAATGGAAAGTGTTTGAGAAAGGATGGGTGGAAGTGGAGGTTCAAACACGTCGAGTTTCCCCCTTTGCTTGGAAGCAGTCGGGGTTGGCTCGAGTGCAAAAAGGGATGGATCCTGCTCAGGATTAGCCACGGGTAAGGGCGAAGGGTCAAGTAGTGGAGTAGGGGTTATAGGCATAGTGGACGGCTGAGGTGGCGGACAAAGAGGAGGAATAATAGAAGGCTTGGCGAAGACCGGCGTAGTGGAGGGTGATGGAGGCTCGGCGGAGGCCGATGGAATGGAGGCTACTGGTGTGGTTACGGGAGGTGAAGGTTTAGTGCGTTGAAAATGCTGGATGGGGCGAGAGGTGTTAGGGATAGGATGAGACTCATGGTGTGGCAGTATGGGTGATTGGAGTATCGACCCATCATCGTAACACCAAGAGGTCTCATAAATGGGGGTTGGATCGGTGACTGTGGCATAGTCCTGAGCATAGGGGTCTTCTGGCAGTGGAGGAAGAGGACGGCGAAGGAAACTCGGAAGGGGTGCATCTCGAGGAGCTTCAAATTCTTGTACCATCTCCAAATCTTCATCATTAAATAAATCCAACGGACGCCGTGGTGGAGGCGAAATGATAAGTGGTGGAGTATGGTGTTGTGGGGGATTTTGAGGAGGTGAATATGTATATGGAGGCGGAGAGCCATGTAAATGCGTAGTACGGATGAGTTGAGGGCGGACGGCGTCCACAGAACTTGTAACATCTTCTCGCTCACATATATCGTTGATGCCATTGTCTCTTATCTCCTTCCAGTCTTTTCCTAACTTAGCGATGTTATTCATGAAATCATGAAGAGGATTGACTTGAGATGGAGGAGGAGCGGGCTGCGGTTTGGTGAGCCTCTTAAGTTGTTCCTCCATGGAAGCAATTCTATCAAAGATACTTTGCTGGAGGGGTGTAGCATGAACATTGGAAGGTTGGCATGATTGCCTTGGAGGGGTGGCTTGATATGACGGCCGTGGAGGGGGATTAATGGGCCGACCCATAGAAGGACCCGGATGGGCCGGGTTGCAAGGAATAAATGGGCCTTGGGGCCGTGAAGGATGAGAAATAGAAGGAGGCGGGTGATGGGTCACCCGAATAGGAGTATGTGTGGATGAAGGAGAAGGATGATGGGCCACCCGAATAGGAGTATGTGTGGATGGAGGAGGAGGAGGAGAGGATGTGCCCTCAACAATAGTCTGAAGGGCTTGGATTTCTTGAGGGGTGAAATGATCTAATGCACGAATCATTTGAGAGAACTTCTCGTCGTTGGGAGGAGACGGTCCCGAAGGAATAGTGGCGCGTGATCGAGGTGAGGGACCATGGGATTGGACATTGCCCATGGGCTGGGCAATACCATAGGAATGAGGGCGTGGTCCCCTAGAATGATTATGGTGAGAATTATGGAATTGAGGATTATATGCTATGCTAGGTTGTGCATCCTTGTGAACATAATTAAGATTAAACATGTTATTTTGTCTATCAAGGTAAGCCATTATGCAATCAAAGTTCAAGCAAAATAATTTGCAAAGAAGCACACAAGTTGGAATGGTTACCGTTGATTTTTTATTTGAACCTTGGTGAATTAATGACTTTATGCAAATTGATGTGATCACTCAAGGGAGGAACCTAGTTTCAAATGTGCTTTAACTCCGGTGCCAACTAGGAACACTCTCTCACCATGCATAGGCCAACTAAACCCGGGACTTCAAAGGTACAACCTGCCCAGCGTCCGTGAGGGAATCCACGGGTGCGAGGACTTACGGAGGCTTGGCTTAGGAATTTCCGGTCCAATGAGACGGAATGCTCAATGGAGGGTCCTTCCTTCACCAAGGGGGTGTAAGATCTCCTAAAAGTGTGGGGAGAGGAGGTCTCCCAAACCGAATGCAAAGATGAATGCTATGTTATGCAAGAATATCTAAACTAGAACTAGTAAATAAAATGAAAAATATATTAAAAAATGAATACACAACAGGAAATGTACAAGATGCAACCAGAGAAGATGACAATCAGAACCCCGACAGAAGGTGTGGGTGAAATACCCTCTGGTGATTAACGCGCTATATGTCCATAGCGCGATCTGATAGAACGCGCTATGGATGTATATCGCGACCAATGACAGAGGGTGGGGGGACCCTAAAAGACAAATAATCACACACACTTTGATGGATTAACAAGCAGGCAACCAAAAGAACGAACGTGGTGGCACAAAGGGTCCCACCGTGATCGCCAATTTGTGGATTATGGAATTAGACCACCCCCAATTGATGATTTAATAAAAGATGATTTATCAAGATATAGAACTAAAATCGATGATAAAGAAGGGGGCGTCACATGTAATAATTAAAATCCGTGATCGCCACTGAGGCCAACAGCATGCCAAATAATATGAAGATCAAGATAAGGGCATGTTACATACCTCAGAAATTCAAGAGGGCCAAGAGTTGGCCTGGGGATGAACGCGTTATATCGTCCTAGCGCCTTCTCAAGATCGTGCTAGGTTCCTATAGCGCAATATCAGACAGGAAGCGGGATGGACTGGATTCGTTTCTTCCTTGCTCCAAGGCCGGCCAAGGTGCAAGGGCTCCACGTATCAATCTTCTAGTGCCTGCAAACAATCATAAACAACAAACAGAAGGCCCATTAGATCAAGATTTTAGTAGAATCTGCCCCTATTCTTAGTCAAAAGCATGTAAAAGAATGGCTCGATTACCTGGGGGTTTGGTGGTTTTTAAACCCCTATGGAAGGGCCAAAAATAGGTTTGGTGTGTGTGTGAATGCGTGTATTTTGTAAAAAGAAGTATTTTTGAGATCAATATGCAATGCTATGCAAAGATTGAGATAAACGAATTGGGGAGAAAACTAAGAACGAGGAAGAACACAATATGCCCCTAAATACTCCCTTGGATGTGTGAGGAGCGAGGAGTTATTGATTTGGAACGAAGAGCAGCCTCCTCCTCGTCAAGATCTCTAGTTGCATCCCTTTCAAAACGATGGCCATGGGTCCAATTTATAGGAGAAAGATCAAGAAGGAACCCTAGGTCGGAGTTCGATTCAAACTAATGACTTGGTGGCTCAAATCAAGGCAATATTGCCGATTAATGAGGGGGAAAGACTCCTATTAGAGTTAGGAACCTTCCTTTGGACGGAATATGATTGGAAACTTACCAAAGTAAGGACCCAAGTCGAAAAAGGGGAGTCCGGGTCGGACTGGGTTTCTGACTGAGAACGCGCTACAAGCGTATAGCGCGTTCTTCATTATCGCGCTATGACGATATAGCGCGACAATGATTGGCTCCCCAAATGATCAGAAAAAGAATAAATACCCATTGGGTAGTCGTTCAATCAAATATTAAATAAGAATAACATCCATAGTGGATGCTATGAATGTCAAGAAATAACGACTGTTCAAATGATCATTCAATCAGGTCCATAAAGTGGTGTGAGTGAATAGCGCGAGAATGTCGAATTCGAGATAAGATCCAAGGTATGGAAATTGAATTGTGGGGCCAAGAATAGGGAGAAATCCCAGAAAATCAACTAATTAGGGATCAATTGGGGCATTAACTAGGAGAACAAAGAAATTGCTCAACTTATCGGTCAAAATTGGGTGTCTACACCCCCTTTCTTGGACTTTAGGCACCCCATTTCCCAAGGCTCATCATGTCTCTCCTTTATTTCAAACTTTGAATGTCATTTTCCTCCTTTTCAAACTTAAACTTTGAATTCCTCCTTTTCAAACTTTGAATTAAAAATTTTGAACTTTCTTTTCCCTCCAACCAAAATATTTTGAATTCTTTATTTGACTTGGTCAAAGTGGTGATGACAGTTTTGCCCCCGACTTCTTTTGCAATTACCTTCGATGTCCTGCACACACATAATTACAATCTAGTCCATAAAAATTACCATAATGTGCACATAAATCTCAAATGCTCATAGTTATGCAATGGAGAATTAATGTCCATGACCCTCAACTTTAATTTATCAAATAATATCACCAAATTAATCAATTTACGTGAAAGCTCTAATTTAAATGCGGAGTTGAGGTTAACCATGAAATATGTATAATTGCCTAATTATATGCACATAAAATGGTGTACATGCAATGAATTACTATAGAAAATGGACACTTATCAGTACTCTTCAGCCCTTGGATGTTCTCGCGTGGAAATGGGACCATGTGACCACGGGTTTCGTGGTGGGATTGTCGAGGACTCCGAGCGGTCAAGACAGTATTTGGTTGCTGGTGGATAGGCTGACGAAGGTGACTCGGTTGTTACCGGTCAAAGTCAGCTAGAGTGTGCCCAAGTTAGCTTGTCTTTATGTGGAGCGGATCGTTCCGTTGCATGGGATTCCCATCTCCATTGTGTCGGATCGGGATCCGCGCTTCACTTCTGGATTCTGGAGGAGTTTCCAGCGAGCTCTTGGCACGGAGTTGGCTTTTAGCTCGGCGTATCATCCTCAGTCAGATGGTCAGTCAGAGAGGACCATTCAGACTTTGGAGGATATGTTGAGATCATGATGTCTGGAGTGGCAGGGGAGTTGGATTCACCACCTGCCGTTGGTGGAGTTTGCCTACAACAACAGCTATCATTCGAGCATCGGCATGGCTCCTTATGAGGCGTTGTATGGGCGTCCGTGTCGGACTCCACTCGATTGGTTCGAGGTTGGTGAGCGTGTTTTGACGGGACCGAAGTTGGTGCAGCAGTGTGTGGATGTTGTGCACCTGGTTCGTCAGAACATTTTGGCGGCCCAGTGTCGGCAGAAGAGCTATGCTGACCGTAGGCGGCAGCCTCTCGCGTTTTCCGTTGGCGATCGCGTGTGTTTGAGAGTTTCTCCGATGAAGGGGGTGATGTATTTTGGACGGCGTGGGAAGCTGAGTCCCCGCTATGTTGGTCCTTTCCTTATTGTGTAGCGCATCGGTGAGGTAGCCTATCGGCTGCAGTTGCCTCCTGAGTTGGCATCGGTGCATGACGTGTTTCACGTCTCGATATTGGGGAACTATATGCCTGATGACTCTCATGTGCTTGAGGATTCTGTTTGGCCAGAGGTGACTCCAGATCTTTCTCTCCCAGAGTTTCCCGTCTACGTTGAGGATAGGCGAGAGCAGCGCCTGCGGAACAAGGTCATCCCCTTGGTCAAGGTGGTGTACCAGCGGCACTCTCGTGGTGAGGCTTCTTGGGAGCGTGAGGATGAGATGCATCAGCAGTTCCCTTACCTGTTTGAGTGAGTCTTCCTCTTTTTTCCCCTTGGGTTGTTCTCAATTTCGAGGATGAAATTCCTTAAGGGGGGAGGGATGTAATATCCCGGACCTTCCGGATCCTTCTTCGTAGGTCTCGGATCAGGTTTCTCCAAGTGTCTTGCTCTGTTGTGTCCGAAATTTCATTTCGGACATCTTTCGTGTTCGGATCGGTGCGATCTGGAGTTGTTTCAGAGGCCCGGAAGCGTTCCGCGGTTTTTTCGCGTGTGCTTTCTGATTTCCGGTGTGTGTTTCGGTAATTCCTTCGGAACCTCGCTGCGGGTGAACCGGGTCGTTCACCTGGGCACGAGTGGTACCGTTGCGATCGGTGCGTTCCGAGGATCCCGGAAACGTAATTTTTGATTTTTTGGTATTTTCTAGAATTTCTGGATTTTCTATAAATTCCTAATTTTTTTCTTTTCTTTTTCCTTCTTCTTCTTCCTTTCTTCTTCTTCCTCCCTCACGACCGTGGCCGCCCTCTCACTCTCTCTCTCCCGTTCGAGCGCGGTGACCTACGTTTCGGCTGCAGACGACGGCGGTGCGACTGCGCGAGGACGTGGGTGACGACGAGGCGATCGTGCGGGCGTGCGGCGAGCGTGGGAAGCGTGGGAAGGCGTGGTTTTAACGGCGTTCTTCGTGGATTCGGGCTTGGATCGGCGCGTCTCGTCGCGAACCGGAGGTAGGGTGACGTTCCTTGGCCTCTTGTCTTCCTTCCCCGCGAGTTTTAGCTCGAGACGAGGTCGAGAGGGGTTAATTTCGCGCCGGGAAGGGTCATCCATGCTTTGGGGAGTGACCGCCCGATCCATCGTTTTAAGCCATGATTCCGCGTTTCGGGAGCATAGGAGCATGCTAGGGGGCTTGGGGGTTCTTCTCTCACCATTTCCCCCTTCGTGGGGCTTGTTTGGGGTTGGAATGGGCGATTCCGGCGAGGTTCGCCATTTTCGCGCCGGTGAGCGATGTGCGGTCGAACCAGTGGCTGCACAACCCTTGTGCGGCGCTGTTCTGACCGTTCATCGGCTCGGCGCGCTGTGGCTGGGCTCGGGGCGCAGTGGGCTTGTGCGGTCTATTGTGGGACTGCATATCCTGAAGTAGGGCCCCATAACGACCGCCCAACCCTGGATTTTCAACCGTTGATTATTACCGCTATACAGCGCACCGGGGTGTGTGGCTAGGAGCTGGCCGCTGAACCCTTCGTGCGGCCAGGGGCTGGCCGTACGTCGTCTAGTGACGTTGCCTGGGTGTGCGGCCAGATTTGGACCGCACAACCCTTGAACGGTTAAACCATAGCCGCTCTTCCCTAGTGCGGCTACGGCCTAACCGTTCAGGTTTATTACCGTTGGGAGACGAACGGCCAGCAGCGGACCGTTCATCACCCACGTGCGGCCAGGAGCTGGCCGCACATCAGTTGAACGGGCCCGTGGTGGCTGTTCATCTGCCCGTTTGGACCTGGGGTAGAACGGTCACGTCCTGACCATTTAAACCTGGTGCGGCCCCGGTATGACCGCACATCCCTGAGCGGCCCAAGGTGGACCGATCAAGGGGATGGGTCGTGTCGGCTTGTCTCTCGTCGTACCGAGCGATGCCGGGAGATGTTGTTGTCGGCTTGTGTCGCCGTGCGATGGTGATTTGTACGAGGGGCGTTCCTTGTACCGTCCGGTTGTGACGTTGCTTTCCGTTGACTTGAGAGTCTACTCCTTTAGTGACACTCCACTAGTCGTAGCCTGTTTACACGCGTGTGGTCCCACCAGGGAGTGGTGGAGAGGCTACCCTGAGGACGGTTTTGGACTGGTTTTCGTCGGGCCCCTCGTCGTTAGCCAGAGTCCGGCTACGGGGGAAAACCGGTCAGAGGGCCAGACCTAGGACGCATGGTTTGTGTGTGCACACGTAGTTGGGGGCGGTTGGACCCACGCCGACAGGCGTGACCCCAGCTAGTCGCTCGTTGAGGTTCTTGTTCGGTGTCCGTGCCTCTGGTAGGCGCTACCACGCTAGGCAATTCACCTGCGGTGCGGTGTAAGTTCTCAGGGGACGCTACCGACTGTGCTTCTAGTGGGAGGTACTCATGTCGAGTCGGGAGTGGCAGACTGTCAGTCTTGTGTTCGACCTTCGGGTTTGGTCATGCTGGCCGTGGTGTTTCTGTCGCTTCGTCGTGGCACATGTGTCAGTTTTCGTGCCGTTGGAGCGGTGTTTTGTAGATTGCAGGCTTTCTCTTTCTGAGGTACTCGCTTACTGCTAGCGTAGCGGTTTCTCCATGTGCGAGGTAGGGTTTGAGTGATCCATACTGAGTCTTGTTCTAAGACTCATTCCCTGCGTGTTTTCACCGTGTTTCAGGCGAGGTGCAGCTTCAGGGGAGCGCGTCTGAGGCTCAGCGTGGTTCGGGTGCCCAGCGTTAGTGCCAGAGGTCAGAGCCGGGGTATGTCCCGTGTAGCTGTACTTTTCTTTCTTGTCTCTGTACTAGTTGTGGACTACTGTTGTTATTTTATTGTTATCTTGTGGACCATGTATTAATTAAAATGTTGTTTATTTTCCCGCTTAATTATATAAACTGTTCAGTTTTTGCAATTATTTGTGATACTTGTGTAGTCTCCGCACCATTTGTGGCGACCCGGATTCCGGATACCAGGTATACCCGGTAGGACAACCGAATACACGTGATACCACATGGAACCCGCGAGGCCTCCCAAGAGCGGTAAAGCTCCGAAGGGAAAAAGGATTGTCGTGTAGTACATTGAACCGACAGATATAGCAGCAAGCAATTAAATTTCATTAGATCGGTCTGCTAAAGTAGCAGAAATAAAATTACACTTTAATTAACATATTTTAAACAATTATATACCAGAGTCAAGTCCAAAGCTAAAGACAGTAGTCTAGCAGTACAGTCGACAGAAAGAAAAGACGTACCAAGAAGTCGGGGGAAGCCCGACGGAGATACCAGCTGGCAGCTACGACTCGAACTCCAGGATCCGCGGAAGCAGAACGAACACATCACCCCACCTGAAAAGCATGGGTGAGCCTCGTGTCACTGGCTCAGTAGGGGTCACGTGAATCCCCACTGAAAAACACGCAGTAACACGGAACAACAGGAACATCAGCAAGAAACAACACTAGAAAGCTGTAAAAGAAAGGGAAGCAGGAGTAGGGAACATGTAAGGACGAGGGGAATAACCCGAACAGGCAAGCAGGCCTAGAAAGGGAAAGAGGAGTAGGGAGCAGCAAGGAAAATGGGAAAAGCCAAACAAAACACCCCAACCTACACCTACAACATGCATGCAAAAGAAGGACTAGAAAGGACCTAGACAGGCACAAGAAACACGACCGGAGTGTCGTGCACCGGACAAGACACAGACCACGGGTACAGCCACGGAAAGGCCAACCCGGACAGGTCACGACAACCCCACAAGTGTCTCGACTAACCGCTGCGTACCACCGACGCGAACACGGCCGAGTCGCAGACCCACGCGGAACCACAAGAGCCTCAAGCAACTCGCAAGGCTGGGAAGCGACAAGCGAGAGGCGAAACATGAACAAACCAAGTACTAGCCAGGGTCACGCCCGTCGGCGTCTGTCCTCTGCCCCTGACCACGTGTGCACACACTGGCTCCTGCCTAGAGCCAGGCCTCTAGCTAGTTTTTCTCCCCCCGTAGGACGCTACGATAACCGCATGAGCCGACGGAA
Source organism: Amorphophallus konjac (assembly GCA_022559845.1). NCBI lineage: Eukaryota > Viridiplantae > Streptophyta > Magnoliopsida > Alismatales > Araceae > Amorphophallus > Amorphophallus konjac. Next base: position 32,872,042 of record CM040128.1, read on the forward strand.
ACTAGCTTACAAAATCGTATATCAGGGTCACCCCTCGACTGCTGGACATCTAGGGCAACGAGAAGAGCAAGCTCGAAACGCGGCACTGAAGTACAGACAGTCGAACATGCACTGTCACCCGTACCTCAAACACCAAAGGCAGCACAAGAAACTGCCGACAGACTCGGAAACGTAGTCTTAGCCTTCATAGGAACATCAACCGACGTCCACGGGGAAAGCGGCCAGACCACGGGAGCGACAGACAACACCACAACATAGATAGACACGCACGCACTGACCTACCCCAAAACAGCCCCTAACATCACCTATAACGAACCCACAACACACGGCCGCACACCGAAAAGCCCAACGGCCATCACGGCCACAACAGGACTGTAACGGCCTAGCACAGGCGCGTTACACGAGCCTGACGCACCAGGGCGGGTGCGTCAGAGCCAACACGCTCCAAACCAAAACGCGAACAACGTAACGCACGACGCCAGGCGCGTTACGCGAACCTAACGCACGAGGGCAGGCGCGTTACACCAACCTAACGCGCAGGCACAGACGCGTTACTCCAACAGACCCAACACAGACAAAACAGGGTGTAACGGCCTGGGGCAGGTGCGTTACACAGCCTGACGCACCAGGGTGGGCGCGTCAGGGGAACCGACTCAAACAGAAGACGTAAGGCACAATGGCTGTGACGCACCAGCCGGGACGCGTCAGGGGAGTGTAACGATCATGGGCATGACCGTTACGCTCACTCAGCCATGAAAAAAATAAAACGAACAGACGCTGTGACGGTCTATCGTAGGGCCGTCAGAGACTGTGACGGTCTCTGGAACGACCGCTACACCAGCCACGGCGGGAAAACAGAGGAATGGCCGAATCGGCCCATTCCACACCCCATTCACGCCGAAGTGCAGGGGAAACAAAGGTAGACAACGAAAAACAACTCTAGGAGGCTAAAAAGCCCACATGCACGCCCTAAAACGCAAGATCGAGGTGATTCTGACGAATCGACCCAAAACGAGTCACCGAGGTTCCCGGACTCCTACCGGCCTCGAATGACAACCGATCGACACGAAACTGACATGAATGGGATCCAGACATCCCGGCGGTCATTTTGACATTAACCACATCACAAATGGTTGCCATTCTCCGGTGAACCCTGAAAACCCCAAAAACTACGATTTTCACTAAACCGGCCCGATCTCCCCCGATCGAGCACCAAACAACGCACAGAAGCAGGGAAAACGTGCAGAAGGAAGTGGCGATCCGTCTCCCTACCTCCACCAAAGAAACCGTGCCTCGAAGGGACTAAACTGCACCGAAAACCGCACCGCGAGCTCAAACGCCGGCTTTGAATCCACTGTTCGGGATCGCGCCAAAACCACTCCATCCTCGCCCCGTCGCGCACCCAACCAGCTCCACAGCATCCCCAGCACTCGCCCCTAGGTCCTCCGTCTGCAGCCGGAGCCGAGAAGGTGAAAACGGGAGAGAAACAGAAGAGAGAGATGGTGGCGGCGTGAATGAGCAGGAGGAGAGAGGAAGGAAAAGAAAAAGGAAAGAAATTAGGAATTTTCCTAATTTCCAAAAATCCGATTTTTGGCCCTAACTCCGAAAAATACGCAAAAATAGCCAAAACGACCGGCTCAACGAGTACATCACCACTGTATCGTCCACGAGTCGATGAATTGAGAAATAAACTCACCGCAGGGTTCCGTAACTAGTACGAGAGAAAAACCCACACGGATCGTAAAACTCAACTCGGGAGCTACAAAAGCGAACCGAAACTCACCGAAAAGGATCCGAAAGACCCAATAAGGATCCAACAAAGATCTGGGACATTACATCCTCCCCTCCTTTAAGAAACTTCGTCCTCGAAATTCAAGGACTAGCAAGGGTAAGCAGGGAAGAACAACCCGACAACACAACCACAAAACGACCTAACGCCAGCTGAAGACTGTACTGGACTTAGCGACTCTGGACACTGTATATCTGAGATTCCCATGTACTTCACACAACAACGCTCTGATACCAACTGTGGCGACCCGGATTTCGGATACCAGGTATACCCGGTAGGACAACCGAATACACGTGATACCACATGGAACCCGCGAGGCCTCCCAAGAGCGGTAAAGCTCCGAAGGGAAAAAGGATTGTCGTGTAGTACATTGAACTGACAGATATAGCAGCAAGCAATTAAATTTCATTAGATCGGTCTGCTAAAGTAGCAGAAATAAAATTACAATTTAATTAAAATAATTTAAACAATTATATACCAGAGTCAAGTCCAAAGCTAAAGACAGCAGTCTAGCAGTACAGTCGACAGAAAGAAAAGACGTACCAAGAAGTCGGGGGAAGCCCGACGGAGGTACCAACTGACAGCTACGACTCGAACTCCAGGATCCGCGGAAGCAGAACGAACACATCACCCCACCTGAAAAGCAGGGGTGAGCCTCGTGTCACTGGCTTAGTAGGGGTCACACGGATCCCCACTGAAAAACACGCAGTAACACGGAACAACAGGAACAGCAGCAAGAAACAGCACTAGAAAGCTGTAAAAGAAAGGGAAGCAGGAGTAGCGAATAGGTAAGGACGAGGGGAATAACCTGAACAGGCAAGCAGGCCTAGAAAGGGAAAGAGGAGTAGGGAGCAGCAAGGAAAATGGGAAAAGCCAAACAAAACACCCCAACCTACACCTACAACAGGCATGCAAAAGAAGGACTAGAAAAGACCTAGACAGGCACAGGCAACACGACCGGAGTGTCGTGCACCGGACAAGACACAGACCACGGGTACGGCCACGGAAAGGCCAACCCGGACAGGTCACGACAACCCCACAAGTGTCTCGACTAACCGCTGCGTACCACCGACGCGAACACGACCGAGTCGCAGACCCATGCGGAACCACAAGAGTCTCAAGCAACTCGCAAGGCTGGGAAGCGACAAGCGAGAGGCGAAACAGGAACAAACCAAGTACTAGCCAGGGTCACGCCCGTCGGCGTCAGTCCTCTGCCCCTGACCACGTGTGCACACACTGGCTCCTGCCTAGAGCCAGGCCTCTAGCTAGTTTTTCTCCCCCCGTAGGACGCTACGGTAACCGCAGGAGCCGACGGAAACTAGCTTACAAAACCGTATATCGGGGTCACCCCTCGGCTGCTGGACGTCTAGGGCAACGAGAAGAGGAAGCTCGAAACGCGGCGCTGAAGTACAGACAATCGAACATGCACTGTCACCCGTACCTCAAACACCGAAGGCAGCACAAGAAACTGCCGACAGACTCGGAAACGTAGTCTTAGCCTTCATAGGAACATCAACCGACGTCCACGGGGAAAGCGGCCAGACCACGGGAGCGACAGACAACACCACAACATAGACAGACACGCACGCACAGACCTACCCCAAAACAGCCCCTAACATCACCTAGAACAAACCCACAACACACGGCCGCACACCGAAAAGCCCAAAGGCCATCACGGCCACAACAGGACTGTAACGGCCTAGCACAGGCGCGTTACACGAGCCTGACGCACCAGGGCGGGCGCGTTAGAGCCAACACGCTCCAAACCAAAACGCGAACAACGTAACGCACGACGCCAGGCGCGTTACGCGAACCTAACGCACGAGGGCAGGCGCGTTACGCCAACCTAACGCGCAGGCACAGACGCGTTATGCCAACAGACCCAACACAGACAAAACAGGGTGTAACGGCCTGGGGCAGGCGCGTTACACAGCCTGACGCACCAGGGCGGGCGCGTCAGCGGAACCGACTCAAACAGAACACGTAAGGCACAATGGCTGTGACGCACCAGCCGGGACGCGTCAGGGGAGTGTAACGGTCATGGGCATGACCGTTACGCTCACTCAGCCACGAAAAAAATAAAATGAACAGATGCTGTAACGGTCTATCGTAGGGCCGTCAGAGACTGTGACGGTCTCTGGAACGACCACTACACCAGCCACGGCGGGAAAACAGAGGAATGGCCGAATCGGCCCGTTCCACGCCCCATTCACGCCGAAGCGCAGGGGAAACAAAGGTAGACAACGAAAAACAACTCTAGGAGGCTAAAAAGCCCACATGCACGCCCTAAAACGCAAGATCGAGGCGATTCTGACGAATCGACCCAAAACGAGTCACCGAGGTTCCCGGACTCCTACCGGCCTCGAATGACAACCGATCGACACAAAACTGACATGAATGGGATCCAGACATCCCGGCGGTCATTTTGACACTAACCACATCACAAATAGTTGCCATTCTCCGGCGAACCCTGAAAACCCCAAAAACTACGGTTTTCACTAAACCGGCCCGATCTCCCCCGATCGAGCACCAAACAACGCACAGAAGTAGGGAAAACGTGCAGAAGGAAGTGGCGATCCTTCTCCTTACCTCCACCGAAGAAACCGTGCCCCGAAGGGACTAAACTACGCCGAAAACCGCGCCGCAAGCTCAAACACCGGCTTTGAATCCACCGTTCGGGATCGCGCCAAAACCACTCCATCCTCGCCCCGTCGCGCACCCAACTAGCTCCACAGCATCCCCAGCACTCGCCCCTAGGTCCTCCGTCTGCAGCCGGAGCCGAGAAGGCGAAAACGGGAGAGAAACGAAAGAGAGAGACGGCGGCGGCGTGAATGAGAAGGAGGAGAGAGGAAGGAAAAGAAAAAGGAAAGAAATTAGGAATTTTCCTAATTTCTGAAAAATCCGATTTTTGGCCCTAACTCCGAAAAATACGCAAAAATAGCCAAAACGACCGGCTCAACGAGTACATCGCCACTGTATCGTCCATGAGTCGATGAATTGAAAAATAAACTCACCGCAGGGTTCCGTAACTAGTACGAGAGAAAAACCCACACGGATCGTAAAACTCAACTCGGGAGCTACAAAAGCGAACCGAAACTCACCGAAAAGGATCTGAAAGACCCAATAAGGATCCAACAAGGATCCGGGACATTACACCATCCTTCTAACCCTTCCGAGTCGTTGGGATCGTGGGTGGTGGTACGAGTTTCGGGTTATCGAGTCTTCCCGGTAATCAGATTCTCGGGTCGTTACAGTACCTCCACGCTCTGGGCGTGGGGAAGACGTTTCCGGCCAAGTACGGTAACTCCCGGTAACAACGGTAAAAACTTAATTACAACAGTGAATTTTATTACCCACTACACGCAGGGAGGTAAAGGGCTACAAGTGGGGCCCGAGAGGACCGACCCTGGGTTGACGGGCAGCAATCCAGAGGTGCGTTCGGCGCGAACTCGGCCTACTTGTTCGACTCGGTATTGCACCGACTCGGTACTGCGCCAACTCGGTTCTGACTCGCTGGACAGTAAGGCTCGGTTTCCAAAGGAACGTCACCCTCCTGAGATCTTATGAAGGCGCCGCTTGGCTGGGACGATGGCGGGACGTCCCTGATCGACTCCCTGAAGTGGCGGTTCTAGAAGTTGACTTTTGGTAATTTTGCACGAATTATTCACGTACTGATTTTTCTGATCTGCACAAGGAATAGATTTATGCGTCTCGGCGGAAAGAATTAATCTCTCAGATCCGAACTCTGATTGAGGTGAAAGCGGTGGGGTTGGAAAGAGGACTCCTAGATCTACCACATATAATTTTTGTAGGTCGATCCAACGAAGGGATGAGAAATGTGAGGCTCTGAAAACTACGAGTTTTCCTGTGAATCTGTTCACAGACACTCAGGACAGAAGAGGATCTGCCTGAAACTGACCTTTGAACGAGGGGTAAATAATTTTTTCATGGGCTAAAAAAATTATGGGAGGTAGAGGGGAACGTGAGGAACACTGAGGACTTTTTGTAGATTTTTTGGAAATTATTAAGGGTGTTGGAAAAATATGACAAGGGGACACTATCCCGTAGATCTACAAAATGACAGATTATTGAAGGGAAGAACAAAAATACGGGAAAATTATCAAACGAAGGTCAAATGGCACAAAAATTGAACTGGAGATTAGGGGAGACTGGAAGAACAAACCCTCAAAATTAGGGCTCGAACAAACAATAAGAAAAAAAGATAAAATTTCGTAGATGAGGTTCTATCCTGATTTGGACAGAACTCCGACGTAGCGGCGGTGGCGGCTCGATGGCGGCGGCGGCGGCGGCGCTGAGCTTCACACTCAGAGAGGAGGAGGGGAGGAGGCTTCACACCTCAAAAATTTGCAGCTTTCACAGCAGCTAGGGGTTGGGAGAGAGAGAGGGGTGCCCTTGGGCTCTTGGAGGTAAATTCTGATTTTCTTCTCATTAATTCTAGTAAAATGGGAATTACATGGTATTTGTATAAAATACAAAATGACCTAAACTAATCTCAGATCTAGGTTAGGGGAGGGGCACTTAGGAGATAGAACATATTTAATTTCCCATGTGATTTGAAACCTATTAAACAACTAATAAGAGGGGGGCACCCCCTTGACTAAATGGGATGGCATCTTGGACAATTTTAACCCATTGTCCTCTTTGAATGGTCAAGCTTCTAGAAGCCCACCTTGGACCTTTGACTGGCCCCACATGGGCCCTAAGGCTTAAGTCCACCAATGGGAGAGAGTGCAGGGGCCATTGCTGGTCCTACTGAACTTTTACATAAAAACCCAAACAATCCTAGGGAATGACAAATTGGCTTATAAAGCCTTACAATTGCATACATGTTTTCCCAATGATATAAATATAAATAAAAGGACTCAAATGTAAAATAAAAAGTAAGTGGTCTTGCTCTGATGTCCCCATCAATTATCCCCGGGTGGGAAGAACTCGACCCCGTCGAGTAAGGGGTACGGCTGCTCGTGACGTCGGCGGATCCGTCATCATACCAGGAAGCGCGGAGTATGCTCCACTCCAAGTAGTCGACACCTGCTCATCCCGTATAGATTCGATATGCACACGCTACTGGGGAGGAGGCTAGAGGTGGACACTCCGGGGTGGGGTCACTCTCAAAGGAGGGAGGCGGCTCAAAGGCTCACTAGGAATCACCGCTTGTCCCTTATGTGACTAGAACCGATATGTGAAGTAGAACCGATCCCAAAGTCCGACAAGTCTCGTACTCGAAAGGGACTAACAACGCGAGCGTACAAAATCGACTCGACTTGATGTATGCACAGACACACAAGACCCTAGACACACCTAATGTTAGTCCGACCCATACACATGTAAGGGTGGACCGGGACACCCGAATGTGTGCCATGCATGCATTTGACGTAACAGGTAGTTGGTGGCATGGGGAAGACATCCTAAAAGGCACCATGCATGCACATGCTCCCTAGTGGACTTGATAGGTGGAGAACCGAATTCACCTTCTTTGACACCCCTATATGATGACCATGGAACGGTCCCCGGGTTGGGTGTTGGTGGACTAGCCCGTGGGGAAGGGGTGTGGTAGTGAACTTTCCTAACAAGGTGTAAGGGAAAAGGTGGGTCACGAGGCCCACTAGCGAAGAGGACGAATGGGTCAAAGAATGTGTGACCCCTCGGTTCCTCCATTACATAGTCCCATGCTTGTAATTCATGAAGGTGATGGTTACCTCCATCCATCCTGGTAGATGGGACAGTGTATAGAAGATATGCCTCCTCCCTCGGGATAAAAGGAGTGAAGTCAGGCTCGGCCGGTAATAGGAGGAGTAGAAGAACCTCTGTAGTGACATGACCCACGGTGTACATAGAGGTAATGGACCCTAAGACGGGATGGGTGAAGCTACGACCGGTGGGTTGGTCAAAGTCTGGGGCCAACAAGTGTGTAAATGTCAACTGCTGTTCTAACCTTTTAAGAAGGTCATCCAATGTATCCACATAGTGACTAGACCGAAAAGTGGTGTGAAATGAGTTGATTGGCACTAGAGGTAGTATGGGGTCCATGGATGGGAAGGGAGGTGGGACCAAGCCATTCTTGAGCCAGTTAAGTAGTGGCTCGGCGATGAAAAGCGTTCCCGTTGGAAACACGGGTGGCTCGGGCTGAGGCGGCTCCGAGTAAGGATGTGAAGGTGGTGGCAGAGGAGCTCTCATGGGTGAGGAAGACATGTCCTCCCTGAGGGGAAGTGGTCCTTGGGACCCCGTAAGTGGGACCGGGTTGGGGCTACGGGCTATGGCCTCCCTAGGCTCGAGTGTGGCTACCTCCTGCCTTGGAGGTGGGCAAGGGGAGACCAGCGACTCAAAATAAGCACATCTCCTATCCACCCGATCCGAAGTCATTTGCACAAGTTCGGCAACGGTGCGGGTTGGAGTAGGGGTATCGCGGTGGACTCGCTCGTAATCAACCGGCCTAGGCTTGGGTCAGGGTTCATTTAAGTACGGGGCTCCTTGCCTCCGACTATGACCCACTTGATTGGAGGTGATTGGGTGGGGTCGGTTGGGGGTGACCGGGCCGGGTAGGTAGACCTTCCTAAGTTCGCCCTTCATCTCATGCCACGACTCGATGGGCCATTGCCTCCTAACTTCTCGCAAGCGTTCATTGTGGTCCCACTTTTCGGCGGCCTCGTGTAGAAGCCGCTCTTTGGCAAAAGAGCATTGCCGAGCCTCGGACATGGGGTAACAATCAAAATATTTATCCATAGCGGCTTCCCAATGTAGGTAGTCGCTCGGGACTTTGGAGCCATAAAAGTCTGGGACTTCGGGCCTACGGAAGTGGAGAGGGTGGTTGCCAAGCCCATGGGTGGGCCAACGGTCATATCGCCTGGGCGACCGGGAGTCCATTGGAAATGAGGAACTATAAGACGGACATGCTGACACTTGGACAAGACACTAGACACGACAATACAAGGTTGGAATGTTGACTCGACTAGACACAACCAAGACTCGGTACTTGGCGGAGTTGCGGGACCCGAAGATCCTCTCAACGCGAGTGTGCGGCCTTCTCGATAGGCGTAACCTACCGTTCGGACAACACCTTTTTATATACCGAATAAAGGTTATGCAATACAACCTTGGACCGACTTAAATGACTCTCTTATTTTTTGTTTTCTTGCAAAGACTACCCTAGACTCAAACTCGTTCTGATACCAAATTGATGCGGGACGGACACGCACCCTAGGACTCTAGCTCGCGGGCGTCCCTAGTGAGGGATGCGTGGGATCGTGCACGGTTGAGAAATCGACAGTGAGTCTCGGGTATCGGTCTTTCCACGTGAACTCGGATCGAGACACGGGACGGGTTACACTCACTCTCTCGCAGCGGGGAATAAAAGTATAGCAAGCTAGGAACTTACACTCGCAGCGGCATATACGAATGAATACGAACTAAGTAAAATACGATAAAGAGTGGGGGCGAGTGTACCTCCATGCTCCGGGCGTGGGGAAGACGTTCCCGGCCAAGTACGGTAACTCCCGGTAACAACGGTAAAAACTTAATTACAACAGTGAATTTTATTGCCCACTCCACGCAGGGAGGTAAAGGGCTACAAGTGGGGCCCGGGAGGACCGACCCTGGGTTGACGGGCAGTAATCCGGAGGCGCGTTCGGGGCGAACTCGGCCTGCTGGTCCGACTCGGTCCTGCGCCGACTCAGCACTGCGCCAACTCGGTTCTGACTCGCTGGACAGCAAGGCTCGGTTTCCAAAGGAACGTCACCCTCATGAGGTCTTCTGAAGGCGTCGCTTGGCTGGGACGATGGCAGAACGTCCCTGATCGACTCTCTGAAGTGGCGGTTCCAGAAGTTGACTTTTGGTAATTTTGCACGAATTATCCACGGACTGATTTTTCTGATCTGCACAGGGAACATATTTGCGCGCCTCGGCGGAAAGAATTAATTCTCTCATATCTGAAATCAGATCGAGGTGAAACTGGTGGGGTTGGAAAGAGGACTCCCAGATCTACCACATATAATTTTTGTAGGTTGATCCAACAAAGGGATGAGAAATAGGAAGCTCTGAAAACTATGGATTTTCATGTGGATTTGTTCACAGACACTCAGGACAGAAGGGGATCTGCCTAAAACAGACCTTTGAGCGAGGGGTAAATGATTTTTCCAGGGGCTAAAAAAATTATGGAAGGTAGATGAGAACGTGAGAAACACTGAGGAATTTTTTTGGATTTTTTATAAATTTTTAAAGGGGGTTGGAAAAATATGACAAAGGGACACTATCCCGTAGATCTGTAAAATGGCAGATTACTGAAGGGAAGAACAAAAATACGGGAAAATTATCAAACGAAGACCAAATGGCACAAAATTGAACTGGAGATTAGGGGAGACGGGAAGAACAAACCCTCAAAATTAAGGCTCAAACAGACAACAAGAAAAAAAGATAAAATTTTGTAGATGAGGTTCTGTCCTGATTTGGACAGAACTCCGACGTAGCGACGGTGGCGGTGCGGTGGCGGCTCAATGGCGGCGGCGGCGGCGGTGCTGAGCTTCACACTCAGAGAGGAGGAGGGGAGGAGGCTTCACACCTCAGAAATTCGCAACTTTCACAGTAGCTAGGGGTTGGGAGAGAGAGAGGGGTGCCCTTGGGCTCTTGGAGGTAAATTCTGATTTTCTTCTCATTAATTCTAGTAAAATGGGAGTTACATGGTATTTGTATGAAATACAAAATGACCTAAACTAACCCCAGATCTAGGTTAGGGGAGGGGCACTTAGGGGATAGAACATATTTAATTCCCCATGTGGTTTGAAACCTATTAAACAACTAATAAGAGGGGGGCACCCCCTTGACTAAATGGGATGGCATCTTGGACAATTTTAACCCATTGTCCCCTTTGAATGGTCAAGCTTCTAGAAGCCCACCTTGGACCTTTGACTGGCCCCACATGGGTCCTAAGGCTTAGGTGGACCAATGGGAGAGAGCGTGGGGGCCCTTGCTGGTCCTACTAGACTTTTACATAAAAACCCAAACAATCATAGGGAATGACAAATTGGCTTATAAAGTCTTACAATTGCATACATGTTTTTCCAAGGATATAAATGTAAATAAAAGGACTCAAATGTAAAATAAAAAGTAAGTGGTCTTGTTCTGATGTCCCCATCACATTGGATAGCCCAAACGGCATGACGAGCCACTCATACAGACCTTCTTTTGTTTTGAAGGCTGTCTTCCACTCATTCCCTGGTCGAATCCGGTCCTGGTGGTAGCCACTTTTCAAGTCAATTTTAGAAAAGATGGTGGCTCCACTCATCATGTCAAGCATGTCATCAAGACGGAGAATGGGAAACCTAGACTTGCCAGTGATCTTATTGATGGCGCAGCTATCAACACACATCTGCCAGATGCCATCCTTCTTGGGTGTGAGCAAGGCAGTGACAGCACATGGGCTCTTCCTCATCCTGAGGAAACCCTTTTGGATAAGGTTCTCGACAATCTTTTGGAGCTCAGCATGCTTCTTTGGGTTCAATCGGTAATGGGGAAGGTTGGGTAGGGTGGACCCAGGGACAAGATCAAGGCGTGTTGTACATCACGCATGGGAGGGAGTTGTGAGGGTAAGTCCTCAGGGAAGATGTAATATCCTGGACCTTTCGGATCCTTCTTCGTGGGTCCCGGATCTAATTTTTTGGAGTGTCCGGCTCCGTTGTGTCTGAAATTTCATTTTGGTCATTCTTCGTGTTCAGATCGGCGCGATCCGGAGTTGTTTCGGAGGTCCGGAGGCGTTCCGCGGCTTTTCCGCGTGTGTTTTCCGATTTCCGGTGTGTGTTTCGGCTTTTTCTTCGGAAGCTCGTTGCGGGTGGACCGGGCCGTTCACCTGGGCACGAGTGGTACCGTTGCGATCGGTGCGTTCCGAGGATCCTGAAAATGTACTTTTTAATTTTTTGATATTTTTCTAAAAAATCGGATTTTCTATATATTTCCATTTTCTTTTCTTTTTCTTCTTCTTCTTCCTTTCTTCTTCTTCCTCTCTCACGCGACTGTGGCCGCATCTCTCTCTCCTTCTCTCCCGTTCGACCATGCCGACCCCGTTCCGGCTGCAGACGGCGGCGGTGCGACGGCGCGAGGACGTGGGTGACGACGAGGAGATCGTGCGGGCGTGCGGCGAGCGTGGGAAGCGTGGGAAGGCGAAGTTCTAACGGCGTTCTTCGCGGCTTCGAGCTCGGATCGGAGCGTTTCGTCGCAAACCGGAGGCAGGGTGACGTTCCTTAGCCTCTTGTCTTCCTTCCCCGTGAGTTTCGGCTCGAGACGAGGTCGAGAGGGGTTTATTTTGAGCCGGGAAGGGTTGATCATGCCGCGGGGTGAGTTCGTTCGATCCATCGTTTTGAGCCCCGATTTCGCGGTTTAAGGGCGTAGGAGCATGCTAGGGGGCTTGGGGGTTCTTCTCTCGCCATTTCCCCCTCCGTGGGGCTTATTTTGAGGCCGATTGGGCGATTCCGGCGAGGTTCGCCGTTTTCGCGCCGGTGAGCGATGTGCGGTCGAACCAGTGGCCGCACAACCCTTGTGCGGTCCTGTTCAGACCGTTCATCGGCTCGGCGCGCTTTGGCCGGGGCTTGGCGCGCAGTGGGCTTGGACGGTCTATCGTGGGACCGCATATCCTAATGTGCGGCCCCACAGTGACCGCCCAACCCTAGGGTTTTTTACCGTTGGTTGTGACCGTTGTGCAGTGCACTGGGATGTGCGGCCAGGAGCTGGCCGTATAACCCTTTGTACGGCCAGGTGCTGGCCGTACATCCCCTAGTGCTATGGTTGGATGTGCGGTCTGGTTTTGACCGCACAACCCCTGAACGGCTAATCCGTAGCCGCTCTTCCCCAAGTGCGGCTAAGGACTAACCGTCCAGGCTTTTTATCATTGGGAGACGAGCAGCCAGGAGCTGACCGTTCCTCACCCACGTGCGGTCAACAGTTGACCGCACATCTGTTTGAACGGTCCTGTGTTGGCCGTTCATCTGCCGTTTGGACCCTGGGTGGAACGGTCCTGATCTGACCGTTCAAACCATTGTGCAGTCCTTGTGTGACCGCACATCCCTGAGCGGCCCAGTGTGGACCGTTCAAGGGGACAGGTTGCGTCGGCGTGTCTCTCGTCGTACAGAGTGTACCAGGAGATGTCGTTGTCGGCTTTTGTCACCGTGCGACGGCGTTGGTACAAGGAGCGTTCCGCGTACCGGCCCTTGTGTCGTTTTCCGTGACTTGAGAGTCTACTCTTTCAGTGACCCTCCACTAGTCGTAGCCTACCAGTACGCGGTACCGGTCGCACCAGGGAGTGGTGTACGGGCTTACCCTTAGAGGTGGTTTGTGGACCGGTCGCCGTCGGGCCCCACGTCTTATAGCCAGAGTCCGGCTGAGGGGAAAACCGGTCAGAGGGCCAGACCAGGGACGCGCGGTCTATGTGTACACACGTAGTTGGGGGCGGTTGGACCCACGTCGACGGGCGTGACCCCAGCTAGTCACTTGTTTGTGGTTACTTGTTCGGTGTTCATGCCTTGGGTAGGCGCTACCACGTCAGGCAGTTCACCTGCGGTGCGGTGTAAGTCGTCAAGGGACGCTACCGACTGTGCTTCTAGTGGGAGGTACTCATGTCGAGTACGGAGTGTCAGACTGTCAGTTTCGTGGCTTTGACCTTCGGGTTTTTCCGGGTCGACCGTTGAGCTTCGGTTGTCTCACCGTGGCACGTGTGCCGGTTTGCGTGCCGTAGGGTCTTTGTTGTGTAGAGTACAGGGCTTTCCTTTCCGAGGTACTCTCCTACCGCTAGCGTAGTGGTCTCCCGTCTTACGAGGTAGGGTTCGAGTGATCCCTACTGAGTCTTGTTCTGAGACTCATTCCCTGCGTGTTTTCACCGTGTTTCAGGTGAGGCGCCGCCCCAGGGGAGCGCGTCTGGGGCGCAGCGTGCTGCGGGTGCCCAGAGGTAGTGCCAAAGGTCAGAGCCGGGGTATGCCCCGTGTAGCTGTACTTTCTTTTCTTGTCTCTGTACTAGTTGTGGAATACTGCTGTTGTTATTTTATGGACCATGTAAATTGCTAATTTATTTCCTGTTTAATTTTATAACTGTTTAATTTCTGCAATTACTTGTGATCCTTGCGTAGTTTCCACACCATCCTTCTAACCCTTCCGAGTCTTCGGACTCGTGGGTGGCGGTACGAGTCTCGGGTTATCGGGCCTTCCCGGTAATCGGATTCTCGGGTCGTTACAGAAGATGTCCTGCAAGTCCTGCAGGATTGCCTGGACTTCGGGAGGGACAGAGATTCGGGACTCCTCGGGGGTGATGGTGACAACAACAGCCCAGACAGGGGCACCTTCGGAAACCTCCTTATTCAGCTCATGGACACCTATGAAGTTAAGGTGCCTAACCGGGTCATAACCAACCTTAGGGGCCTTAGGAACGGGTGTGATAGGTGCAGGAGGAGAGGGAATGAGAAGTTTCCCTTCAGTGGGAGTCCGAGGACTCTCTTGAACCTTGGGGGTTCCAGTGGGGGTGGAGGTGGAACTCTTTCCCGGGGTCACCTTTGGGGGTGCCGGGTACATATGTATCTTCTTCCCATTGTGTGAGAAGGAACACTGATTGGACAGACCGAATGTAGTAAGGTGTACATCATAGATCCACGGTCGTCCTAGGATGATGCTACCGACCTTCATTGGCACTACATCGCATAAGATTTGTTCTTGGTAGGACTGAAATTGGATGGGAATGACACATGTAGTGGTGACTGGGATAGACGTATCGTCGACCCAAGTCACGTTATATGGCCTTTGATGAGGGTGCGTAGGTAGACCTAAACGGGAGATAAAGTCTGAAGAGACTGCATTAATACAGCTCATGTTGTCAAAGATCACCTTGCAGGGTTGTGATTTCACCATAATGTATGTTTGGAAGATGGAGGTTCGACGCCAGTCATCCTCCTGGGGGTGTGTTAGGATGCATCGAACTATACCCAGTCTTCTCTGGTTTGAACTCTCGGCAATATCTCCCACTTGCATGTACTCGACATGCGTTCTGTCATACCCTGCATTCATTTCCTCAAACTGGGCGATGAGGTCAGGGTCAGCCTCATACCTCTCTATGAATTCTCCTTCCTGAGGAAGAAGTTCCACATGCTGGGGGTCGGTGATGACCAAGGCTCGAGTGGGGCAGTTGGAGACAATATGCCCTAGGTTATGGCACCTAAAGCAGCGAACTCCCGAGACAGGGACTGGTTGGGAGGTACTAGGGATGACTCCATTTCCCTTGTCATCTCTCCTATCAGTTGGCGGAGTGTACTCCAGCCTGGGCACAACAGCGGGTGCAGGTAAGGGGTTCCGTGGGAAAGGAGCCGTAGGGGCAACGGCCCGGAGTGGGGTAGCAGTAGGGACATAAGAAGTGGAGGGGCCAGGCCTCTCAGAGTAGCGGACCATGGGGTTTCGGGACTCGGGTTGGCGGTATGTGGGGACCCGAGGTGGGACAACCTTTTGAAACCGCTTGACGTCCCGAGCAACCTGATAGGCATGCTCGAGAGTGTTAACTTCCCGTAGGAACAGCTCCCACTGTATGCTCTCGTGTAAGCCAGCCCTAAACCGTGAGAGGGCGACGGAGGCATCCTCCATGACTCGACTCCGAAGGAAGAAGTCATCAAATTTGGCGATGTACTCGTCCACGGACTTTCCATCTTGGGTGAGTTTCTGACATTGGTCTAAAAGACGTTGATGGTAGGAGGGTGGCAGATACTTATCCCTTAATTTCTCCTTCATTTCTTCCCACGTGCTTATAGGTTCCTCTCGTCTCCTTGTCAGGAGATTCTCAACGTTACACCAGTAAGTTTTGGCTTGACCTAGGAGTTTCATTTTGGCAAACATCACCCTTGTAGTAGGGGTCATGCGGTGATGCCAATCAAAATATTGGTCCATCTCGGTCTCCCAATCAAGATATGTAGCGGGGTTGAGGGACCCATCAAAACTCGGAGCGTCAATCTTGACGTTCCGTAGGATGATATCCTCATCGTCGTAGTCTCTCTCTCGAGGCGCACGGGCCTCTTTCTCTCTACCTTGGGGAGCCTGATTCGGGCGGACTTGCTCTCTCTCCTCCCTAGGATTGGCTACGGGATCGCCGTGACCATTCACTCGTCCTTCCTCTCCCTTCAGTCGTTCCTCTAAGGCTCGGATCCTCTCATCTAGCTCTGCTCGTAGTTGGCCTATGGATTCTTCAAAATGGGTCATAAGATTATGCTCGAGCTGAGCCAACATAGCACTCACGCTCTTCTGATCCATGTGGGGTTGTAGAGTTGAAGGGCGCTCTAGACGGCCGGATGAATTCCTAGACCAACGTGGCATGCACGACCTCGGACCTAAATGATGCAATCCTGGGACCGATAATTAGCAAGCTATAGACCCGAATTTTGTTGGCTAATAGGCAAAGTGTCAACTTGAAGGGACTGGTCAGGGAGAGATGCTTGCCCGTAGGTGGAGTAGTTGTGAAACTACCTCCTGATAATTAGGGTGCCCTAATGTGACAGTCTAGGGCCTTAAGGATAGGTGCATACAAACTCTCGCTTTCCGTCCACAGCGATGCACTCAGAAGACTAGCTGCATGGATCGGGCTCTCGCTCACTTCGTCGCGCGGCAAATGATAAGGATACTAAATAAGTAAGTGATTTGGAGCACGTACCTAGCTGACTGAGAAGTCAAGCTCCGACCGGAGACGAAGGCGAGCGGGGACGTGCGTGTCCGCACGGCGTCGACGAAGCTTCACGGTTACAATGAATTCACTCAGCGCAGGGAAGATTTAATTATTACAAAACTGCTTTAAAATTTGCCACGCAGGGGAACAAATTATTTCAACTTTCTCCGCGCAGGGGTTACGGACACTCACACTCCGTGAATTACGGACTGTGTCGGTGACCGGGTGACTCGGGCACTTGGCAAGCCGTCGTTTGTGGACTTGGGTGTCACAATTGATAAATTATAAGATATATTAAATATATATATATAAGATTATATATATCTCAAATATATATATATTATATATATTTAACTCTTTTTTAATCAAATAATATATATATATATACCAGATATATATATTATATATACACACTTTTTTCAAATTTTTTTCAACTCTCTCTCTCTCTTTTTTTCAAACTTTACCTACTCTTTTTTGACTTTTCAAACTCTTTTCTCTCTTTTTTTTTCAAGCCTTTCGGCGCGCTGGCCGACGTTGTGGTCGTGCAAAAGAGCAGGTTCACACAACCTTCACGCTGCAGCTCTTCTTCACGGGTGAACAGGGGAGTTCGGCCGGCAGGAGGCCTTCATGTGAGCACAAAGTCCACGCGGCAAGGCATGCAGGGCTTCGGCGGGTCAACCGGAGGGACGCAGAGAGAGTGGGGGAGCACACGGTACTCCCGCGGCAATGGGTGTGGCGGCTTGGTGCTGCTCTTGGGTTTTCTACTCCTGCCGACGGTTGGAGGTGTGTTGGCAGAGAGAGGGCGTCGCGGCGAGGGAGGAGCCGGGTTGGCGGGGATTCGCTGCGGCTGTGGAGGCACAAAGCAAGGAGGAGAAGACGAGGAGGATGAGGAGATGGGGGCGTCCGGTGCGGTCGCGGGCGCGGTGCTCCCGCAGGCGGTGGCTGAGGATGTGGTAGGCGGGTGACCCGGGGACGAACGCGGCTGAGGGCGTGGTGCGCGCCGGGCGGAGGCGTCCGCGGGCGGTCGAGGGCACAAGCGTCGGGCGGTGCGACCGCACGCGCAGAGGGCTGGGCGGCGTTCGTGCGCTGCACAGGCGGGCCGGGCTGCTGCTGTCGAATCGAGAGGGGAAGGGGCGTTGTACAGGCGGAAGGGCGGTCGGCGAGATGGCGATGACGGCTTCGCGGGCGGCCGACGGAGGAGCTGGCGGCGCTCGCGGGGCGTCACCGGAATGGGAGAGGGCGGGGAGGGGCCAGCGAGGCCGGTGTTGACCGGTGCGGAGAGGGAGGTGGAGAGAGAGAAACTCGCGAGAGAGAGAGAGAGAGTACGGGAGGAGAGAGTAAAAAAAAAAATTTTTTCTCCTTTTCTCTTTCTTTCTCTCAAACAACAGAACTCAACTTTTCTTTTTTTTTCTCCTATTTATTTTTTTTCCTCTTTCTTCAACCGAGATCTTTCTGCTTCTCTCCTTTTGTCTTTTTTTTTCACTTCTAGGAATCGAGAGAACGAAGGCCCGACGACGGGGACGTCGGGGTCGAGAGAGGCACCGTGTTGGGCTCTGATACCAAATCTGACGCGGCGGCGATGTGAAAATGGATCGACGGCAACTCATGGCGGCACGGACGGGAACATATAACTTGCTACCTCACGCAGCTCGGCCTCACGCCGGACGGTCTCACAGCGGGCGACGCTCAATCCTCACAAAAGAGAAAAGATAGAAGGGAAGAACACAAGGCAAACACCTTAGGCTTCAAGCTCTTTTTCTCATTCATATAATTCATACATAATACCCTTAATCCCCTATTTATAGGGAAGGTCATAACACACATACCTTCACATTTTTACTTATTTGCATATATATATCCTATCCTAATAAAACAAGGCCCACCAACCCACTATTGACTTTGTGGGTTTAATAAAATTTAAAATACAATAACTTTTGACCAACCTTACCTAATAAAATAAAAAGGAAATAATACATGTATTTTACACGCGTGTATACTCAATACTTAAATACACACAAGTATCTACTCAGGACGCCGAGTCTTCAAGCGAGTCTCCGAGCCATAAGCTCGGTGCAGTCGGGGCGGTGCGGCGTCGGCTCCGAGTAGTGGGTCCGGTAGTGGACCTGGTGTCCCCACCAGAAGGGGAGCGACTGAGAAGAGAGACACGGTGGATGATTCTGCCAAAAACCTACTACACCAGAGAATAGAGCTACTTGCCCTGCAGAGCTACCAGAGGGGAGCATCGACGATCTACGCTGAAGGGAAGATTCTCCTTCGGCGACCTTACCACCCAGCGAGCACTAGCCGAGTGATCACTGGGAGCGGCGAGCACTCGTTCTGAGGATCTACACGGCTCTTCAGCTCTCGACTGCAATTCCCTTCTCTCTCTCTCTCTCCCTCTCTCTTCTCTATTCTTCATTAGTCCGTTGCTGACTTAAGCATCGGAGGATTGTCCCCTGGGATAACACCCGAGACTCCTTCTGACGCCTTCCTGATTTCTGGTGATTGCAGGCCTCCACGGGTGCAGGACGATTTCCCCAACAAATAAATAGAGAAGATGGTACATGGCCTAGGAACCATTTTCCTGCCTCTACAGATACAATATAACAGTTGAAACAAAAAAAAAGATAATCAAAATCAAATCAGCTCGTCACAACGCGTCACAAATAAATAAATAAATTATATATTTATATTTGGTGATATCGATCTAAGTCATAAGTCCAACCCACATCTAATGTCTCTTGAGTCCCAACCTAAGGGTGAGCCTCGTAAAACTAAAGGCGAGAAAAATTATATTATAAGTAATATGGGACAAACCATAAAGAGAGAAATTTTGAATCAACACCAAAGAGATAGACAGCAACTCTAATATTCGCCCACTTGATTCAAATTTCAAAGACAAGAAAAGAAGAAAAAAAATGGCAGAACTATTATGTCATAAGTGAATGTGTCTTCCGGACTTAAATATTTACTTAATAATATGAAGTCAATATCTTAAAGAGATTGTAATGGATGAAGCCTTGAACTAAACTCTTTTAGCCATACATTTAACTTGTTACACAATATAATATATCAGAGGATCGGATCGGATTCTTAATTCATGATAGTGCTATAGGCCATGCAGTGATATCTCGTCTCATGAGTGTTTTAGAAAATACCCAATTCTCATAGATCTTAGCCCCACGATCACACTCATGTGGGAGATCTCCAAGGATATCTGTCACGATCCATACTCTATCTAGTTAGGCCTTGATCCCATTAAGAGCATAACTTATCGTGGTGTCGTTATAATATAGCACTAATCATCATGGGGACAGATATACAGAGAAGTGCTCTTCAGTTACTCATTACCTCGTGTTCCACATTGAACCAACTTCACGAGAACTCCAATCACGTAGGTTAGGTATTTACTAAAGTAACTAAATCATGTGTTTCAACCCCATCCCTTAGATGATTTAAACACTAACATCGTTGTTAGTTCTTTTGTAAAAAGATCTGCAAAGCTATTTAATGATCTTATAACTTCTAAAGAGATCACACATTGTGATATTTTCTCTCTTACATAGTTCCATCTAATACTCTAAGTGTCTTCTTTTTTATTAATTGTAATTTACTTTACTTTATCTTTCACGTAGCTACTATCACACTATATTGAAATTGCATGTAATAGTGCATTCATAACATG
The DNA here is from genome assembly GCA_022559845.1 of Amorphophallus konjac. Taxonomy (NCBI): domain Eukaryota; kingdom Viridiplantae; phylum Streptophyta; class Magnoliopsida; order Alismatales; family Araceae; genus Amorphophallus; species Amorphophallus konjac. The sequence continues at coordinate 32,892,205 of CM040128.1, forward strand.
AATACCTGTTAAAAAATTCTTAAGCCAATTGACTTCGGTACGAGCAATATCCAATGTAATTAACTCGGCTTCCATGGTGGATCTAGCAATAATAGTCTGTTTAACAGATTTCCATGCTACTATTGCCCCTCTTAAGATGAACACATGACCACTTGTAGAAATAGTAACAAAGAAATTTGTGATCTAATTAGTAACACAATACCCTTCAACGACAGCGGGGAAGCCTGAGAAAGTCAATGCCAGATCTATTGATCATTTAAGGTATTTAAAGATTCTTTCTAATTCAAACTAATATCTTTGACTAGAGTTACTAGTGAATCTCCTTAAAACTACCACAACGTAAGTCAAATCAAGTCTAGTATTATCAATTAAATACATAAGACAGTCTATGATCTATGCATTTTTTCTTGAGATAAAAGCCCATTTAATAAGTTTTTAGTCATATTTGTACTGTGTGTAAAAGATATGGAGATAGGATTACAATGTAAGCATTTGAACTTTCTAAAATTTTTTGCACATAGTGAGATTGAGACATAGAGATGTCATTAGATGTCCTAATGAATTTAATTCCCAAGATCACATTAGTAGAACCTCAGTCTTTCGTATGAAATTAAGAAGATAAAAAATACTTTGTTTCCTTGATAATTTTCATATTGGTCCCGAGTATAAATATGTCATCAACATAAAGACGTAATATTACACAACTAATATCAAATACTTTACTATAAACGCATATATCCGAATCATTCATAATAAAACCATTTCCTAAACCAATCTTGTTAAAATTTTCATTCTATTATTTAAGTGCTTGTTTTAAACCATGCAAAGACTTAAACAACTTACACACTTTGTGTTCTTTATAGATAATTTAATGACGACGTGATCTACATCTCAAATTAAGATATCCTAAGAGCCACTTCAAAAAAATTTAAAAAAAATAAAAAAATTAAACACATTGCACATCCCAAGTCTGCAGCACACCGGGGTGTGCAATGAGCCTTTCTCAATTCAGATATCCAAAAATCCCAAGAGAAATTGCTACTTTGCTAGCGAATGAAAAGAAAATTTTGAGTTAGACATGTTCCCTGTTCTTTAACTACGACAGTGTTCATTGCTCCAAGCTACCCAGACCATCTACTACTCACTGAAACTGGAACCCGACATACATTGAGAGGCTCGCAATTTTTTTCAGAAAAATTCCTTCATGCCGTAACTCAGTGGGGAGAGACCTTTTGCAAAGTTAAATGGTGGGTAGAGTCTTGACTCAACTTAGGATTAGATACTAACCGAGTTTGGTCTACTTTAAAACCACAGGAGATCTAATCTGTGAAGGTCCACATGTAAGGGATGTCAGGAACAAAAGATTTAGTCAAGCCTAAGAAAGACACTTATGTACAAGCGCCGAGATCAGTGACTGTTTTCCGATCCCACCAAAATATACGCACCAACCGGAGTGTTTCAGAAACAGCAAAATTTGCATATCATGCAGTGGGCATTTTTCTAGGACATATCTTCACGATACAGATGCAGACCGAGCCCAAGGCGTGCACAAGCTCGACGAAATGCCATTGCTTCTGCCTTCTGCATGGGGTCTCCATACCTTGTGTCGTCTACTGATGCAGTTCCAGTGGATTCCCGATAAATCTGGAAATTGTTCAGCCATCAGAATTGTGATTCCTTCATTAAAACACGTTTATTTCCATAGACAGTGACCCTTATAAGGAAGCTAAAGATATCCTGGAAGCATCTCACAAGACTGGGCATGTATGCCCAGTATAATGTTCTCAACAAATTGAGATGGATCTCCACAAGAATTACATTGCAACAAAAAGCAATAGGAAATGAGAAATGCTAGCTGCTCGAATGGATGGATATAAAAGTTACCCGTCCAACGTACTATTGGTCCGTGCATTGGCACGTGAGCCCCACCTAACAAGAGCATTAAATCCTCCTTAAATGTTTGTGTCTATTCAATGAGGGTGACAAATAACAAGTTAAGGGTGACAAGTAACTTCAACATGAAAAATCTATGTCTCCCTTAGTTTGTTATTTGTCACTCTTAGTGTCAAGTGTGACAAAGAACTAAATAAAAGTGACAAGTAACTTTTTGCACTGAAAATGTGAGTTTGTATAAAGAAAAGGGGGAAAAGATGGTGAGACCCACGCACTGCACGTGTGGCCCAATGACGTGCAGGACAGGTAGAAAACCTACCCGTCGTGCATGGGAAGTAAACATTTCTCATAGGAAATTGATACCTCTGAAATTGGTTAAGCGATTCAGTGCAACTCTGATGAAATTATCTTACATGTGGTTGCCAATCGATGTCTCTTAATAATGATCATCTTTTGTTATAATTCTCATCAGATTAATGCTCATATGATTGGGGCACTTTAGAAGGCCGTAAAAAGGATACGAAGGGGGCTAATAATGTAAGATCCAAAGCTGGCGACTGATAAAGGTAAGACCCAAACAAGGTGGCACATGAAGAAAAAAACAGGGTTTTTTTGCACATCTCTCTCTCTAAAGTTCTCTATTGTCAAATATACCTTTCATTTAAGCATATTATTATGAATAACCTCCAAATATCTTGAATGGTTGCGGTTATACCCTCACCGTAACTCCCGTGTGTTTAACCCAAGTTAAATGTGAGTTAAAGAGTAAAATATCTAACTTACCCCTAGTTAACAAAATAAAAAAAAAGACTTTTTACATATATACCTCTCTAAAGTTCCCTATTGTCACATATACCCCTCATTTAGACATATTATCATGAATACCTTCCAAATATCCCGAACGGTTGCAGAGTAAGAGGTGGAGGGTCTTGCCAGAGGTGGGGGGGGTGGAGCAAGAGGTGGAGGGGCCAGTGGCTCCCACCAATGGCGAGCCGGATTGCGACCTGGCAGTGCGAGTGGGAGGGGGGGTAGAGGTGGAGGGGGGGCTCGTTGGTGGTGGGAAGGGTGGTGGGGGGCGGAGCAAGAGGTGGAGGAGGAGGGGGGTTGTCAGCGGTGGGCGGGGGGGCCTCGCCAGAGTAGCAGGGAGAGCGAGGGGGGGGGACTGATCAGAGGTGGAAGGGAGGGAGGGCTCTCTCTCTCTCTCTCATTTAGGGTATTTTTGATATTTCACATACCCTAACAATGTTAGATGGCATATTCCACGGAATATTCGCCTCCCGTCGACGACAATAAACCACGGGGACATAAATGTCATATTTATGCCTATTTGGAGGATATTCATGACAATATGCCTAAGTGAGGGGTATATTTGACAATAGAGAACTTTAGAGAGGTATATATGCAAAAAATCAAAGGGTATTTTGGGTATTTCACATACCCTAACGGTGTTAGATGACATATTCCACGGAATATTCACCTCCCGTCGACAGCAATAAACCGCATGGACATAACTGTAACATTTACGCCTATTTAGAGAGTATTCATGATAATATGTCTAAATGAGGGGTATCTTTGACAATAAAAAACTTTAGACGGGTATATATGCAAAAAACCCAAAAAATATGTAGTAGAGAAAGCATTTGTGTGGGAGGAAGCCAGGAAATACTCTTTTGGATGGACTAAGTGATAAATGTCACCTTGTGTGTCACCTTCAATTGTTTTTCCTATTCACCTTCAGATAAATGTCTCCAATGAAAAGGAGGAATGCAGCTGACAGAAGTTCATTGTCTTTGTTGAAACTTGGCTCCTGCCTCCTGGTTGTGTCCATGGTAGGTTAGGATAGTAACTATTTAAGGAACTATCTGGAGAGGACAAGATGATTTTATGCTCCCAAGGGAGTGACTTTTGATACCATGTTTTTATGTTGTCGGAAATTACTTTTTGTAAACGAAACCCTTTATTCTGTTGTTTTTCCCTCTTATAATTGTGCAACATTCATTTTACAAATAAATTTGGTGTTAATTACTTTTAAAAATGATGTAGCAAGCTTTTTAAGTTAGAATCATACATGAAACTGGAGAAATTACAGAAAATCTAACTTGAAGAAAAAGCAGCATTTGATGTTAAATCTCAGTTGTGGTATTCACCACATACCTTTCACCTAGCCAGTGAAAGGCCATCACATATTCAGGTGTGGTAGATTTAAATTCAGTCAAAGATATTTTATGCATGTTTCCCTTGGTCACTTGTAATCTCACCCAGAATCCTTCAATTAGGATCTCTCTGTTGACATACACTAACCTTAAAAATGCAAGTGGTTACCTCTCACTCAACCCTTGGTAACATATTACCTAATCCTCATCATTTCACTATTATTGTCATATTCTTCCACAGTCTATTGCGCACTTAATTTTTTAGCACAAAGTGCAGGTGATATGAACTTTCTACTAATTCATTCTTTTATCTTATAGCTCTGAGACCAATTACTTACAAATGTGCTATACTGAACCATCCGGTAGATAATGATGCATAAGCTACTAAAGATAAGTGTCATGTGCCAACAAATAACATGATAGTCCTTGTTTAGCAAATTTTCCTATTGATGAATGTGTCAGCGGTAATATACACAAAGAAAGCCTTCTCCCTTCAACCAAAAGTCCAGTGCTTTGCTAACAGAAATTCTGCAACCCAAGCACCCAGTGCCAGACCCCCCACACCATCCACCATTAGTATGATGACATAATCTCTCCCCTACAGTGGTTCAAGTTACATCAAGCTGAGCCAACCAAAAAGAGAGCTTGATTGAAAAAACTGCTGAACTCCATTGATGGGTTTCCACAAAATTCTACAACTAATCAAGACCTACGCCCTTTCCGAAAGGAAAGATAAGCAATAACCATCAATGGCATATGGTATGCAAATTATCTTTTTCTTGGAAGAAAGGTGGTGGATCTGGATGTTGACGCATAAATGGTACATTTCACTGAGATGACCTCTGAAAATTATTGCAACTACAAAATATCATCTATCCATAGAATGGTAATTATATATATACAGATCACCTACATATGCCCCAAAATCTACCAATACATTTATCAAGGAAGAGCAGATGATGACCCTTCATGTGTTTACAAGCATGAGATCAGCTCATTGATAGAAGACCATCATGCATCTACTATCTAGCATGAGAGCATCAATAAGAACCTTCAGAGCACACAGTGGTAACAATGAAATGAGAAATGATGCTAATAAACCTGGATTTTGTCCTGAAGAACTTTACAGTAAGAGAACTTTTCAGGGAGAAAAAAAATGTGAAAAGTAAGATGTATGACAATGAACACAAAAAATGAAGTTTAAGTTCAGCAGTTACAACAATGTGCACGTGCATGTTTCCAAGGATCCCTCTGTTCATCTCCCTTATATGTGAACATGCATAAGAGCAACACTGAAAGAAACATGATTGCTATGTGCATTCAAATTTTAAAATGAACACCAAAAGAAACGTCCGGTTTGCACTAGGAAAGCCTTGAGACAGTTTGACTGATCTTTCTGAAGGAAAAGAAAGAAAAATGCATACCAGGCCTTCCCATATGGATGCATCACTTTCTGATAAATAAATCTCAGGTTCTTTTAATATCATAAAACAACCATCCGAGAGTTTAGTTGATCATTCACATCCATATGTTCTTCGTGCTCTTCTTGAAAAAAAAACAAATCAAAAGGAACCACATCCAAAATTTGTTCTTTAAAACCCCATCTGCTGCTTAGCTAATTCTCAGATGGAATCAGAAAATGGGTTTTTAGATAAGAAGAACATGAAGCTTCCAAACACAACCCCCTCACCCCACTCCCCACCACCCCCACCGGAAAAAAAAAGAAGAAATCCACACATTCATGTATGAGACTTTGAAACCACTTTGTAAACCTTAGGATAACTGCATCTCTGTTGTATGTAACTAGACTGAACCTAGCAGTTGAGTAGATTCAGACAATTCACATCACGGACTTTTAAATTGACCTACACCCTTCAGAAAAAAAGTGTAAGGAAGTCCAGAAGCAAGATTTCCTTCACAAGAAACATAAAATGAACTTAACAGAGCAGAACCTTCAAAGATTTCATATAAATCCTAATGTTCAAGGGGATTTAATAAGTTGATAACATCAATGCCCGGCATATAACGGTTAGAATGTAATGAAAAAATGACACATCTTGAATTTCACATGAAACTGCATATGTTATGTGTAGAACGTTTCAATACCTCTGCATCAGTCCCATAAAGAGTTACACGATAGACAACAGATACAGACTTGCCATCAGCTGAATAGATGATATTTCTAACCTCACCCGACCATTCTGCGAGCACAGAAAATTGCATTTTACCAACCAAATCACATTAATGATTGCCATATCAAAGGAAAATAAGCAAAATAGACAAACCAGGGGCATGCAAATTCATAATTCGATTCACGATATGCCTGCAAGCAAGTGAAAAGGATATCAGCAGAAGTTTGACAGCCGACAACATGTTTCCGAAGGAAAATAATAATCTAAAAACCATAAATCAAACCTCCTACCTGTGTAAACACAGAAAAAAAGAACATGAAAAGTAATGACATATCCTAGAAAGCCAATACATGCAAATTCATGGTTTAATTTGATGTACCTTCAAACAAACAAGAAGAGTGAAGAGTACAGAAACAGCATTCTTAAAAGAGATTTTTGCAAATAAACCATTGTTATAAGTGAATTTACAAAAAAAAACTGAAAATACATTAGTAGGCATACTACTGCACAAAATCAAATAGTGCATAAATGCCATGTAAGGCCATCTAAGCGTGATTTTTTTTGCAATTTTTTGGAAAAAAATGATATGCCTACAAATAAAAATGGCATATTTGCACAATATGATTTTATGCAGCGGTATGTTTGCTAATGCATTTCTAACAATATTTTTTCAAATTTATGTTTAACAATGGTTTATTTGCAAAAATCTCTTAAAAACTAGAAAAGCAACTAGCATATGGAACAGGACAAGTTCGAAAAGTCATAATAGGTCCATCTTCCTGTGGAAGACAAGTATAGGATTAAAAACATGGATAGTCATAGCACACTATCCCAGGCAAAGATGGATTTCTATATTTTCTAGGATCGAGGTCTCAACAGAAAAGAATGGAAATGTAAATCCAATTGCTGTTGCAATAGAAGATCACCGATCACTAAAGATTTCAAAGACGTCTTGTAAGAGAATTGCAAAGATGAAGAAAAGAATTATGTGATTTAATGAGGTCAACGGTTGCCTCCTAGCACAACTTCTTATGCCACTTGATGATGTGAATGTTGGAGAGACATTTTGCATTTAGCACCACATCTTATCAATAAATGATAAAACATATAGGAACGAAATGAATTCTGATCTAAATCCGCAAAGGCCGGTCCCAAACCCGGATGAGAAAGGATGAGGGTTTCCATTAGGTTGACAGCCAGTAGTAAAAATTTGTCACATCAACAAGAGAATGGGGAGATTTATGATGATATTGCACACAGGATTAAGGCAGGCTAGTTAAAATGAAGAAATACATTAGGAGTCCTCTGTAATGGTCGTATACTTGTAAAACTTAAAGGGAAGTTTTATAGAACGGCTGTGAAATCTTCTTTGTTATATGGTACCGAATGTTAGGTAGTAAGAAAGGAATACATTCACAAAATATGTGTAGCAGAGATGAGGATGTTGAGATGGACATGCGGTAAAACTAAGAAAAATAAGATTAGGAATGAACGCATCCGTGAGAACTTAGGTGTAACTCTAATTGATGGTAAAATGAAAGAAAATAGACTCAGGTGACTTGGACATAAGCACAGTCGCCCTAACTCAGTGCTGGTTAAAAAATATGATCAAATCTTAGTGGATGTTAGTAAAAGAGCTCGGAGAAGACCTAAAATGATATGGTGCTATGTTATTAGCATGGTTTGCCGACTCGGTGATCCGTACCGGATCGGGATCGGCCTGATTATGTACGATACACCAGAGTCACATGCGACTGCAGCGACTCGGACCAACTCGGTCCGAGTCCACCCCGTCCTCCCCCACTCTCACCCCGACAGCCCCTTTCTTCTCCCACTCCGGCCCCCCTGCTCGCAGACCAACCCCTCTACCCTCCACCCCCGGTAGCCACCTCTCCCACGCCGGCTGCCCCCCATCCCGGCCGGCAGTGCCCCTCCAGCTCAAATCGGCCTTGAAACGCCTCGAATCCGGCCAAACTCGCCTCCTCAAGTTTGTCCAACGATGGATCCGCCTCTCCACCATGCAAATACACCGGAAATCGGCCCGATCACATCAGCCAACTGCTCCGGTGATGACCCGCCCTAACTCGGTCAATCCAAGGTGGATCTAGGACCGGTTTCTCTCAGATCTGGTGAACCATGGTTATTAGGAGGGATATTGACTTCTTGGGTTTATATATGAATATAGCACTTGAAATAAATCTTTGACAGAACAAGATTCATATAGACGACCCCAGATGATGACGATGATACGGAGAATGTGGTAGCAAATTCATTGTGAGAGGCTTGCAATGCAGAGGCCGAGCAGGGTGGATAAGATATTGGAAGGCATTGAAGAAAGTACAGCATAGATAGATGATGATGATGATGATGATGTATCCTACGATGTCGCAACGGAGAATGTGGTAGCAAATTCATTGTGAGAGGAGGGCATGCAATGCAGAGGCCGAGCAGGGTGGACAAGATATTGGAAGGTATTGAAGAAAGTACAGCATAGATATTTGAGACATACTGAGGATGGGACAAGTCATAGACTTGTTATTATAATCCGCAGAAGAAAAAATGCCAAAGCATGCTACTATAAATGAAGAGCGAAATGGGCAAAATTTGCTTACAAAGTTGAGCTTTGGTTCAGGTTAGGTGTATTCCAAGGGGGCATACTGGTGATTAGAACAAGCTTATCCTAAAGAATGTGCAAGAATCTGACAGTTTTCACTATCCACTATATACAGATGCATAAGTCAAGGGTACATTCAGCTTGAGCAAAAACAAACAAATCCCAATAGCCAAAACAGACGCCACGGTCATAGCTCGAAATGGATCGAACAAACTAGAGTTCCAGACCAGGGGATGTATTTGGCCTCGAAGCCGTCCTCCACGCGGACCTTGACGAAGGACTCGGGAACTCGCTTGCCGAGCTCCCGCAGGATCTCCGAGAGGGGGCGGCTGATCCCCGAAGTCGGGACTTCCTCCTCCGCCACCTCGGGGGGAAGAGGAGAAGGGCTCTCTGTCGGGGAACCCCTGGCCGCGAACGCGCGAGCTCCCGAAGAGAAGCGCAGAGCCGTCCGCGGGTGAGGGCGAGAGGTCGCCCTCGAGAGGATTCTCCCAACAGAGGCCGCCATTAGCGCGGGGTTTTCCACCTCCGGTCGGAAAGGTGCGAAGGGAAGGTCGGCTCGGCGGGTGTTAACTTAACGTAGCTCGCACATGGGAAGGAGTAACGTCGCCCGCCGGGCCGGGAGAAATTAGGAATTTTATTTAGGAGGTAATTTTTCTAACTTGCTTTTCAACAAAGTAATAATGTAAAATTGTAAATTAGATAGGTTTTCTTTTTTTTTAACTTTGGATCAGAATTACACGTGAATTTTTTAAATGATAGACAGTCTGAAGTTTATCATCTTGAGTCTAATGTTTATTTTTAACTCTTGTTATTTGTTTGAACGAGTTTGCATTAAAGTGGCAACAAGCTTGATAATAGTTAAGGCCATGTAAGAAAGACAAGAATAGAAATAAATGGGATTTTTACGTAAAATTTGGTTTTATCAAATATACTATTTATCAGAGCATATCATCATGAATATTCTCAAAATATGAATAATGTCTTGATTATGTCCTCGTCGTAACTCCCGTGTGTTTAACATTTTAACCGAGTTAAGTGTGACTTAAAGAGTAAGATTTATATATATATATCTCTGTGAAGTTTGATTTTATCAAATATACCTTAGATCTAACGGCGGTAGATGACATATTTTATAGAATATTCTCCTCCGTCGACGACAGTAAACTAAATGAGTATAATCACAATATTTCTATCTAAAAGAAAGATATTCATGATAATATGCTCAAGTGAGAGATATATTTGACAAAACTGAGTTTTATGGGAGTATATATGTAAAAATCTCAATACAAATATATCACCGTTCCTACTAGTAACTCCTGTAAAGTTTGACTAAAACTATCTAACCTCTTAGTTTTTACCACATAGATTTAGGTATAAATCAGAAGCAACCAGCTAGTATACTAATATTAATTAGTCGACTAATATTATCCTTAATTAGCGATTGTTAATTAATTGAGGACAGCATAATGGGCAAATTAACCTGGACCAGTTTAATTAACTGACCGGGCCTTCTCTGGGAAATCCAGAGGCCCAGATGGTCCGGCCCAGTACTTACAATTTAGAGCCCAGGGCTAGCTCTCCAAGCGTGCACTGCTTCGCCTTCCTAATCCCTAATAAGTGTGTTTGAAGGTGAGGGTCGCGTGTCTTAACTACTAACCCACGTGAACCATATGCTGCGCCACGTAATGCGTTAGACATGAGTACATCAGGAAGATGAGAGGGAGATATCAATATATATTCTGAAAACAGGGATTTGGTATTCTGAGGATATAATTATTAATTTCCTGGAAATCAGCATCAACTCCTCCAGCCGAGAGATCGCCCCTGCTGAGGTAGCATCCATGGCCATTGGCCATCTTTTCCCATTAGAGACGGTACATAATTAAGTTAGCTTTGTGGGGTGAGATTTAGAAACATTAGCTTATATCGTGGACTTTAAAAAAAAAAAATTTTTTTTTTGGGGGGGGGGGGCTTTTGAATCATTAACATATATTCAGCAGAAATAGCTTCTCAAATTAATTACTGCACCACTTGTATCATTTTCTTGTTTCTATTATCTAGCTGGTTTCGGAAAGATCGATCCTTTTTCTGTGAATATCTTTATTTCTCTCCGTAGAACTAATGATGTATGAAAGGTAGTGTAGTGATCACCCATTTTAACTTGGCTAAGTAGCAATTTTAGGGGTTGTTTGCATTTGATGTAAAATACTATATATTATGTCCTGAAATAATTACCTAATCATTTATGTTCGGCTTTATGTAAAGTACTGAAATCTTTGGATATCTGTTGTTTGGTTGATGTCAAATATTGAAATCTAAAACTAAACTAAATCATTTAACAATGGTATATATGGATTCCCCTCTTAGTGAATCAGTAGTTTTAATTTCTTGAAGCAACTGGAGCACTCTTAAGTCTTCGCTTCTCTCTTGTTCGTTTTTCTTCTTCTTTCTAACCTGATATATATATAAATATATATGTACGTACTTCTCCCTGGGTACGAACGTACGTACTACCCGTGCATGCCATGTCTGACGAAGGCGTTCGGTCTGAGGCCGCCGACGGCGCAGATGGAGAAGAAGATCCGCGTGAAGCCGCCCCCGGGGAAGGTGGTGGCCGCCCTCTGCGCCGCCTGCCTCGTCGCCGGGCTGTTGATAAACGGCAGGATGTGGTGGCTGCACATGTGGCGTAACCCCGGTTTCAGCGTCGCAGGGGACTGCGAGCTCAAACGGGTAAGAAGAACGCACGTACGGGGGCCTCGATCGCCAGCTGGTGGACTCCTCCATGGATATTGGCGTACATCGCTGCCTGCTCTTGAAGTTTTCCTTCTGCGTGCATGCTACGATATATATTCCTGTGTTTGCAGAGGCTAATTAGCGAGCAAGATGGACCAAGCGACGTGATGGGGGAGGTTGTGAGGACGCACAAAGCCATACAGTGAGCTTCTGCGAACGTGATGCCCAGGGTTTTATATTTTTTAAATTTCGTAGCAAACTTCGGAAACACACTGCACGTCTGTACGTACTAGTCTTACGTATATGGTATATGTGCACTGGCTACAACGCTAGGAATGCATATATAAATGTTTTTACGAGAAACTTTCATGCATGTATATAGTTTCAAATAGAAGAGAGGCGAGCACATGCATATATATATAGGAAACCTAATTAACAAGCTCTATCTATCTAACAGTGATCTATCCAAATTCCTTCAACCTAAGAAACCTTTCTCTCTCTCTCTCTCTCTGTGTGTGTGTGTGTGTGTGTGTGTGTGTGTGTGTGTGTGTGTGTGTGCTTAATTAGGTCGCTCGATAAAACGATATCTTCTCTGGAGATGGAGCTAGCGGTAGCCCGGACGAGCGGACCCGGCGGCGGATCTTTGCCGGCGACGAAGGGGGCGTCAGGGGGCTACTCCAACAGACGCCTCCAGAAGGCGTTCGTCGTCATCGGGATCAACACCGCCTTCAGCAACAAGAAACGGCGCGACTCGCTGAGGGAAACCTGGGTGCCTCGAGGTCCCATGCATGCATCTCCTCTCTCCCCTGCCGGTCACGACAACATGCATGATGCAGCCAGCTCAGGGCCGGCTCCAGTTTCATGTCTCTAATTACTTCATGAAGAAGCACCTCATGGCATATACCTAGGTGGAGCTAACTTAATTGTGGGGCGCGCGCATATATATATATATATATATATATTTATATATACATGCAGGTTCGAAGCTGAAGAGGCTGGAGGGCGAGAAGGGCATCGTGCTGCGGTTCGTGATCGGGCGCAGCGCCACGCCCGGCGGCGTGCTCGACCGCGCCATCGACGCCGAGGACGCGGAGACGAAGGACTTCCTCCGGCTGGAGCAGCACGTGGAGGGCTACCACCAGCTCTCCGCCAAGACCCGGATCTACTTCTCCACCGCCGCGTCCCTTTGGGACGCCGACTTCTACGCCAAGGTTGACGATGACGTCCACGTCAACCTCGGTCAGCACCTTTCCCTCCCTCCCTCTCTCTCTCTCTCACACACACAGAGGGATGAGGAACTAATCGGATCCCAACCACTTGATGAAGACCCAATATGCTCATATTGCTTGGCTTTGTGTCTGTTTCAGGCACACTGGCGGCCACGCTCGCACGATATCGGACCAAGCCCCGGATATATATCGGGTGCATGAAGTCCGGGCCAGTTTTGTCCCAACAGTGAGTAAACTAAAATCTATTGTTTACGGAAAGAAAAAAAAATACCGAATTATACAGAGGAAATTTGTTTCACAATGTATATTCTTCTCAAGCATGTGTGATATTATGTTAACGTAGCATGTAATCGGGAATTAAGGTGAATTAATATGACCTAGGAGATGATGACATATATATATATATATACATGGTTCGTGAATAAGATTTGATTAGCGTTAAACAAGTCGATCTGATCACGTATATATAAATATATATATGAAATGTGTTTTAAGTTAATTATATATTACTTCGTTTTAATGTGCATGCAGAGGGGTGAGATACCATGAACCGGAATTCTGGAAATTCGGTGACAAAGGAAATAAATACTTCAGGCATGCAACTGGGCAGATATATGCCATCTCCAAGGATCTTGCCGCTTACATCTCCATTAACGCGTGAGTGGATGTACTCCAACCATTAACCTATATATAGTCTTCCAACCTTATACACATATAAATACATATGTAAAATGATCTCAACGATATATTAATTAATTAGGTCCTGGGCATGGGCATGGTGATGGTATATATATATATATATAAAGTGATCTCAACGATATATTAATTAATTAGGTCCTGGGCATGGGCATGGTGATGGTATATATATATATATATATATGCACATCTATAATTATAATTATCATATTAATAACTTATCACTATTAATTAGGTCCTGCGTATATATATGGTAATTAATTAATCTGATCTTAATTTGTTACATGATCTAGAATTATTAGTCTGTTCGGATCCGATCGAGCCAACCTTAATTAGCAGTCAAAATTCTAGAGTCGGGTCGTCATGTTGTGTAGCACTGTTAGCCTCTCGCTTTAATAACGGGTTAATTGATTAGGATAAAAGTGAGTTTATCTAGTTGGGGTCGATATATATTATTGAGTTGTCTCATTTTTAATTTGACAAGAGATGGGTTACTAATTTAAGGGGTTAAAAGTAAGTTAAATCACTAAATCAGAGTTAACCCTGATTACTCTCGAGATAACTCTCAATCAAGGCGGGACATAATTAGCGCCGAGGATCTTAGCAGTCTGAATAGAGGTGTGAATTTTGAGTCCAGAGACAAGTAAATCCGATAATCAAACCGACATAGTTTCTTCGGACTAGATCTTTTTTTAGGTTTCAGTTGTGCCCACGCTTAGTTTTGGGCCTTCCATCCATACTGAGTTTTTATTTTAATAAAATTATTATTAGTATTATCATCGTCGTCGTCATCATCACTTCCGTGATGTTCATCTGCAGGCCAATACTGCACAGATACGCAAATGAGGACGTGTCTCTGGGATCTTGGCTCATCGGGCTAGAGGTGGAGCATGTGGACGACCGGACCATGTGCTGTGGAACACCTCCAGGTGTGCATGAATTTTGCATTTGACACAGTTTCTAAATATAATTATCCATTATCTTTTTTATCGGAATCATTTCAATTATTATGAGAGGAAGACATTGTGTCCCTGGAATCGTTTATTTTATATATCCAACACCCAATTCAGACTTCATATTATATATATATGTATATTGAGATATATAAACTTGAATGTCTAGAAAAAATTTTATGTATGTAACTCCTTATAATTGATTAATTTTATTTCACTAATTAATACTTTGCATGGCGAAAGCAAATGTCAAGAATAACTTTCAACTAACACCTTCCGAAATTACATGACCCATTTAGCTGTTTGATTGGTCTGCCACTGAGCTCCATCGGAGTTTTCTTATACATTGTTGTTTGTCTGCGCAGACTGTGAGCTGAAGAGCCAGGCTGGAAGCGTCTGCGTGGCAACCTTTGATTGGTCCTGCAGCGGGATATGCAAGTCTGCGGACAGGATGAAGGGTGTCCACGATACCTGCGGCGAAGGGGACGGTGCTGTCTGGAACGTGGCTATTTAATGGGGATGCAGTAGGAGAAGCTTCCTGTTTTCCGCAAGCAAATAAGATTTTTTAACTCTTCTTTTACATACAGGAAATAAAGGGCCGCATGACGTAGCTAAACATTATATAGATGGAGAATATTGTGCGGGCTTGCGATGACTTCTTTTTCATACAAATAATGTCGCTGTCAAGGATAACACATGTGGAGTGGCAACTTGGTTTAAATTTGTTTTGGAACTTAGTTGTGCAATCGCATCAAGGGGTTCTTTATAAATTCCCTGTATCTCTCTTTCCCATCTCTCTCTCTCTCTCTCTCTCTCTCTAAACAGAAATTGTCTCGTCATGTCCAGTCTGTGCAACTGCCAAATGCCAATATAACCGTCCAACCCATGTTGAAGTTGTTAACCGGCGCTTTTGAGAGAAAAATACAAGCATTTGCGAAAGTAAAACGAGAGTTACGAGAAAATAAAAAGTATTTTGGGAAGCGAAGAAGAAATGGGACCAAATGCATTTCTTTTTCCCCTTTTGAGTGGATACGACGGTAATTAGAGCTCTTGGTGCAGTGATACAATGTGTACAAAAATGACCCCCTGTCCAAGTGACAAAAAAAAAAAACAGGCATACCAAGATCATACCATCGGAAATGATCAAAAACCAAACAGAATAATCAACTTCTATTCTTTCAAAACATCTCGTCATCAAGACACCTCTTTTTGCATCCAAAGAGAGACGCATCCGCAGAGACCTGAGGCGTGTAGGCACCATGACCTTGCTCCCGATTGCTGTTGAGAGGGGGAACGTATGAAGGGGAATTGGGCAACTCTTCCCTGTCGACATGGAAACTGCAACGCTGACCCAGATTTGGTTCAAGCTTTAGACCATATCCCAATCACTCACTACGGACAGCATTATACTTCTCGGCCAGTGGTGGATGACTCGTTATCTTCTGCATCAGTGACTTGAACTTCATGCTGCAGTCCCCTCCACTGTGGCAGGTTCAAGAAAACAAAATTGACGGTCAGAAATTGATCTATGCAGCAGGGTGCATTATAAACAGAAAAGGGTAACTCGGTGGGAAAGAAATCAACCAACAGGGTAAGTGACTAACCATCCATGTCCCGTTATAATTTCCATCTGTGAGCTACAGATTTTCATCCAAGATTCTTAGGAATGTTAAAGTGATGTCATAACTGTGGTGCTCAGACCCTTGTGGCTTATAAGATCTAAACCTCGAGGCATAAACATCAAGGTTCCAGGCAAAAGCATGATAGAAACTATTTACCAAACCATGAGCTAAATAAATAACCAAGCATTATGCCACAAACAAAAATAAGTGATGACTAGTTCCAAATAATCTGAATGTGAGTATAGTGCTAAATGTGGAAACGAATCCCAATTA
Organism: Amorphophallus konjac; assembly: GCA_022559845.1. NCBI lineage: Eukaryota > Viridiplantae > Streptophyta > Magnoliopsida > Alismatales > Araceae > Amorphophallus > Amorphophallus konjac. The sequence continues at coordinate 32,908,503 of CM040128.1, forward strand.
GGCATATCTGGCATCAATATTCAATATCCTCAAAACTTTTAGAATGTCTATTTTCTATAGAACATACCGTGTTTGTTTACAATATCTACTACGAACAAAAATTTAAATATATTGTTTCTGGAACATGAGACTATGCATATGCAAACAAAAGAATATTGTTTCTAATGAGTATGTTGCTGTATCTTGAGTTATGATACGTTCTGCATCTAAGACAGCAGTTGCCACTTCTGGCGGTTATGTAAAGACAAGCGTATACCCTATAAGCTTCAATACTTGAGGTGTGAACAAACTTATAATATGAGCATAACTTTCTTAATACAAAGAACCCCAGTTTAAAGACTCGACATTTCCCGCAACATATACCAGTAAGGCATAAGGCAAAGCAAGCCTCACAAGCCCTCAGACAACAAACGATAACAAAGAATAACAATGGTCCCCGATTTTCTCACTCCCCTCTGGAGATTCTTCCACTCTGAACTTAATGGCATAGAAGAAGCCTAGAACTGCCCCCAAGTCCTACATGATACTATTTTCCTGACGGTGAAACTCAGAGCATATTTAGTCACCAGCAGATTCTCTTTTCCTTGGAAATTTAGGATAGAACAAGTTAATCCACTGAAGACAACCATCCAAACTTACCCCGTTTACATAAAAATCAGAGAAATTGTTACCAATACAGAAAGGTTCCCCCATACAATAAATCCTAAAAGGAGAAAAACCAAAAACCCAGACAACTTAAAGCCAATGTTCTTTTTCCCACAAAAAGGAGTATAAGACAAAGGGCTGATTGCTGACTGAGCTTGGCTCCGTTGGTGCCAGGGTCGGAGGGAGGGCTAGGGGGGTTCCCAGGTCCAAACATGGGTGAGGCTGGGGTTTTCTATTCTTGTGAACAGTGCCCTGCCACTGCGGCAGGGGCGTCAAGAAAAAAGACAAAGAACTGATTATCCTAGGAAAGCAAAGCAGTTCTCATAAAGCCAACAGCAACAATATGGAGTTCCAGAAGCTGATTCATGTGTTTGAGCATGCGCACATAAAAGCAAGAAGAGGGTATTAGATAGAAGACCTTATACGGTTCAATGAAGCGATGGCTCGAAGAGCACTACGAATCATATCTTCATTTCGATCTACTTCCTGTTTCACAGCATCTTGCTTCGGCTTATGATTAATGGTCTTCTCCAGAGGATCAGCCAATGTGTCCAACACTGCAAAATGGATTCAGACGTTAGCGCATAAATTTGACCTCAAAGCAACAAGTGAAAATTGAGAATGATACACCAAAAGTCTACCAACCAGCAAGCACAGCAGAAGGGCACTTTTCTGCAAGTTTAGAGAGAATAAGATGGCAAGGCATCTTCACATCATAGTGATCTAGAAAGAAAGAACACAAATAAGCAATCAATATTTCATCAATTAATAATCTAATATGACATAATGACAATGTCAAAACTTAAAGCAAATGAAGGCAAGATATACATATATATACATAAAATGTGTTTGTGTATATATGATGTGTGTGCATGTCATGGAACTTATCATGGATCGGAAAAGTGCAATGAATACTCACCAGCCAAGCCTGATATTAGATAAGGAACAATGAAAGAAGAAGGATTCATTTGATCAAGACAGCTGTCCAGCAATGTGTCTACACATTCAAATGCGGCTTTCCGAAGTTCAAGACCATCATCAACAACATGCTTGAAAGGACCAAGATCAACTGTCCTTATCAATTCTTGCTGCAACAGTAAAATATATTCATCTTATAAGAAGAAAAAAAGGAGTCGTGTCAAGTAAATGGCTACCACTGCAGCTGTCAAAACTCAAAAGGTTGGCCCAAGTGACCAACAAGAACCTCTAAAATCCAGCTAGATATGCATGTAAAGTACAATCCTATCAAAGCCAACACCCAACAAATCACAAAGCCCAATCTATAAAATAAAGTCCATTTATTATAAATAAATGAATTACACTGAAAACCTAGCAAGTATGATTCACAAACTGATAGCCTAATTATTGAAATTTTATAACGTCTTGGCAGCTCAAATATGTACTAACATGAACAAAGCCTGTCGTTCACAATCAAAACTTTTGTAAGAAGAAACCTCTCTAATGCACGTTGGCACGATTATTATGCCATAGCCCAAGCATATACACTACATGGAAAAGACGTTCATTTCTGAGTAGTTAAAAATGACAGTTTTCTGGAGAAACATCAGAAAAAATCCAGCAAAAGGAGACAACATGTTCACAGAGACACAGCACAAAGCAGTTTTGGTAAGGGAGAAAAGAAACCTTAACAACTGTCTGATCATATAAGAGTGGCAATAACTCGGGAAGAAGACCCTTAATAAGGCTTGGTTTGTTATGCGCTGCTGTACTTAAAGCCAAGACAGCTGCACGTCGAACATGCTGTAAAGCAAGGTAGAAATAAGCCCAAAAAAAAGAATCACCACACATGACACAGGAGTAAGATTATAATTCCTTCAACTAGGACAAACATAATACTGATTTACCCGGTCATCATCCTTAATTAACATCAAAAAAGAAGACATTTCTTGGTACAATATGTCATCTATCTTTTCTGGGCGCTCAACAATTGCATACTTCACAGCAATGACTACTGTGGCTCTGGTGAAAGCAGTAGGACTCGTTGTGCGCACCTGGAGGAGGTACATACAATGAATTTTTATCCTCATAAGAGCTAATCAAATGAAAACTGATAAACCAAGTATTTTTTGGGTGGGGGGGTGGGGGGCACTAATAAACCAAGTATACCTCAAGAGCAGGAACAAGCTTTTGAGGATCGATAAGTGCAATTTTACCCAGACACTCAGCTACAACATTGCGAACTCCCTCTTCCTCACTCTGGCAGTGATTAAAGAGCAAATTAAGATCTTCTCAACATTGGTATCCTGGAATTCAGCCTGACCAGCTTTATCTAGTGATTGTCTAGCTATAACCTGGAGATAGTAGGAAAGACCGGTTATACACTTTGGTTTCACAAAAAGGTATAAGTATATATGCAGCATCAAAGAGTTCCAAACAGTATAATGAAAATAAAAAGGAGAAAGGCAAGACTAACCTCCTTCAATGAATGAAGCAAGAGGTACTGCTTCTTTTGCTGGTTATCAATCTGATCCAAGATAAATGGTACATACTTAGACAAATTCCCAACAGCGATATTCCCAAGGGCATAAGAGGCTGCAGATTTTATCTCTTCAAAAGGCGATTGGAATGACTCAATGACAATGTTCTCTATATGGGCATGTGCACTAAGATCTTTCCTCCTTCCAATTTCTCCGAGACAAAGCAAGGCCAAGTGCTGTTTAGACTGGGGTGGGATAGAAAAAAAAATACTATTAATCAGCCTTTCAAATAGCTGAGAAATAACTTCATAGATCTTCAACATGTCAGTCTTCATCACACAAAAAAATCATCAATAAAATATACAATATTAGAAGAAAATTTCAATTGGATACTGTAGTAGCACCAATGATGAATGATTTCCATGGAATGGGAGAAGGCATGCAAACCTAAGAACCACATTTCCCTATGTGTTTGGAACCTCCAAAAAGTGAATCTGGAGTAAACAAGGATTTTGAAGATGCCCGCTGAAAATTTTCTATTCCTCCTTTGAATGTTTCAATAAAATGGAGGAATCACGGTCCACCCAAGGAAGCTTCAGATTTTACTGCAAAATTTAACCATCTCTCCCATTGGGGAAGGAATTCTTCCGCCAACCATAGGATGCAATAAGCTTCGTGTATTCAGGAGCTGGGGGAGGGATATCCTGCTCTAGGAGACATGGGCCCAGGAAGATTCAGTTGAAGACAATTTCAAGACCATATAAATTAGCAGCTAATGAATGGAAAAGGATGCTAGGTTGTCTTTAAGGAAGAAATGGAATATGGTAGCCACCAAGACTGCAGAAATGTGAAATAAATTGGGAAAATGGATCCTATCACACCATTCTACTCGATCATTTATAGATTTCATCAAAGCTTGCTGCGCAACATTGTCAAGTGTGAAACTTGAGACCTAGCTGCTGAAAAAGGAGGGAGATTATTTTAAAGTTTAAACTAGAATACGAAAGATAACCTGAGAATGAAACAGATTAGGATTTTCAAAGAAATGAATGAGGGACCTATAAGATGGTCCATGACGAGAAAGGGCAAAAAAATATTCCAACAGCAAAATAAAGCTTACTTTCGGGAAAGAGAAAAAAAATTGAAGTAAAATAAAATCGTGGCATGAAACCTTACAGAGTTGCTGCTACTATCATCTTTTAGGATGCTTTTGAGCATTTCCACTGTGGATGCACATTTTTGATCACCCGCTGCAAGACATAATACAGCAACACACTGGGCTACTGAAAACAGAGCTTGCTTGGCAAGCCCTCCAGACTGTGGTGATGGTTTGGCACTTGAAAGAAGAGCATCTAGTAAGGAATCAAAGCTTGTATTTGCTGAATGAACTAATGAAGCAAAAAATCTTTGCAGAGCCTGTGAAACAACAAGAGATAGGTTAGGAACATAGTCGACCTCTTGCTGCACTAACACACTTAAAAATGAAAAGGTCATACTTGAAGAGCTTGACCCTGCAACAAGGAGCTTCTAATTAATGCAAGTGCTTGAGGAAGAACTTTAGATCTAACAGTCAAACCAATATTTTTGTTTGACTTTCTGTCAGTCATCAAAGTGCAGCAAAGTTCCAAGGCAAGAGCCGCCATGTGCAAGTCCGAATCACTGCAGGATTAAAGAAATAATAAGGTCACCACATAAAATAAAGATCAGAAAGGCTACTGTCGGTTGAGAGGTGAAACCATATCAGAGCAGACAACTCAGCAACTATAATTTCATAAGCAGATGAATCAATTTGGTTGCCATAAGCAACAACTAAAGAATTCATTGTCTCCAGTGTAGCCTGCCTCAACACACGGTTAGCCTGTTTTGGGAAGATATAAAATGTAACAGAAAATTTTGAGTCAATCATCCAACAGATACAAGAGATACCACAAATCTGACATATATAGATTCAAAATACCTTGCGCAGGAAAGTTGTCAACTCTGCGACAACCTGATGCAGGACAATAGAAAGGTCTATTCGAAGGGGTGAACTAGATATAACAGCAAAAGCCTGGACCAAGAACATCAATGTAATTAGTGGGGGAAGGCAAACTATAGCACTAGTCAGGAGGCAATGATAAAGCAACTAGATTCCTCTTCATGCAACAAAAAGATCAACACGGTTAAACAGTCAAAGTATCACAAACACTGCTGTGGCACTTTAAAGAGTACTCAAAAGGAAAACCACAAGGCAAGTCATCATTACTTCTAAGAAAAAGGAGAATGCAGGAATGCTTCAAAATTCAAGATACAAGGACCAATCAGTTTTAAAAAATCAAGGAGCACCCTGATAACACTTCAAAAGTTTTGATTCAACTTTATCTTTTTACACAATTTTCAAAATAGTTATCAGTCCTGGTAATATTTCAAAAGTTGATTCAACTCTCTTTTTACTCAATTTCTATAGATCCACACTTAATGATAACCAATTAAACAAAAAGGCTAATGAAGTGTGATATAGTGCAAGAGCAAATTTACTGCCCAAAATAGCACATAACCTGATAACTGCACAAAAACAGTAAAAACCAACTGTGATAAAATAAGTAGGATTTAATATGATTGGAAAAATCATTCAGTTTGAACTGCACTAATGTCTTGTCCCTTGATGCAAGGTACTAAGCTACCCGTACATAACTCCAAATTAGAAAGGTCACTTTCAAAAAAAACTCCAACCAGAAAGGAAAGAAAAAATAATACAATTTACACCAGACAGGTGGCTCAAACAGTTCCCAATTTAACAAAAATGAAGATTGCAGATTTCTTCCTATTCTTCCCACTCCTCCCTCTCTGTCCACCAACTTTCAACATGTGGCAGTCACTTCACTTAAATCTCCCCCCATCTCTAATAATGGTCTGCCCCTCCATTCTTTGGGAACCACAACCACTCTATTCTAGCCCTCCTGTCCAACATTACATTTTAGGATCAGAAAGTTAAAAACACACAAGTCAGCAAGATATGGTGAATCATGGTTCAGAACTCATATGAAACTAATTTCCAATTAATCTAATCGAAGTGCTGAATTTTTGGACATGGATCAAACAAAGACAGATGAACCAAACACACTGAGTATGGTGGAAGAAGCACGTAGCCGCATTTTATTAAACCAAGCCAATCAATTACTTTTCGACTTTCTGGAAATATATTGGCTGATGAATTATTTTGAACAATACTTGGTGGACACCCTGAGGGTGCAGGACAGCCCACCCCGCACCTCCATTGGTCCAACAAGGACCAATGGGACGGTGGGGTGACATGGCCCCCATGCCACACAAGTATGTCCGCCCACATGGCGTGAGGACCATGCTACCCTGCCATCCCATCAGTCCTCATTGGACCAATGGGGGAACAGGGTGCAGGACAGTCTGCCCGACCTACACTCCTAGGTGTGCAGCAAGTGTTACTCTTTTTTTTGGGGGAAAGTGGATGGCACTACCAGTATATTAAAGAGAAAAGATATTGTACAAAAGTATATCCAGACGCCGAACAACAAAAAGGGGCCTCCGAAGACAAATACCGAGCAGGTACAGCGGACAAGAAACCCCCCAAGGAAGCAAAAAAAGAAGATTTACAAGTATTCTTTGTACATAACATGGAAGCCTACTCCATAACTCTATGTTGAACAAAGGATGCCACCCTATCAGCAATCAAGTATCGTTTGTACATATATTGGCTGATGAATTAGTAGCTGTTCTTCACTTAGTTTTAGATTTTCTGTAAATTTATTGGCTGATGAAAAAGTAGTTGTTCTTCTTGTTTCTTTATTACCTTCAATAGTTCCTATACCCATCATATTCCTTGGCTTATTCACAAGCAGTATTCAAGCTCTTGTTTTTGCAACTTTAGCCGTCGCTTATACCCGTGAATCCGCGGAGGGTCGTCATTGACTATCTTTGTAAATTGTTTTTCCCCCAACCTTATCCCAATTTATGTGGGTTTCGATTTCAAATAATCAACTTGGCAAGAAAGTATACGGTAAGCTTATGGTGCAAGCAATACCAAATGTCAGCAAAACCCAAACTAACCAGCCTGAATTGGGTAACAAATAGTGCTCTTATAAGGTTTTGATTTTGAACTCACTTACAAAATAGGAAAAGGCCTAGATGGTTCTCAATTTAAAACAAAAGGGAATGCAGGAAAGAGAAACAGAAAAATTAAAAGATAATCAATCTTCACGTTATTTCAAAGCAAGGAATCTAAAAGAATGGTGATACTTATTGCAGAAATATGTTCTTTTAAGAAAAGGCCTCGTCAGTTAACCTTCACAGCTGTTAGCCGTGTTATCTCATTCCCCATTCGATCAACAAGGACAGGAAGGCAAGACGGCAATTCCCTCTGCAGGTTATCACCAAATGTGGAAATGACACGACCCATGCAAGAAATTGCACATTCCTTGACTTCCTGAAAGGCAGAAAGCATTAGATAAAATAATAGAAGCATTTGAAAAGAATCTTCAACCAATGTCTAATCAACCTGATCTTGATCCTGGTTTGCCAAGCGGGCCAAAATTGCATTATAGATCGGATGGACATAGGGCTTAAAATCCATTGCCGAAGCCTGCATTAAGTAGCATATCTTCAATAAAAAGTTGGTAAACTTTCACAAGCCAGAGAAACATCTGCAACAGCTATTTACCTCTAAATTTGGACGAACTATATGTACAAGCTCCCCACAGACTCTCAATGCCTCAGCAGTGACTTTGTAATATCGATCGGCAACTGCAGATAACACCGGACCAGATAGAGCCTGTAAAGGCATTAGAGGCAAATGGTCATATACTGAATGAACTTTTGAGTTTTGACTATGTTGCAATGGCAAACAGAGAGGTTGAGAAATTGAAGGAGGAATGCAGAGTTAACAATTCTGCAAAGAAAAACAAATTTGAAGTACATAAAGTGGGGTAGAGTATAAGATTGAGGATCCACATGCACATAAATCTTAAGTTAGTGGTTCACTCAAGGAATATGAAAATAGTGAATGTCAAAAGGTAACAGAGGTGTAAAGAACCATAGGTTCTTTTGATTTCCATAGAACAGAAAGGAATAAGGAAGTTCAGTTATCCACATCTAAAGATGGCATCTTTGGTGACAGCCTCTGTGCAAAATTACACTCTACGATATAGAATCTGTACAAAAGATGATGCCAATACAACCAGTTTTCGGTTTCCATCAAAGCCTACTATGCCTCCGACTTCTTTTAACATCTAGCAAGATTGCATTTCATATATCATGAGAAGACAAATTTTATGAACATTATATTTCTTAATCATTGGTTCTTACCATATATAATCCACTCTTTCTTACCATATAATTATGCATGCCTTGTCAGAAACAACACTATGCAGCAATTTTGGTTAATTAAAAGGACAGAAATGACCTTCAGGGTGTGAAACATGCATAGAAGAATGGCTACAACCCATGCAAAGCAAATGGCAACAAAAGTTAGAGAACGAACCAAAAATATTTTGAGAGTTTGAGGGACGAACAAAGGGATATTTACAAAAATACCCTGCTAAAAATTTATTTATGTAAAAATATTACTTAAAATCAAAATGTCATGAATAAATAACATCAGGAATACACTCCTTACACGGAAAAGAAAATATCATCATTACCCTTCTTGATGTCGCCAAGTGTAAATTGCCCCGCCACACAATGGGTAAATGTCAAACAAAAAAAGGTAATCGACATATTTCCTCTAAGGTATACATGATATTGTGGTGTATTCTTACACATATATATAATTTTAAGAGTGCATGGAAAGTCACAGGAACATTGCCCACATCATCACTTTTCCATTCCGTGTAGTCCTCCATGGGGCCAGTGGCAGGTCTGAAAAAAAAAAGAGTGGGAGAATCTCCAGATGGTTCTTGACAGTTGGCATACCAAAATAAGAGTTGATACTGCCCTCAGGCTTTCACACCTCCAATAGACGGGCCTTTTCCAGTAGGGGAATCGATAAAGCATTTAATAATACCAAAAGAAACTAAAATAAAAATTATCACATTGCACAGGTTTAAGGTTGGAGGTCAGCATACTAGGAGATTGAAATAGACAGGGAATTAACACCATAAAGGAACTTCAACTCCAAAAGACAAAAAAGCAAAGAAATGCCATTTCAGTCCATATTCAGAAACCCACAAAGCCATGGAAATTTATACCTTCCCTTTTCTGTTTTTTTGTGATTCTTTTGTGTGGGGGGTGGGGGTAGTGGCACATTGCATAGACCCAGTTGAACCCTGGGGAAGGCAGGGCACAGGCAACCCACACCATTTCCCACACTGTTTGAACATACAGTAATCACTTTCTCAGATAAGCATCATGGCCAACCACAGGAGTGGTACTTGTCAAGGCACAAGCACTAACAAAGGCAATATTAAATAGCTTTGCAGAAAAAACTGCAATGACTGAGAGGCAATATGAGACACATCTGACCAAAAAGGAAAGGAAGAAAGTTAAGTATCAGCATCCCATTGCAATGTATGAAAAAGCAAAACTGAGGGCAATACTCGATTCCCTTCCCGAAATCCCATTAGATTAACCATGTAATAAGACCTCCTTTACCTGAATATAGGGGTGAAACACAGAAGGCGAATGTGATGCCATAACTAATCTGGTGAAAACCAGAGCTTCAATCTTCAAATTTGAGGTGGAGGATTTGTCCTAGGAAGCACAAAGAAGTCAAGAGGATGGATCAGAAACAGTTACAGAAAACAAGCAGAAATGACTATGTAGTTGACATTAGACAACTAGGAACACTTCACCTACATTCAAGGCCTTTTCAATTCCCGTAACAAGTGAACCAATATGGTCAGCGAGGCAGTCTGGTAAGACAACCACAAGTTCTTTTAAAACAGAAAATGCACCTATCTGAGAGAAGGGAAGACATATATAATTAGCAAATAGCAGCTGCCATATTTAAAAAATAAGAAAGAAAACTCGAAGCAGAAATACCAGCCCCACCTTTGTCTTGATAGACTTTTCACGGAGCTGCCTATTCAAGGATTTTACAATTTTTGGCACTTCTTGTTTCAATAACCACCTTGGACTACAGATTGGGGGAACCAAAGTTAGTAACCAAATCAAATGTTTCCTAGATTCTTCAAAAAAAACAGGAACACAACAAAGTAAGGTTTATCTACCGGCAATGAACAAAAAATTATACCAGGGAGAGCATGTAGCAATTTGAAAGTACTAACATGAAGAATGAATGCATCCCCAAGCAAGTAGATCATAAAATCTTCAACACCCACTTCTCAATAAAACTTAAGATCCACCTAAATTTATCCGGGGATCTGAGAATGATGAGGACTGTGTCATTGTTTCAACATGCGAAAAAATAATTTTAAAATATCCATTTTTTGGATAAATATGCATATATTTTAGTATATTATTACTTCCACGCATTTGGTTTACCAGACAATTTAGGATTCGTGAACTAGACTTTTCCGCATTGACCGTAGTCGGTGTTAATTTATATCGAAACAAGTCCGAACGGCTTTGATTAACCGCCAAAGATCCCTTTTAACCCATACAATCTCTATTGTGATATCGGTGATTTAGTCCGAACAGGACTTCCATGCCCTAAAGCAATGGTATATTTGCAATTTTCCACTAAGCTAGAGTTTATTTGCAATTTTCCTAAACTAGGGTTTATTTGTGATTTCCCATAAACCAAGGGTTCATGTTGAAGATGACAAGCTTTCCATGTGATTCCCAGACTTTCACATAATTCCCTTGCACATTTATGCAATTTCATAAACTTCAGGGGGTAGAATTGTAATTTTTGAATTTCTTGTATGCAAGCATGGTTTTTCCATCAACTTTGAGAACATTTGAGTAAACTTGCACATTTCTTGAAGAATTTCTGAATTCTTAAGATTTTGCATAATCTCCTGAGTATTTTTACAATTTCTCAAAGTACAGGGGTAGAATTGCAATTTTTGCAAACTACAAGGTTTTCCCATGACTTGACAACAAATTCCCGGAATTTTGGACATTTCTGGGATCAACATGGTTTTTCCATGGCTCCCCTAAATTTGATTGAAAAATACAACTCAATTTCCTCAAAGGAGGGTATTTATGTAATGTATACAATCTTAATTGAGGGTTTTACACGGGAATTTCTTGAAGTTCTACAAATCATCAAGAGAAGGTCACCCCCTTTGCTTCCTGCACAGGTGCTCCTCCAAGGCTGTTCCAAAGATCTCCAAAGCTCAAGCTCTGTGTCCTCTCGTCGTTTGGCAAGACCTCCTATTTAGGAGTTGGTGTAGGAAAGGTGGAGGGAGGTCCTCCTAGTTTGTGCATTTACTGCATTGGTAGAAGCCTCCTCTGAGTTTGTGTGTAGAGAAGGCACGCCTCTCTTGGTATGCTCTCCTTTTTCCCCCTTCTTTCTTTTTGCCTTAGGGGGAGAAAACAAAGAGAAATCGTGGAGGCAGCTCCATCCTTCTTTTTTTTCTGTGTTTCCTCTTCTTCTTTTTTCGAACGAGCGCAGGGAGGGAGAGAGACCCCAGAGAGGATTCCTCCTGATCTGTGCGAACCGGAGGAGGTTCCTCTGGGTTTGCGTGACCCAGAGGGGCTTCCTCCGGGTTCGCCTGACCCGGAGGAAGCTCCTCCAGGTCTGCAACACCCGGTGGGGTTTCCTCCGGGTTCACCATACCCGGAGGAGGGTCCCTCCGGGTCCTTTGCGCAAAGAGAGAGAGGGGAAGGACGGAGGGCAGTCCCTCCTGGTTTTCTGGTCCAAAAAGGGTTATACAAACCCATTGACTAGTCCCTTTCAAAGGATTTTTTATGGTTTCCTGCTCCTCTCTCCAAGGCGGCGGTGCACAGAGGTTCTCTTGATTTGTCTTGACCTTGCTTGACACAACCTTGCTGCTCTTGGATCCCGGAGTGCAGGGATAACTGCGCGGCGCATTGGGAACACTCCACGGAAGCCGGGAGCCGTCATTTTTTTGTTGATTCTGCTGCGTGGGTACGTGGCTTGATGCCGCCCACCAAGTGTTTGATAGAATTACTGTGCATCAAAACACGTAATCCTTGTGTAATAATTCCGCCCGACAAGATTCCAAGGGCATTTAAATTAACCCACATATAACGGCCACGGTTCTATACTGCTTTACGCCGTCATTTAATTTTCTCTTTTCATCCAAAAATTCTCCGAAAAATCAGAAAAAAGCTTAAAATTTGTGGGGTTCAACAGTCACTCAATCCTAAAAGATAATGTGTCTATTGTACCTGAAAGGCTGAAACTCTTAGATTTTGATGGCTCAATAAATCTATCTTGAGCCAAAAAGGATAACATGTAGAATGATGGTGAGAACAGGAATTAGAATATTAGAATAGATAAGTAACAGGATATCTCAATGAATTCTGGCATTTCAGTCACTTTCCAATAAACAGCATATCTGGAGAGTGGGGTGCCCGTTCATTCTATGTAAAATAATGCTACGATCAGAGGCAGCTGTCATCAGAGTGGCGGCACATGTCAGTTTCAGATCTCTACTGGAACCTAACCAAAGTCATGCTGTAGTATCTCTTACAGCAATGAAATCCAGTGATAACTGAATAGACGAAAAGTATCTCCAAAAATAACATCCAGGAGAGAGGAAGAAGGCAATTTCTTTCCTTTCCTTAACAAAACTACATAATATGTGTCCTTATTCCGTCCCAGACAAGTTGACTGTCATAAACATGAACCACAGTATCAGGCTGCAGTATGGTTGGAAACATCTAAAAGATACAATAGAAAGAGTGGAATTTTTTTTCACCTTTTCATGCCACAATTCCTTATAAGGACCTGTTTGTTTGGGGGATAAATCGGGATACCCCACTAAAAGTTCTCCTATTCGCTTTAGTTGCTCATACAAGGTATTCCAGTTGAGTTAGGATATATAAGCTCTTATTCTGATTTATCTAGGGATAAGTTGTTCTACCAAAAAGGTAGAATAAGGAGGGTTAAACTTGTTCACAATTCTCGAGAAGATATTCCGGGTTATCTTATCTATTAATCAAAATATTTTGGTGTATTTTATGGAATACCTTACCTGCGGTTTAGCCTATCCACTTAACCTATTCCGCAATCAAACAGGGCTTAATGGCATTCACATCACATATAACACATCCTCACCATTGTGAAGGCTATACAGTCAAAAGAAAGCTGGCACATGTCCTGATAGCAGAATGAATGCCATCATCCTCAACATCAATGAATGCCACCATGCATCCTCAATATCCCAACCAAGCCAAAACAATGATGCTGTTTGCTTTGCCAAAAAGGTCCCCAACCATTCTAGTCACCATTCTACAAAAGTCATTAATAGCCCATGGGACCCCAGTGCAAGAGATTGTCATTCTCTTGGACCAAATTATCCATAAATAGCAGCGTGCAGAAATGCTCATATAGGTATCAGCTCATATCCAATTGAGACATTGCCCAACAATCAACTGAACCTCTGTTTCTTTTCTATAAAACCAGAAAATATCTAGTGTGAACATACTAAGTTTTCTTGCTTTTTTTGAAAGTGATACCAAGTCTTCTTGTTAGTTATGTAATAACCTTGATTCATGCAAAACAGCTATTTGGTAGGACTCCAAAAAGCAGTTTCCAACCACATCATGAAGGAAAAACATTTTCCTCCATTTTCATAAATTGTTTTTTTTTTTGAAAGTGGATAGTACCACTATGTATTAAATGAAAAGAAGATGTGCAAGTGTAGTCAAAAGCTCCCAAAAAGAGAACCTGTACAAAACCACACCAATGCGGTGTGGGGTGGTCTACCCCCCCCCCCAACTAAAACAAAGAGAGGTGAGTTGAGGGCATTCACATTACATAACAACTCTGCTCATTCCCTCACTCCAGTATAAATAAAAGAAAGAAGGGAGTCCACTCTAGCCTCCCTCCTGGAGATCTTGTTCCTTTCACACCATAGGGACCATAATGTGGCATGCAGAATGAGCCACCAAAGAACGCGATCACCTCTGAGGGGCCAACTCCTACCCCAGGACCCGATGAAGCGCTGCACGTCGGTCTGTCGGCCGAGTACACATCGGGCTCTCAAGGCCACACCCTCCCACACTGCCTGCAAGTAGGGACAGCCTACAAACAGGTGGTCCACGGACAGCCTAAATTATTTTTGTTGATATTAAAAATATGCCAGAGAGTTATCATGATATAACAGTGTTAATAATTTTAATTAAGACCATTGCAGTGGCAATTTACAATTACTTGACTATCATTCACCATTAAAATCCCAAACAATTTAACAATTTCACTAGTCAGGGAATGCATCAGAAACAATCCTTGCATATATAACACTGAATATGATCCTATAATAATGGATTGCATGCTAATGACCACTTGCCTTGAATCATCAATGTCCATTTGACCCTTTGTGACGTTACCAGTCTGGCGTAACAGCTCGATGAAGGTGTTGAACACATCCATCTGCAGCAAAAATGACAGTGTTCATCAACAAAATAGTGAGGAATATTTCTAACATAAATTATACAATGTCTTGCATTCCTTCATTAAGAACTGTCATTGTCTGTTCAACATCACCTTTACATTTTCTTCCCTTTCCCTGAACCTGTCAATCAACTTGGGGCAAGCCTGCAAAACATCAGAGGTGTCATAGATTTCAGACATACTTGGATATTTCTAGCAAAAAATCCCAAAAAGGTAGGTTATCCAGGAAAGCCAATTTCAGAAAGCATAGAGAATACTTGAATCAATTATATGCACCATGTCACAAAAGGAAAAAGTAAAACTTTCTCAATAACAAATTGCAGAATAGCTACTTGATTTTATTCTAAGAAACTACATGACGTGCATATGTACACAAAAGAAAAATAAGACAAAAAATCAGAGAAGAGTTTGAAATAGCATAAAAAGTTGACAGCTCCTCAATGTGGGACCCATGTAGGACACAACACCCACGAACATTCAATGAGGTGAGTTCTGATGCAAGCATTATGATAGCATGTCCACAAAGGCTTGCATTAGGGTAGTGATGAGAAAGGGGTAAACAGGCCGCTTTTCCTCATGCAGATTGATAGCATGACGGGCACAAAGGGCAATAGGGTTAAAACAATCAATATAAGTTATATGGAAACTAGTGAAACTTCGAGTAAAGAATTTGGTTATCTACTACATGCCTCCCAGTACATCTTTGATAGCATCTCTGGTCGAGAAACAACGATGGCGGCCAAACACTTGGCAGCTGCTCTTCTGACCTTCCAGCTGATATCCTCATCATCAGTGTATTCATTTGCACTTTCACTGCAGGCAATGTCAAAGGCAAAGACATTCATATAATCTGGTGGAATAATTAAGTAGAAATAACCATATAATTTCCCATGAAATCGATCCCGCAACATACTCATCATCTTCCTCCTCCTGATATTCGTCATCAGTATCCTCCTCCATATTATCAGTGAAGTTTGGGTCATAACTCAAATACTCCAGCGTAAGATGCAAAATTTCATCACAATACGTAGATATGTCCCTGGGACACCTAAGCAGAAAACTTTCCAATGCCTGTGAAAAAAGAGAGAGTAAAACACAACAGTAAAGTAAAATACAAAGGAAAATGACAAGAAAACTAGCAGAATGTGCAAACCTGCAAACTGTACTCCCGAAGTTCTTCATCAGCTTCTGATGCACTAGTGCAGTAACTAATTAGCAAGGGGACTGTATCACTAAGGTGAGGTCCAAATCGATATCCAACAGCACGACTGGAAGATTATTGCATATAATATCAAAATTTAGTATCAGGAAGTAAACGATGAGGAAGACAAGAAAGAGAGGAGAGGTGGAATTACAAATAAAACAAATTGTACAGACAACAATACAACTAAATATCATATGAATCAGAATGGTTTCCCGAGCTCCAAGCATCAACATGGCCGATGCAATATGGTGAGATACCAGTCTATCTTAGGGCTATTGAGATTCTTCAGAAGAGTTTTACAAGTCCTTACAAGTTGGTCTGAGTCGTGATACAAGTCAGTTCAAGTATAAATGTTACAGAGGTCTATCTTGAAAGAAAACTGTTACAGAGGTAGAAATGTTAAGCCTTACAAGTAAATCCAGTATGGCCCTAGTTGTGAACTGCTCATTCAGATCTTACATATTCTGTTTGTCGGTGCATTTCACTTTCCAGAAATGTTAAGGCTCCCAGAGATAGACAAAGCAGTGTCAAGCAAAAATGTAACAATAAATTGAAAGAAGTTTTCTTTTTTCATTGGGGAAATTTTATGGCCATATGCAATGCAGAACAAGACAGTTGCTGTAAGTTTCAATGCATGATCTAGATACTTATGCATGTAGCATTTATTTAAAATTGGATATGTGGCGTATGCTTTTAAATTTTGTAGGCTTCTCACCTCCCTTTGTATTTAACAAATTACATTTATTAGAAAGCTGTTGGTACCACACTACAAAGGGTTGATTGGGTTGATATGACTATGCTCAAATATTTTTTATGTTCTTTTGGTTACCATATAGACTGGCACAAACAATCCCACTCCATAAACGACCAATTGCATTGATATAACAATGCTCAAAGAACAAAGAAACAACAAGAGGAAGCCATGTAACTATCTTGATAATACTATGAAATTAAGCAGTTGAGTGACCTGGATGAGCATTTTATTGACAAAACCAGGATTTGAATATCAACAAACCGGTGGAATCCCCACCCAAAGAAAAGCACCACTTTAGGATGCTCAATTAACAACTTTAATGGTAAACACAAAAATGAATTATGGTGAGACATCAACTTCCTATTCTATTTCTGTTGGAAGTAAAAATTTTGCCTACAAAAACAAATCACCCCAGGATAATCCCCCATCTTTTCAACAAGCAAGGAGCCACAATATGTGGAGGTGAGACATTGCTTAAACTCACCACAGCAAAAAAGGGTGACCAGAACTCTGTGGGGGGTCTTTGAAGGGAGTGACTGGACCACCCATCTCAGCATAGCCTGTCCGGGGTAAGAACCTGCCCTGCCAGCCCTGCAACCTGCCAGGGGTGAAGACCTGTCCGGGGTGGAGTACCCGCCAAGGGTGAATACCTGTCCGGGGTGGAATACTTGCCCGGGGTGAAGCACCTGTCCGGGGTGGAGTACTTGACCGGGGTGAAACACCTATCAGGGGTGGACAGAACCTGCCCTGCCAGGGGTGTCCGGGGTGACATGCCAGGGTGATCTACCAGATGTGAAGGCCTGTCTGGGGTGGCCTGCCAGGGATGAATTGCTGTCAACAAGGGATGGAAGTGTGGTCACCCCCCCCCCGTTCCAGTCACCTCCTTGGCCAATGGTGACTATAAGGCGATTGTCACCTCCCTCATTTAATATGCAGGCTTCATGGCAGAAAGTAGCCCACTGAATGGGCCAGTAGGGGTTCGGGGGGGCACATCAGACTCTCCGGGGTCAAATGAAACCGGTGGGAACCTGCCCGGGGTCAAATGACCCCAGACAGACCTGCCCGGGGTCAATTGACCCCGGGGCGGTCCCAGCCCACCCGGGGTCACTTGACCCCAGTGCGGTTGGACCCTGCCCGGGGTCAATCAACCCAGCTGCCCTGCTCTCTCTCTCTCGGAACAAAAAAATGTGACTTTCCTCATGGGGTCATTTCAATCTCATTCACCCCGTATGGGTCAAATCAATCCCGGTGGCTTCCCACCTTCTATAAACAACCCCCCCCCAAGGGTCCAAGAAGAAGAACATAGAGATCTGGAGATCAGGAGAGATCTGGAGATCAAGAGTTCAAGACATTTTCAGAAGCATTGTTCGTTGTTTCAGCCCATCAAGGGTTTGTAATACCCCGGGCTTTATATTTATGCCCCTAAAGGCTATGTTTGTAATTATGCCCCTTTGAGGGCCATGTTTCTAATTTTCTACGCACTTGAGACGGCTAAAAAATATAATTCCATCACATAATGAGGAATTGCAAAAATGCCCTTCCTGAGACTGCAAGAAAAATTCAAATCCTGTTGTTTGCAGTTCTACCCTGCAACTCTATATAGATGGGGCTATGCCCCTACGTCTAACGTCAGTGCGGAGACCCCTTTCTCTTGTACAGTTGACAACTCGTCGACAACCCTTGTACTCATTTGGATCATGAATATACCCAGTTGTTCTTTTATGGGCTGGTCAAGAAATAATTGCAAATAAGCCCCGAGCTCCGAGAAATTGTGTACATACCCCTCTTTTTGTGAATCAACGCACAAGTGTCTTCTATGAAGTCTATTGTTGCTCCTTTGCTTAGAGACCTCGCTAGCTCAGCCTCACGCCTAAGTGTCATCCCAAACCTAGGCCCGCCCCGGGTCTAGAAAAATTATCAAAATACCCTTGTGACCTAAAAACGGCCCAAGAGTCTTCAAAACCTTCAGAAAAATTGCTTTCGTGCCCTTGGAAGCCAGAGATCGCTCCATAATCTCCCTCTAACCTGAAAATTCCAGAAATGCCCCTGATTTGATAAAATTATCAAAATACCCCTAGAAGTCCGAAATTATAAAAATACCCCTGGAATCCAGAAAACCTCCCAACACTTCAAAAAATGCCTACGGCTTCTGCAAAATTGTAGTTATATCCTCAAATTACAAGGTTTCTTCCCCAACCTAGTGGCCTAAGATGAAACCCTAATCACATTAAGTGTTCGGTAATAAGTGAAAATTAGTTTTGAGCCATGCGAGCAAGCTTGCCCTCAATATTAGAACCCCTATAGAAGACCTTAAGATTTCTTTGACAGTTAAACAAAGGTGTTCGAACATTAGGCTGATGTAAATCAACACTGACTGCGGTCAGTGGGGAAAGGTCCATCACTCGAACCCAAATTGTTTGATACGATGTGCACCCACGGAATAAACCCCGCACAAACTATTTATATAACCCCTTCTATGTGCAATCCTTATAATCTTCTTCCAGAAGAATATTCCATGACCCAACAATTTCCTACTCCAAAATTAACATATAAGCTACCTCACCAAAAAGGTAACATGCCTACCCCATTCCCATGTGCCTGCCCTCTATATGCCCAGAGTTTTAATTCTTGAGCAAGGACAATATGATAACTGGATTCTTGGAGTCATCATAGAATTTCTGAATGTAGGAAGCAGTACTACCTGATATCGTACAGAGGAGGGGAACCGGTGCCACAAGGATCCCACCACTGCAGAGTCAGGGAAGGTCAATTGTGTGCAGCCTTACCCCTATTTTGCAAAGAGGTTGTTTCTGGATTTGAACCAGTGACCTCCAGGTCAAAATGGAGCAAACTTACCTAGTATCTTACGAATATAATACAAATGCAAACTTTCTTAATGCCAAGAGCTACACATCAAAAGGAAGAGATAGAGCCAGATTGAGCTAATTAAAGACCTACACTCCCGAAGTTTTGTTTTATTTGGCCAAATCAAAATACTTATCAGAAGAAGAAAAAGTTGGTGAATGTATATGAACAGAGTAGCAGGCAGTGATAACACCACCTAAAGCATAAAAAATATTTTTCTGTAGAAGCTATTGACTACTAAATAACAAGGGGGAGTATAGAAATTACCTTAAAGCCCCAATCATCTGAATGTTTGTACGGGTCATTTCAGGCTTTATGCTTTTATTTTTCAACAACTTGACTACTTCAACAGTTGCTTTTGCCAATAGATCATCCGACAAACTCGAAGCAAGAGATGCTAAAAAGTCAAGTTAATCACAATGAAAAGTGTAGCAATAGGTAATAAGATGAACAAAAATCATCAGCTGTGCCAAATTTAATTCTCACCAGTACAGGCTACTGACTTCTTTCTAATACTTGTTTGGTTTGAACCTAACTGCGACAATAATGCATTCAGAAGTTTTTCATGATCTGCAGTCATTAGATTGCCAAATCTATGAAGAACATCACACAAGATGTCCAGACACTCACACTTCACTTCTGTGCTCTTCCCCTGCCAAAAAATGAGAAACCTAAATAACAGAGTCACCAACTAAGATTCAATCAACTGATGAAACAATGACCAGTTTGCAATTCCAAGACGGCTGAATTATTTTGAGCTTAGTGCCTGATGTTTTAACAGAGGCATATAGAAAGCCTACCAATATAGATGAACAACCATGATCTGATAATTGAAAATAAAATTGTTGGAGGCAGTCCAAAAGAGCAAAAACCATAAAAATATAAAAAGGCCACCAGAAGAGCTAAGCAGATGCAACATAGTTGTATTCAATCTAAACTTGATAGGTTTCTCATCTCCGCTGATTGGTTGAAGATCTTTTGAATAACTCAAATCAAAGGATAGGAAAGAACTACAGCTCTAAATTAAAGAGCAGAAGAATTTTTCAGAATGAATTGCCCTGGATTAGACATCAAGGTTTCAAAGTATTGGTGGACAATTGGTGGAAGGAAGCACATGTAGCTAAGCATGCATGTAAAGGTTTATATAAAAAGTTTAAGTGGGTAAAAAACTGGATGAAAAAAATGGAGCATTCAGGAGTTTGATGTAGATAAAATCAAGCAGGAACTACTCCCAAAAAATGATGAATTTGAAAGGAAAAATGAACAAGAACCCTTAACTGCAGAAGAGAACTAGCACTAAAGATGTACAATATAGAATACAAAGATTGGCTCTTTGGCAAAGAAACCAAATGGAAGCAGAGGGCACAAGAACAGTCCTCTGAAGATGATGATAAGGATACACCATTTTTCATGAGGTTGCAAGCGCTAAAAAGAAGGTTCTGTGAATTGAACATATAAAGGAAGATGACAAGCCCAATTGAGGACATAAATGGGATGAAGGAGATGTTTACTATGACAGACTCATTGAGGACACAAATGGGATTCAGGAGATATTTACTAACTTTTTTCAGAAACTATTGCAAGAAAAAAAAACCATTGGAGACCCTCCTTAGAGAATGACACTTCCAAAAAATGACAGCACAGAGGCTGCTTATTTATGCAATCCTTTTCAGGAACAAGAAGTTAAGGAGGCAATATTCAGCATGGATCCAAATAAATTGACTGGACCGGATGGGTCCCTTTTGGGCTTTCTACCAACCTTTTTAGGCCACCATCAACACCGATATGATGAAAACTGTGAAAGAATTTGACACGCCCTAAAATGTTTTAATTTGACATTTATACTGCTGATTCCAATGGATGAATGTTTGAAAAGTGTCTGGGTTCAGGCCTATGAGTTTGTAAATGCGTTTCATGAAGTTATAACTAAGGTGATGACCACTAGACTGAAAAGGATCATAAGGCTGATGGTTGGAAAGAATCAGACTGCCATTGCAGAGGAGAAATACATCTTAGATAACTATATGGCAGCTTATGAAGCTCACACTATCAGTAAATCGGGAACAGGGAATGTTTGGTGATGACATCAGACTTTGACAAGGCTTATGGTAGAGTTAGTTATCAGCGCCTTAACAAAATTCGAGGCCTCATGGATTTCAGGAAGAAATGGATTAAATGGATCATAAATTGTGTCACAACAGCTTGATTCTGGCCCAATTCCCAATTCATTATAGAATAAAATTGCAGGGTGTGGACTAGTGGATGGTATTCTTGTAGGAAGGAATAATTTTCAACCCATCCACTTACAATTTCTGATGATACCTTACTTTCAAGCTCTGGACAGATCAATATGATTAGTAACACAAAAAAATACCTCAACCGATTGAAGTTATCTCAGGCTTAAAGATTGACAAATGAGAAGCAGTGGGTCTGGACTCCCTCAGTACAGGATACTCCAAATTGCAGATATTTTAGGGTGCAGATGGAGAAAAATCCCAATAAATACTTGGGATTGCCATTGTCAGATGGCCCTATTAGAATCCAGGGTAGGACAAGATTTTCAAAAGATTGACAAAAGGCTAGATGGAGAAAGCATCAAAGCAAAACTACTGTCAGCAGGGAATGGTGTAGGCTTCAACTCAGTTCTGTCTCTGGGCAGATGAGAGTCATTCAGTGGCAGAAAACCAGTCACAATGGTCAGTGCAACAGCTGGCAGGGCAAGAGCATTGGCCCCAGGTGAGGACTTAGGGACAAGGAACCTTATCTTTCCCCCCATGCTCTTTTGGTGGCATCAGGCAAGGTGTTGTAGTTTAGTCCCATATCGGATATCCATGAAAGTGTCACGTCTATATATGTAGAGGACTCCCTTGACACTGCCCTAGGTTTTGGGTTGAGTTCAGGCCTCCAACATGGTATCAAAGCGGGTTTACCCATTGGATCCAGATGTGAACACTTGACCCTACCCGTGATGCTCTCCAAACCGGTTGGTTCAGTGCGAGAGGGTGTTGTGGTCGAGTCCCATATCGGATATCCATGGGAGTCTCAAACTCTATATATATGGAGGATTCCCTCAACTCAATGTCTAGGTTTTGGGTTGACTTCAGGCCTCCATCACAAGGAATTCCAAATCAGATTGGGCACCAAGATGGGCTATGCCCACTGCTGATCTGGATTGGATCAGATCGGCTGATCCAATGGAAGTGAGCCAACCCAACTTTTAAAAAAAATACTTGCTCCATAAATAAAAGGTGATTTTATAAATTAAAAAGTATATTGATAAATAAAAAAATATTTATACAAATTATAACATTTTTATAAAACTGCTCTAATTAATAAACCCAAGTCAACAAAGATCAAATGATTCATAGAAGAATCAGCCGATTTCACTCTGGTTCGCCAGAATCAAGTTCATTTTAGTTATTTTTTATTAGAGATTTTTAGTTTCCAACCCCTATAACCTTCCATATTTATGGATTAGCCCCTCCAAGCAGGTTGAGGGATGATGATGGAAAATCTTCCTTGCCCTGCCTCTGGACGGATGAGCAGGGACCCTGTTCATCAATGCTTCCAAAGGCACCCAGCTTGAGCTAGGGCCACATAATTTCCTATCAACACATTGAATAAGCAGGAACAGAGCTCTATCTGATTCTAAAGCAGTAAGGTGTTCTCATGGCCATGATTTGCCAGATCGGACCGACTCTGTCCATACAGCCTTATTGTATTGGACCAGAACCAACCCAAGCCCAGATACAAGGTGTTCGACTCAGCCGAGATGGCATCCATTGTTCTACCCGGCCGAGACACTCCAAGATGGTCTGAGCCGGATCATATTGCACTATACAGTGACCAGCTCATGTCGATCAGGCAAACCCTGCTCATGGCTACATCGGAAGCTTTGTTGAGAGGTACTGACAAGGTTTTAACCAGCAACAAAACAGTCATGTCACTGTGAAGTGTGGAGTGGCTTGTGGTGACAGCAAAGTCAAGGTCCAGAATAAGAAATAGTGGCAGCAAAAGTAGAGAGTTTCAGAAAACAACTAGTTCAACTATGATATTTCCAATACGGGTCTGGATCTGTGGTATGGCTGAAGAAGAAGAAGAAGAAGAAGAAGAAGAAGAAGAAGAGAAGAAGAAGAAGAAGAAAACAGTGCCAGCACAAGCAAAGCCTTGCAGTATGTAACTTGTCCACCTACTCCAATATTCCCAACATAAGTTTGGGTCTGTGGTGTTGCTGAAGATCACTCCATGGGAACATTGTTCAATTGCTGTTCAAATAATCCTCAGCGCAAAGACTTGTTCCCTTTAAAAATTTAGCAATAAAATATTGCATATTCATATGTGAAGGGACAAGTTGGCACTCTCTCTCCAGCTGGTTCTGGAGAGCAGCTCTGGGGACAGGGAGGCATGCGGAGAGGGAGCCCAGAGGTTGCCTCCGGTGCGAACCGAGTCCCCTTAGGGGGAGGTCCCCGCCATCGTCAGAGCTTTGGGAGGCCGCATGTTTGGTCTCCTCCTGGCTTCGCTCATACACAGGGACCCAAGTGTTACCAATGCAGGCAAACCGGCCATCTACAGCGCGCCTACAGGATGCCGGCGGAAGCAGGCCCAGTAGGGGAAGTCAAGTGGACCAACAGGTGCTACAAGAGGAGCATGGGCCTCTGAGGCACTCCTATGCGGATGCTTTTCGGGTGGTCTGCCTGCAAGTCGGGACTGCATGTCTGGGGGAGATATGCCAGCCGCACTTTTCCATGACCGGATGATGTGGCTAAGGCGATGCCTTTGGGTGTCCATCGTGGAGGGGAGTCTGGAGGAGTCGCAGGTCGAATCCCTGCTGGACAGGGGGAGTAGTAAGGAGGGGGAATGGGCAGTCTCCCAACTAAACAGCGCGGGGTTCTTAGCTGTCGGACCAGCCATAGAAGAGGCAGCCTCAGTTGCGACAACGGGATTCTTGTTTTTTTTTTTTTTGGGAGGGGGGGGGGTTTGTGTGGAGGAAGCTTGCTCAAGCTGGCCCCCTGGACTTTGAACAGAGAAACCTTCCCGGCCCACATCTGGCAGGTAGCCCCCCCCCCTCATCTTCTATGATGAGGTCGGAGCAGCATTGATTGTCGGAGGCTTCAGGGCGGTAGTTCCCAACTCGGTCAGGCTGGCAGCGGGAGAGGGTAGGTCACGGCTTGACTTGATGGTGCTAGTCTCCAGCATGGACGCCATCCCGGCGGTAGTGACAATGGAAGCCGGCAGAGTTGTCTTCCCAGTGAGAATAGTGTGCGGAAAGCTGAGCATCAGGGCATCAGGCAGGAGGAAGAAGACACGTATGGACAAGACGGTGGAAATTCGTATTCAAATTTGAATTTCCTGGGCAAGCTTAGTGGGTCCAAGCCATCCTACCGGCAGGTAGTGAGCCTGGTTGTCCCAATACCCGATCCGAAGGCGCAGGCAGTGTTGACGAAAGACATGGCTACCCAAACCCGAGTGACAACCGGGAAGACGCACCAGCTGGGACCCGACCAATATCTGTTGGCCCATGACTTACCTGATTCCGGGAGTCACAGATGTAACGGGTCAGGGGGAACTGACACTATGCTTCTCCCCTACCCGATTCCGCCCAGCCAACTGTCCTCGCCCATGCAGCAGAACGGCGCCACCACCTCCGGCTCATGCCCCGCCCACGGCCTCAGCGATCATCCCTCCGATGACCGGCGGACAACTGGACGAGGGATGTGCAGTGTCCTCCCTACAGAAGCTCGTGAAGGCCCCGATGGACGGACAAGGATGGGGACTACGGTCCTCCCTGTTGAAGTCCCTACAGGCCATGGCGTGGGTCTCCTTGTTGCAGTATCTTCTCCTCCGACCAAGCTCATCTACGGCAGTGTAACAAAGGCACGAGAGGGATCCGAGAGGTAGACAGGCACAGGCAACCAGAGTGGAATTTGACACAGGTTTTTCCGGTGAGCGCCATCTTCCTTCGGCACTGCTCCGACCGACGGTTCTAACCAAGCAATCAGCCCTTCTGCCGGCAGGACCTTTCCACGTCAACATGGGGCAGCTGCAGCTAGACGGAGATGAGGATTGCTGCCAGGGGATGACAACAAGAAGTCCGGTGCACCGAGTCCCTGATTCCTCACTGCCGAGGGTGGCCAGACGATTGAGGTTGGAACATCAAACCCATGGGACCCGGACTTGGCCAGGGACTACCGGGGATCTGCCCAGGATGCCCTAGCAGGTCTCCCGGAATACCCTGGCCAGCAGGACAGCTACCTACTGCGAGCTAGGGACGTCTAGAAGGATGGGTGGATGCAGGAAGCCGAGGGGGAAGAAAAGTCAACTACTGAAGACATGCTGCCACCTGAGGATGAAAAGATCGTCCCGGTCACACCAAGAGAGGCTACAGAGTTGGTGAAAAGATCGTCCCAGTCACACCAAGAGAGGCTACAGAGTTGCAGGAGGGTAGCTCAGAGGGAGAGGGGGCGGAGGAGAGGGCTAGGTTGGGTAGGGAGGAGGTGAGGGAGCTGACGGAGTCACATGTGAGGGAGCTGACGAACAAATTGGCGGTGTCCTTAGAGGGGCTGGAAAGGGACCTCAGGGGGATATTGGGCAAGGTCCAAAAAAGGTGGCTCTTTAGCATGGTTAGGGAAGCAAAGGGGGGGAATCATAGAAAAAGTCATTGAGGGGGTTAAGGGAAGAGATGAGAGGGGAAATAAGTCAGAGGGGGGTGCGTAGAATTGTCCACATGAGTATTGTTTTCTAGAACATATGGAAGATCTGTGGGGGTGAGAAAAGGAGGGTGGTGAAAGAGATGGTAAGAAGATGCAAGATTGACATTATGTGTCTGCAAGAGTCTAAGTGTAAAGGAGTTGGAGAGTCAATCATGGGGAGATGGGGGGAGCTAGGCTGTCAAAGGGGGTTGCCTCCCCGACAGTGGGGAGGACAGGTGGTATCATGGTTCAATGGAACCAATTTGAGGTAGAGGATGTGGAAGAAGATAGAAAGGTCATCCAGGAGTTTATCTCCCTGCATTTTTGCAACATGAGAGATGACTTCTCATGGGATTTCTCGAGGATCTACGACCCCCAACCCAGGGAAGGAAATATATCCCTATTAGATGAGTTGCTCCTATAGTATAAAAACTCAACAAATGGCCTTGGTGTGTGGCTGGTGATTTCAATACAGTCACAATGGCTTGAGAAGATAAGGGAAATACCCCATATAGGGAAATGGAGGATTTTAATGACTTCATAGAGGAAGCGGCTCTGATCAACATTGGCCTAGAGAATGCTCAGTTCACCTGGTCCAATATGAGAGGTAACACCTACATGCTCCAGGTTGGACAGATTCCAAGTGTTAGAGTGAGAGGATCACTTCCCTCATGTTCAAGCATCTTGTTTGGCTAGGTCGGTATCAGATCACAAACCAATTTTACTTAAGACCAGCCGTAGATCGGAGTGGAGGTAGTGCTTCAAGTTTAAAAGATATTGGTTCAGAAAGACAGATTTCATGGAGACTGTCAGGTGGGTTTGGAATGAGTAGAAGCAAGAGTAGTCTTTTATGGCTACACTGATGGAAAAACTTAAGCATCTGACTCAAGTGCTTAAAGGTTAGGTGTTGACAATATCCTACCTAGCACAGCTGCAAAGGACATGATACTACAACAATTGGAAAGTTTGGACAGCTTGGAGGAGGCAAAGCTAATGGATGGTTTAGACATGAGGCATGGGGATACATTCAAGACAGAGCTTGAAGAGATCCTCTCACGGGAAGAGATCTATTGGAAGCAGAGATTAAGATAGAAATGACTCAAGGAAGAAGACAGGAATGCTGCTCATTTTCAGAGGATTGCTTCAGGGAGTAAGAGAATCAACCGCATTGCTTCAATCAGGTGACCATCACTAGGGGGAAGAGATCAGGGAGCAGGCCAGTGCTTTGACTACTTTCTACTCCAATCTCTTTACCGAAGATCACAAGTTCAGACTAGAGATTGCAGATCGCCTACTTCCTCAACTCTCAGCTATAGAGAGTGGAGTTCTCTCCCGCCCCTTCTCGGAGGAGGAGGTTCAACATGCAATTTTCTCCCTTGCAAGTGACAAAGCACTGGGCCCAGATGGTTTCACTTTGGTCTTCTTCCAGAAGTGTTGGGACATAATCAAGAATGATCTACTTCAAGCACTAGAAAAATTTCTGGAGAGTAAGGCCCATCTGAGGGGCATCAACAAAACCTTATTGATCCTCATCCCAAAAAAAACAAGGTGCACAAGGCTTCATGGATTATAGACCCATCAACTTGTTGAACGATACATACAAAATTATCACAAAGTTGTTGACTATGAGACTTGATAGGGTGATCGGCAAAGTGGTTAGTGGACACCAAGGGGCCTTTATCAAGGGAAGACACATAGAAAAACTTTCTTGTTGATCACGAGTGTTTATATGCTTTGAATGTCCAAAGAAAGAGAGGTGTGGTTTTGAAACTGGAGTTTGAGAAGGCGTACGATTCTGTTAATTGGCATTGCCTGCCTGAGGTATTAGCTAAGATAGGTTTCAACCAAAGGTGACTCGGGTGGATCCAGGCATGTATTTCCTCAGACTTTTTTGCAATCCTTATCAAGGGTCAGCCCACTACTTACTCCTATAGTGACAGAGGACTCCTTCAGGAATGTCCCATGTCTCCTCTCATGTTTGTCCCAATAACACATATATTGAGCAGGACGTGGACAAGGACAGAATCAATAGGACTGATCAAAGGCTTCCAACTGAGACCCCACAATGTCGGCGTCAGTCATCTGCAGTACGCTGATGATACCATCCTTTTTTTAGCTAACAAGGAGAGCCAATTGTATGCCGCCAGGCTGATGCTGTAGAAGGTCAATTTCAGCAAAAGTCGAATAGTAGGGGTCAACATGGAGGAGAGGTCCCTCAGGAGAACAGCTTTCATATTACGTTGTCAAATAGGGGAGTTTCCTTTCTACTGCCTAGGCCTACTTTTGTCTCCAAGTGCCCTACATTGTAGTGATTGGCAAGGGTGGTGTCCAGGTATGAGTCCAGGTTAGGAGGGGGGAAGGCGAGGCACCTCTCATATGAAGGGAAAATGGTGCTATGCAAATCTGTGTTGGAAAGTCTTCCGATTTACTACCTATCCATTTTCAAGTTTCCAAAAGCAGTGGCCAAGAAGCTAAAGTCTATTCAAACAAGATTCTTCTGACATGGTAGCGAAGACAATTGCAAGGGTTGACATGATATCTCATAGGGCAGAATTTGCAAGAGTAAGGAAATAGGGGGTGTGAGAATCAAGAGCATCAGAGATTTCAACCTGACACTACTATGCAAATGGTTGTGGAGGCTTGAAGCTGAGAACAGGGGCCCATCGCTACAGCTAATTAGCAAAGGTACTATGGCTGGGCCAAAGACTAGGACTTGACACGGACATCTCAACACAATGTCTCGCCAATCTGGAGAGGCATCCTCAACGCAGTGACATCGTCAACACAAGTGTTCAGGTTTGTTTGGGCAATGAATAGAGGTGCCAATTTTATCATAAAAAAAAGGATAGTGCGGGGATTTCACCCTAGAGGACAGCTTCCAAAAGCTTTTCGCGATAGCGGAGGTCCCTCGGATTTTCGTGGCTCACAACTTTGACACACAACTCTCAGGGGAAACATGGGCGCCCACCTTCAAGAGGAATCTTAGGCCCACAGAGATGGATCAGCTAGAGGGACTCTTATTACTCATACACTATGCCCCGGTACAAAGCGAAGACGACGGGTAGTGGTGGAGATGGGATTTCTCCCATCTGTTTTTAGTTAGGTCATCCTACTCATTAATTTCAGACGGGGGCATGCGTCACCAATTTGCATCACAAATATGGACTCGTCAGAACCCTGTGAAAGTGAAGTTGTTAGTATAGAGAAGATCACATGGTCGACTACCCACATGTGATAGGATCATAGGATTGCTATGTTCCTATAGGATATCCCCACACTTTGTTGCTTACGTGGAGAGGTGGAGGAAAACTTAAACCACCTCTTCACGGGATGCTCTTTTATTGGGGAAGTATGGATTAAGGTCGCCAATAAGATTCACTACACTATCGGCCCGTATGAGAGCGTGCATCAACTATTCGATAGCTAACACAAGAAATAGAACTTGAAGGGAGATAGACTGACTTGGTGGCTCATCCCGCATGCTACACTATGGGCTCTATGGGAAGAAAGGAATAACAGGATCTTCATAAGCAAAGTCAGAATTGAAGACGGGCTTGCCTCTTTTATTTGCGAGAAGGCGAGAAAAAGGGCCAAACATCTATGCTAAGTGGAGTATTACAACTCCTCTCTTTCCCTTTTGCTGGGAAGATAGTGAGGTGTACATCGCCTCGGTGTGGAGCTTTCCTTTTTTGTATAGAGATCTTTTTGAGTGCTAATTGACTACACTTATACATCCCTCTCCTTGTACAAAGCAAAGGACGTTTTTAGTTAGGTCATCCTACTCATTCATTTCAGACGAGGGCATGCGTCACCAATTTGCATCACAAATATGGACTCGTCAGAACCCTGTGAAAGTGAAGTTGTTAGTATAGAGAAGATCACATGGTCGACTACCCACATGTGATAGGATCATAGGATTGCTATGTTCCTATAGGATATCCCCACACTTTGTTGCTTACGTGGAGAGGTGGAGGAAAACTTAAACCACCTCTTCACGGGATGCTCATTTATTAGGGAAGTATAGATTAAGGTCGCCAATAAGATTCACTACACTATCGACCCGTATGAGAGCGTGCATCAACTATTCGATAGCTAACACAAGAAATGGAACTTGAAGGGAGATAGACTGACTTGGTGGCTCATCCCGCATGCTACACTATGGGCTCTATGGGAAGAAAGGAATAACAGGATCTTCATAAGCAAAGCCAGAATTGAAGACAGGCTTGCCTCTTTTATTTGCGAGAAGGCGAGAAAAAGGGCCAAACATCTATGCCAAGTGGAGTATTACAACTCCTCTCTTTCCCTTTTGCTGGGGAGATAGTGAGGTGTACATCGCCTCGGTGTGGAGCTTTCATTTTTTGTATAGAGATCTTTTGAGTGCTAATTGACTACACTTGTACATCTCTCTCCTTTTTCATTTAATACAATTGTGGTACCATCCACTTCTCAAAAAAAATATTCATATGTGACGAGAATATGTGTTTGCCTCTATTGGTTCTGAATGTGGTTGCCCAAACAATTTCAAGAACACTTCTCAAAAAAAAAAAAACAATTTCAAGGACAACATAAAGGAATATAGGAAGCACAACCAAAATAACATGAATCATGCAACCAGACATAAATCACTTTCTTTTCAGTTAGCAAAAATTTTAGAACTATCATTCATTTTTCTTTATTTTTGAGGGCGAAGGTAACTATAAGGCCACAGTTCATTTTTTTGAAAGTGGGTAAGTACCACTAATATATTTAAAAGAAAAGGAGGAATATACATGTATAGGCGAGCCAAAACCCAAAAAAAGTAACCCCCCAAAACACCTATACAACAAAACTCACACCAAGAGAGTGTGAATCAATTAACCCCCCCAAACAGATAAAAAGAGGGGAAACAATGGAATTCACATTAGAAAGAGTGATCGCCCATTCCTTAACTCTAGGCCATACAAAATCAACAAGAGCATCCTCGCCCCGCGACTCCCTCCTGAAGATACGGTGGTTCTACTCTCCCCGAAGTGCCCATAACATGGCGTGAAGGATACACCACCACACCATCCTATCCGGCTTGAGGGGCCAAGGCCTGTCCCAATCCCCAAGCAAGCAGCGAACCTCACTCCGCAGGTTGATGGTGCAGCTGGTCCTTCGAGCAACCTCCATCCACACACTCTGAGAGTAAGAGCAACCGACAAAAAGGTGGTCAAGGTACTCATCATCGACGCCACAAAGACAACAAGTAGAAACCACACCTGGCAATAAACGTGACAACCTGTCCCAAGTGAGGAGCCTCCTATAGGAGATTCTCCAAACCAACAGCTTTACTTTGAGGGGGCTCTTCGATTTCCAGACTTGATCATGAAAGCCATGTCGCACACCTCCATCAAAGATAACAACATATGTCGACTTGACTGTGAAGGTGCCTTTCTTCTCCCACCTCCAGATCCATTCATCCTCATCTACTCGAAGACGGTAGAAGAGGAGAAATGAAAGAAGGCCCTAGAGCTACTCCACCTCCTCCTGACAGAAGTCCCGCCTGGAGGTCGGTGCCTAGAAGCCACTCGGGATGTGCTAATCAAAAGCCTGAGCCACAATGCCAAGTGGCGCCGCAGCAATCGCGAAGAGGCTAGGAAACAAGGACTCTAAGGAGGAATCCTCACACCATCTGTCCTTCCAGAAGAGGCACTTATAGCCATCTCCCAGTTGGACCCAGACGGCGACGCCGAGAAAGTCCCTGCAAGAGAAGATATCACGCCAGAGAGGAGAAGTCCTATAGCGCAGGAGAAGGAGCGAAATCCCAAACCCTCATCGAAGGGAAGTAGCATTGTCTAATCACTTAGGACCACAGTCCCTTCTCTCCACATCCTAACCTCCACAGCCATTTGCACAGTGGAGCCATATTGAAGTTTCTAACATGCTTCAACCCCAAACCTCCTTGTTCCTTGCTAGTGGTCCTCCTGCCCCAAGAAATACCATGCCATCCTCTGCACCGGCCCCTACTTCCATGCCAAAAGAATCCGCACCGAATGGAGTTGAGCTTCCTGACCACAGTGTTGGGAATGCGAAACATAGAAAGAAAATAAGTAGGGAGGCTGTCCAAAACTGAGCTGCACAGAGTCATTCAACCCCCATAAGATAATAATTTAGCCTTGCATCCAACAAGCCTAGCCCCGTATCTCTGAATCATGGGAAGCCAGTCTGCACATCTGAGGGAGCCCAGGGAAAGAGAAAAGCTCAGGTAAGATGAGAGGAAATCCCCAATAGCACATTCCAACAAAGTCGTCGCCCTCAGAAGAGGTCTATCCTCCATATTCACCCCAACCAAAAAACTTTTACTGAAATTAACCTTCAGGTCGGTGACCTCCTCCAAAAGTTCCAACAAGAGCCTAGGCTTAGAAGGGTGCTGCCCACCCTCATCAAGAAACAAAATAATATCATCCACATACTACGAGTAGGAGAGAGAGAGGCCATCTCTGGCCAACTGGAAACTTCTAATCAATCCAGCAGCCTCAGCCTTCTGCCACACCCTGCTCACGACACTATCTACAAGCACAAACAGGAGGGGAGACAAAGGGTCCCTTGACGCAACCCCCGACCGCTGTGGAACCAAGAGCTCAACTTTCCATTAATAAGAACAGAAATGAAGTTGAAGTCACACAAACTCTGACCCATCCAATCCACCTGTCCCCAAAACCCATCATGTGCAAAACATCAAAGAGACACTGTCAACTCACCCTGTCATAGGCCTTCTCAAAGTCCAAGCTTCAAAACCACCCCTTTTCTCCTATGTTGCTTCACAGCAAAAAGACACTCATGCATCACCAATAAGTTGTCCAAAATATGTCTCCCTCTGATGAAAACATCCTGGAAGTGACTGACCAAGGTACCCATCACAGTGACAAATCTCCCTGCTAACATCTTGGTGATGATCTTGTAAGTACCATTGAGCAAGCTGATGAGCCTAAAGTCCCGAAAAGCCTAGGCACCCTCCTTCTTAAGGATGAGCACCAAGAGAGTCATATTGATGCCCCCCAAGTGAGCTCTCCCATCCTGAAACACCCTCACTGCCGCAATGAGATCCTCTTTGATTAACCCCCAAGACTTCTAAAAGAAGACTAGGTGAAACCATCGAGCCCTGGGGCCCTATCCCCTGCCAGAGAAAACACAACCTAGTGGACCTCCTCCTCTGAGAAGGGCAGCGAGATGACGCCCTCTCCTCAGGGAAAAGACAAGAGAGAAGGTCAGCAACAATCCTCGGCGTGTAAAACAACTCCTCAGTAAACAAAAAAGAGAAGAAGACTCTCGCCTGATCTCTGATCTCCACCTCGGAATAAAAGGAACGGCCCCCCACCTTGATGCAAGAGATGGAGTTAACCACCCTCCTCCCTGACTGGAAGTATGTTGTGTTCCTGTCACCTTCCTTAATCCATCTATCCCTTGATCTCTGCCCCCAGTAAATCTCCTCTCTGGCCATTAAGTCATCAAACTGTCCCTTCAAGGAATCCCTCAAAACTCTGTCCTCATCCATAAGGCCTGCCTCCTCCAAGCTGTATAAACTCGCAAGGTGTTGAAGAATCATGTCTTTGGCCACCCTCCTAGGGAGGGTTTTATCAGCTCCCCAAGAGTGAAGAGTCTGCGCAGTATACTTCAATTTCCGCACCAAAATACCCATATATCAGGCCACAGTTCATTGAACAGAAAAGAAAGAAGATTGCAAAATATAACTCTCATTCATAAAGCAGTACAGTTGTACATGTTACAAAGAAGAAAGTCTTACAGAACTAGTTATTCCAGCTGTCAACTGGGGAGAAAGACAAATAAGAACACGTTGCGCTAGGGCTGGCGTAGTGACTTCTGAAACTATTGTCTTCAGAGCAATACTAGCAATATCACGATGCTGATCCTTTCCATTCAGCAACTTATCACATAGCCTGTTGGTCATTTCTAAAACCCTTTCTTCACTAACTTTCTTCACAAGTGGTGCTAGACTACAAGGCAAAGAAAAAACGGGGAAAATTTTAAGAAAATTATATACATATAGTGAACAAACAAGACAAATAAGACATAAGGAGAATAAATATTCACATTCCTTTCTGTTTTCAAAAGAGCAGTGAAAAGAAATGAAATACAGATTCATAAGAAATAAAAAATTGGAATTATTAAAAAAAGTTGGAATTAAGGATAGAGAAAGGTACATCAAATTTATAAAGCTACTGCATATAAAACACAGAGCATCAAAAAGACTTGACTCTCAAGCAACTGCTCGCTTCTGACCCAGGGATACAATTTTAGATTGACAAGAAAACATCCACCTGTCGTAAAGGGTTAACCCTCTTTTTCTATTGTTTTTCTTTTTCTGTACAGGGATTTGAAAAGTGGGAAAGGTTAAGAAGCTTGGATTCAAAGTCAAGTCTGCATCATCCCAGCAAATTGTCAATCATCCGAGAAGAGAATGTGAAA
Organism: Amorphophallus konjac; assembly: GCA_022559845.1. Classification (NCBI taxonomy): domain Eukaryota; kingdom Viridiplantae; phylum Streptophyta; class Magnoliopsida; order Alismatales; family Araceae; genus Amorphophallus; species Amorphophallus konjac. The sequence continues at coordinate 32,943,046 of CM040128.1, forward strand.
CAGCATGCGTTCAACAAACTTTAAACAACATAAAAATCCATCCCTTCCCTAATCTGACATCAAATAACGAGAGGCATCCTTCGACAATCTTTGAGCACTTGGCATCAAACAGAGCCAGCTGACATGCACAAGTTTGCTAACTGTCTATTGCCATCCAACAAAGGAAGAAGCTAACCTGATCATGAGCACTCGGGAGAGTCATGGTCATAATCAAAATCAAAATAAAAAAGAATAACCCTATCAGAACAAAAATAATTGAACCTCATTAATTTCCATCTCATTGCAAGAAGAGACCCCACCCCCACAACACAACTGTAAACTCACAATCCCCTGCGAACAACATTCAGACTTCCAGTTCCCAGAGATTCTTCAACCAATAGCTACCTTCCTCTATTCCACTGGGTCTTCAGCCACAGACATTAAACCACTGCAATCAGATCGCGTAAACCTTGAAAAGGAGAATATAAGAGTACTAACCCACCAAAATGCCCTTAAACATCAACCTATCCTCCTCCTGTAACAACTAAACAAGCAATATTACCCCGAACAGAAAAAGGGGGGAATCTAATTTCAATAGCAATCTCATAAAGTGGGAGCCAGTCCCAAACAAAAAACCCTCCTGCGCCCAATGGAAATAAATTCAATCTTCTTCCAATAAAATAATTTTGCGAAAAAAATTACATCAGGACTGAATGAAAATTTTTATAAAAAAAGTACGAAGACATTAAGGCAAAATGTGCTCAGGTCAGCAGTATTTGACAGGGTTCGTTGGGACTGCCTCTTCAAAGTCATGAAGGTCATGGGTTTTAGTGTCCGATGCATTGCATGGATCTGGTCTTGGGTTCCTCAGCCAGCTTTGCGGTGCTTGTCAATGGTGTTCCCTCTACCTCTTTCCATAGAGGCAGAGACCTGCATCAGGGAGACCCCCCCTCTCTGCCCCACTTTTTCTCCTCATGGCTCAGCAGCTCAGCTGCCTCTAGTGTATAGTTCAGTCCCTTGGTTGGATCAGCGGTTTCCACGCTTCGGATGGTGGTTTGCAGGTTATCACCTTCGATAAGCACTACGCAGATGATACTATCTTGTTGGCTTCTGAGGTAGAGGCGCAGTTATATGCCATCATACTCATGCTTGAGCTTATTGACGAGGTAAGTGGTTTGAAAGTGAATTTTGAAAAGAGCCACGTGGTGGAGGTGAAGATGGATGTCTCCTCTCCAGAGGGCGGCAGCCATTTTAGGGTGCCATATCACAGACTTCCCAATTCATGCTTAGGCCTTCCACTCTCTGTGGAGCCTTTGCACTGTAGGGACTGGGATCGGATCTTGCAACTGTTTGATGCCCGGTTGGCTGGTTGGAAAGCTAGGTTGCTCTCCTATGGCGGCAGGTTGGTTCTTTGCAGATTGCTGCTTAAAAGTCTGCCCATTTACTTTCTCTCTGCTTTCAGAATTTCTTCTTCCATTGCTAGGAAGTTAGAGGCAATTCTTGGCAGGTCCTTTTGGCACAGGTGCACCACAGAGAAGAGGGGTTACATGATATCAGTTGAGGCAGAATTTCGACCAGAATGAAGACAGGTGCTCTGGGTATCAAAAACCTGAGGGTATTTAATTTGGCTCTTCTTTGCGAATGGTTATGGAAGCTTGGTACTGAATCTGAGGGCCCGTGGATCCGAATTACCAGAGACAAGTAGTACAAATCCTTCAGTGTGTGGGACACTGAGCCAGCCCATCCACGTCCGTTCTCTTCTATGTGGAGGGGCATCCTCCAGGCTGCTGATGTCTTCCACTCTTGCACCAGGAGTAGGGAGGGTGACGGCCACTCCATATCTTTTTGGCATCACAGACGGTGCAGTGGCCTCACCCTGGACTAGAGTTTTCCCCAATTGTGCAGGATTGCCTCTAATCCTCATGCCATGGTGGAGCAGTGTTTTACTCTCTCCCCCACCTATGGCTGCAGTCTCCCATCCTTCAGGAGGGGTCTTCATGATGAGGAGATTTGCCTTTTGGATAGTTTCTATCACACATCCAAGACCACTCTGTTCTTCCTGGATAGCAATAGCAGGTTTTCTGTGAGGCCAGCGTATGATTGTAATGCATTCAGGGGTTCTTCTCATGGGCTTGGCCCAGTCATTTGGGAGCCAAAAAACATGCTGAAGGTAAAAATGTTTATCTGGAGGCTCTCCCATGCCAAGCTCCCTACTCGCAACCAGCTTCACCCCTTCCTTCCTCATGTCACCTCCTCCTGCTGTTTGTGTGGAGAAGAGGAGTCCTTGGACCATCTTTTTGTCGGGTGCTCCTTTGTGTAAGAAGAGTGGGATAATATCCCTTTCAAACTCCGCTGCCCCGTCCTTTCCCCCTCGGTTTTTGGGCTGCTCTCAACACGGCACTGGCAGTGGAATTCTAGAGGGGATCAGGCGGTGTGGCGGCTGGCCTTGCATGCTACCATTTGGGTACTTTGAATGGAAAGAAATACAAGGATTTTTAAGCAAAAGCCAGTACTCCCAATAGAATTGTGCCCTTAGTTTGTGATTGGATCTATGAGTGGGCTGTAATCTCTTGTGACTTGGATGTGAGCAATTCTTCCCATTTGGTTTCTTTCCTTTTCTTTTTTTTATTTTTTTTTTGGAGGGGGGTGGGACACTTAGCCCTTTCACAACCTCTTGGTGTGCTTTTTGTATAGGAATTTTTGTTTACAAGCTCACTCTTACACTTGTATATCCCTTTCTCTTATTTTTTTAATGCAATGTCATATCATCCACTCCCGCCCACCCACCTTCTCCCCCACCCCCAAAAAAAGAAAAAAGTGCTCAAGTCACCAAGAATGGTAAGATTGATGTTTAATAGACAACAGACAGGATTGAAGCACATGTTTGTTGTACTTGGTAATGCAGTCTTGGCCATCTTCGTCACTGTTCGGGATTGTCAAAACCAGGCTAGAAAGCTATATTTTATACAATGGGGACTCGGCCCAGAAGCAGATACCCAAGCATCATTATGTGATCTAGCAGAGTCAACTTCAACCCTCCAGTATAAAGTGGCTGTAGAAGTTTTGGCACAATAAATGGGGCAGCTGGAGGTGGTTAAGCCAGGATATTATCTTTTAGAATAAATTAAAGTGTACTGTACTACCATTTTATTGCAAACAGAGGTAGTACAAACCAAGATAGCGAGGAGAAGTTCCTCAACTTCCTAAAAGAGAAATTGGACCAAAAGGAAATTACAATCTCTGTTAAAAAACCCTCCAAAAAATGTGGACAGACTTAAAAAGACATCTAGACCAAGCCACCAGAGGAGATAAAGCATGTGCGACAAATGTTCTCCAAATAAAAATGACTCCCCTGAAAGATAGTATCAGTGCAGAAAAAGCTACCTCCATATGGCAGCAAATGGTGTGGTTCAGCAGAGGTATTATTAAAGTCAATTGTGGAGTGCAAGAATAGATAGCTCTAGCATCCTCCGTGGGGTGAGTATCATTCAACCAGGTGCACTTTATAAAATACTCCCAAATGGAAGTTGAAGAGAGTAGATATTAGCTGGATTTACAAAACGAAGGCAACCCATTGGCAGAGTTGTTTATTCTCTCCATATGTATCTTTATTTTGACATCCATTTTTAAGAATATTCCCTGGATATTCTTATTTCATGAGCAGCAGTTAACTAGGACTAATAATGAAGAGATGTAAAGCCTTTGAGGATTAAACCAAGATACATTAGATACAGGGACTTGTGTAAAATATCATAAGTTTTCAGGGACCAAAATTGACAAACCTTATAATCAATGAGTATGTAAGAGTCACATTTACACCACAGTAATGCCTATAATAGGATTGTTTTCGTAATGATTCATTCTTCCCTCTCTTTTTTTTTTGGGGGGGGGGGGGGGTTGCAAAGTACCACACGTTCATTAAATAAAATAAGGGAAAATTACCCATACACCCCTAAAATCTTTCAGAATAACCCTTATATCCCTACCTTTCTGGTATTTACCTTTAAACCCCTAAAATCTCTTAACCCGGACTGTCATACCCCTGGCGTTACGTTCCGTGTGAACGGTGGTAACTCACTCATGTGAAATTACCACCCCCCCCACCAGGTTTTGTGGGAAGGAGTGAGAGGGAAAGAAACTGGCTGGAGAGAGAGAGAGAGAGAGAGAGCCCTGACCTCCTCCTCCCCTGCGCCTCTGCCCCGCCTCCACCACCGTCCATCAACGGCCAAAACAAGCGGCGGTGGTGCTTTGTCTCCACATAGAAAGCCCACCTCAGTACTAGACCCGGGCACTGCAACACCCGGAAGGTGACCACCGAGGATGACGGCATCATGGCGGACCTGACCTCCCCCCTCACGCAACTGCAGGCTGCTTTGTTTCCTCCCGGTGGAGAAGCGCCTTTAGAATGGCTTCGCTCCAATGCCGAAGGTGAACAAAGAGATGGCCGCACTCAGAGCACTCGTGGTACCAAACCCACAGGAGCTTCTCGGCGACAAGTCGCTGCAGGTCCGCCGAAACTATCCTATCCTCGGACCCCTGCTAGATGTGCACGGAGCCTTCGTTCAGGGGGAAGAGTTGGCCGGACCCATGAGTTCAAAGCCCCACTTGTCGAATCCCACCATCAGGTCCCGCCGTCCCGGTAGAGTGATTCATGGACACCCTGTTGCGTCGCCTTGCTCTGCAACAACCACCATAGCAACACCAAAAAAACAATTATGTTCAGCTCTTTCAATTCCCAGATCAAATTCGTTCATATGTGCAAGGCCCCATTTTGTCCTCTCTCTCCTTTTTGTTTGCCGCATGAGAAGTGGGGGAGGATTACCATGAAGGGTGTCGGATTCGCCACCAACATCTCGAGAAACTGCTTGTCTTGACGGCTGAAGGCATCGGGATGCCTGACCACTATCTTGGACAGCGTCACCAGGTTCTGGGTCATGTTCCCGTGCAAACAGCCAGGGAGCATGGTGGGGGACCCAATACATCCGTTGATCGGAGGGCTGCCATCTACCATAGGCCTACCTCGTCAGCTTGGCTGGTAGGGACGGCCACCAGTAGTTGATGATAGAGGCAACTAGGGCCACCCCCGCCAACCTGCAATAAGAACCACCACCACCACCACACAATCTGACCCAATTCATAGTTCAAATCAAGGGCAGCTCGTCGACGATCACGTAGAAGCGGGCATCGAGGCCCAGCAGGTCGGCGAGCTTCTCACCGTGTGACCGGGGTTGGGGTCGCTCTTGCCATACCCCGCCCAAAACATCTCCCGTCGCAGCATCACCACCCCCTCTGTCGGAAGCCAGCAGCATCACAATTCCCAGAGCTCCCTGAGCAGCCGCACAAGCCTCTCCTCTCCCCTCGCTTGGGGCCCCCACCAGGAGGCTCAACCATCTCCGCTCCAAATTGCTAAAGACCCTTACCCTGCCACCGCCCCACCCTATTCCAGAAGCCCCACAAGCTCCCCCTGTCCATCAGCCACGACACCCAGACCCTGCAGCCGGAGCAGTGGTTCCATGCCGTCGTCGGGGAGAACTTTGACGACCATGACTTCGTCATCCTCGCGGGCACCTCCTTCAGCTCCCATGCCCTAGCGTCAAACGCCTTGTCCTCTTTACAAACTCCTTCAACACCCCCCATAACCCCCCGACCTCCGGCCAACTCAGCCACCCCCTACCCTTACAAGAGAGAGAGAGAGAGAGAACTAAGGGTAAGTTAGTCATTTGAACCCTATTAACTCACATGCCGTTAAATACCGTGAGAGGTCCGTGACGACAGGGGCATAATGTGTCCATCTTGAAGATTTAATTAGGGGTTTGTTTTCACGCACAAAAAATTTAGTTCGGAAGAAAAATATGCACATATATTTAGGCTCTTGAGTTTGCATATTATAATTTCCGCGCACATGATTTATCAAACGATTTTAAAATTCGTGTACAGGACTTTTTCCCACCAACCAGAGTCGATGTTAATTTACATCGGTACAAGTCCGAACATCTTTGACTAATTGTCAAAGATCTCTTTTATTCTTGTGATACCAACTATGATAGTAAGGGTTCGCCCCCGAGAAGTCTCCCATGCCCTTAAGCGGGGATATATTTATGATTTTCCCTAAAGTAAGGGTTTACTTGTAATTTTCCCTTTGAGAGGGGTATATTTGTAATTTTCTCATTGTTGGGGTATCACTATAATTTTCTAACCACCGAAGGTATTTTTGTAATTTTCTAAACACAAGGGGGTATTTCTGTAATTTCCTGATCATCGGAGGTATAACAATAATTTCTTGACCACCGGAGGTTTTTTTGTAATTTTTTGAGATATTTCTATAATTTTCTAACCACTAAGGGTATTTTTGTAATTTTCTGACCAAAGATATTTCTATAATTTCTTGATCACCAGGAGTATTTCTGTAATTTTCTGACCACCGAGAGTATTTTTGTAATTTTCTGACCACCGAAAGTATTTCTTTAATTTTCTGACCACCGGAGATGTTTTTATAATTTTCCCTCGATTGTGGCATCATTGTGTATTCCTTGATTTTTCTGGATTTTACTATATTTTCCCCAAACTTTTGTGCGATTCTTCAAAGGTTCAGGGTAAATTTGCAATTTTGAGATCTTCAGGGTAAACTCACAATTTCTGAACTTTGAAATAAAACAGATACCTTTATCCCAATTTGGAGAGCAAAATTTTAGTTTTGAACCCTTCTCTTGAATTTATTGTACTATAGCCTTTTTCAAACATTTTCCGAGTATTTGTACAATTTTACAAACTTTCGAGGTAGAACCGCAATTTCTAACTTTTGCAGAATATTTTTCATCATAAACACAAAATCACATAACTTAGAGTTCCTTGGATTTTACATGATTTCTTCATCATCAACGATGAATATAACACCTCCTTTCAGATAGGGGTATTTTGATAAATACACCTTAACATAGGAGCTTTTATGTAAAACTTAACATTTTTTGTTTGAAAGAGCAAGGCCACCGGCCCACCCCTACCCTTTGTGCAGGCCTTCACAAATTCAGAGGAGAACAAAACTCCAAGCTTCTTCTTCTTCTTCTTTGGCTTCCAAGCTTCCACGAGAGTTGTTCTTCCTAGAGAAGGGAGACCTCCCTTTTTATAGGCGGTGAAAGAGGCCGAGGAGGAAGTCACCCCCGATGGATCTTGGTGGAGGTAAGCCTTTGACCCTTCACCTCCCCACCTCTTCATCTTCTCCCCCACTTTTTTTTTGCTTTTTCATGCACATGGCGTCAAAAAGAGGGGACCACCCCCGGTGGTGCAGCAGGGAAGAGAGGGGGGGAGGAACCCCCGATGGGCATCCCTCTCCCAGTGGTGTGCGGCCACAGCAGAAAAGGGGGGAGGCACCCCCGGTGGTCCTGACCAGGGGTCCTCCCTCTTTCTTTTTTTTCTTTTTTTTTTGTGTATGGGACAGCCGCGGAGGCGAGGGAGGCACTCCCGGTGGGGACAACTGGGGTCCTCCCTCCCCCGGTCTGGTGCGCAGGCAAAGAAAAGGGGCACACCCCCGGCGGCAGCCGGTGGGGGTGCACCCCCAGTCTGTAGCGGCGGGGGGTGCCACCCCAGTGGACACCACCGGGGGGTGCACCCCCGGGGGGACCTCACCCCCAATCCTCCATCCGGCGGAAGAGAGAAGAGACGAGGGAGAGGGCAGCCCCCCTCCCCCCCCCTTGCGTACTCCAGTCAACGCTATAAAAGGCCTCCTTTTCTGGGATTTTTTTAACGTTTCTGGCCTTCCTCGCAGCAAAGAACACGTGGAGCTCTTTTGTTTGTTCGTTGTGCTCTCTAGACACCATCTTGTTGCCGATTGACTCTGGGGTAAAGAGACTTCTATCTTAATACAATGGGAATACCCCGATAACACTAAAAAACTGAATTTTGCATAAATTTTAACCCCGTAGGTGTATGATTTTACGCCGCCTACGAGGTGTTCGACAGAATGCCCACTTGTGGCTCAACTTGGTGGGCCTTTGTTGAGTATTTGTGTGGCCTTATGCCGCCCGCCAGACGCTTGACAAAATGTCTGGGAGTACCTTTTGAAGCTGAAAGCTTGATCTTGTAGAACGGGTGTACATGACTTTGTGCCGCTCTCAAGGTGTTTGATAAAATACCTAAACACAATAAAGGGCTAAACACTTGATTTTGTGTGGACCGTATGGGTGGCTTGCACGATTTCAGACACCCACCAACTGCTTGGCAAAATATTCAGGGACCCTCAAAAGCTAAAAAGCTTAATTTTATAGAGCGGGTATGAATGACTTTGTGTCACCCTTCTTGTGTTTGATGAAATGTCCATGAGTATCTTTATGACGACGATGGTCGAAGATCGCTTCGTGTCATATCACAATACATTTTAATTTCTGAAATTTACTGTAATTATCAGAAATTATGAATTTTATGGGGTTCAACAAATACCCCCCACGGGACGTTCATCGGTGCCAAAGGCAACGACAGGCGGCCCGTGCCCCTTGACTCTGTTTGTTCTTGATTACTTGATATCTTTAATCAACTTGTTGTCCTTTATGTAATATTTAACTTTCATGCTTGGCTAATCTTCTCTTCTTTTCCTTTTTTGCTCCATAGGAGTTGACAATGTCTCGCGTGAGGGGGATCCATTCCAGGAGAGGTGTTGGCCGGTATGGAGACAGAGACAAACCTCCACATTTGTCCAACAAATTGATGCCTTCATTGGGCCCACCACGTGTTACAAAGGACAACATATTTTTGTTTAATCGTGAATTTACCACCATTGCTAGAGGCCCACTTCCAAAAGGTTCTTTAGAGGGAGGACAAGTTTATCCCTCACTGATTGTTCAAGAAGGATGTTTTTACAAATACCAGCGGATTGGGAATTACCCAAGGCACTTTCTCTTGGATGATCATCTCTTCTCATTTATCCAACATTATGATCCAAAAAGTATGGATGAGGAAGACCCTATTTTACCAGTTGAGCGCATTTTGCTTGAAAGAGTTATTTTGATGGGACGGGACAATATGATGGGAACTTGTGCCCTTTCTCACCCTAACTTCCCACTGAGTTACTCATCCCAGGCTCAGTTTCCGACGGCCGCCCAACAAGGCTTCTTTGTCACCGAGGATTCCTGCTACACCAGATCATGCACAGTGATACCAGCTATATGGGAGTTGTTTGGCCAGCATAAAACTGGATCATCTTTGACCGGGCTGTTCTAGATGCCATCTGGCACATAATTTGCTGCAGAGAATTATGATAAATTGTGCTTCTTGGACCGGATTATGAGTGGCTCTGCACCTAGCTGGTATGGCAATTGATGGGTGTCATTCATCATTATCGTGAGATTTTAGATTATGTGAGGATTTGCCATGCGGTTACTGCTACTCTTTACCGATACCCCTGTTAAACCAGGCTTCTTCAAGGTGTGGTGGAGCGATGTAGGGGGACTAGTGTAGCGGGACCTAGGGCCACAAGATTAGTATCACATTGGATATTGAGAAAGCAACCAAATGCTTATAAGACTGGTCTTCACCTCTTAACCCAAGAGGGCCCTTTTATAAGGACAAAACCCCACCTCCGCTCTGGAGACAATACCGCTTGAGGGCACCAAGGTTTATCTCGCATCTACACAATGACGCCGTCTGTGGGAACCCTGAGCTCTCACTTGTTTACTTTCTCAAGGGGGACTAGTGTAGTGGGACCTAGGGCTACAAGATTAGTCTCACATTAGATGTTGAGAAAGCAACCAAGTACTTATAAGGCTGGTCTTCACCTCTTAATACAAGAGCTTCGGTACGCATTCTTACCGTTGAAGGACTCTCGCATTTCCCTTAGCCCTTCCGACTTCTCCGCTCTCATATACTCGCGGGAGATTCACCTTCTGTTGCACGGGATAAATGTCTCCCTAGATAGACTTTCCCTGATCGAAGAGGGCTAGCAACTTTTGTGGTGTTGTATGGCAAGGAGGGGGTTGTACGCCCTGAATTGATTTACCCAACCTATCTTGTTGCTGGTGGTCGGAAGCTTGCTCTTGCTCATGTTGCCCTGGCAAACATTTACCATGGATTGGACAATTTTACAACCTGCAGCTCCCCACAAAATCACAGTGTACAACTGGCCACTCATTATTTGAGTGCATGAGCTGGTTTATTACTACCTAGATTATGTCATAGCATTGGTGTAGACAACCCCGCAGCTCCATTGATTTTTCTATTTCTGTCTCTAAGGTGCTTCTACGGTTTCGGACAGCCTCAACCTTTGGGTGTAGCGCATGTGTCTCATCATTCAAAGCAAAAATGTCACCTTCGGCATATACAATTGAGCATAGAGGAAGATATTCACAAAATGTGTGTAGCGGAGATAAAGATATTGAAATAGATGTGTGGTAAAATTAAGAAATATAAGATTACGAATAAACGCATCCATGAGGACTTGGGAGTAGTTCCAATTGATAGTAAAATGGGAGAAAATAAGTTCAGATGATTTGAACATGTGCATAGCCGTCCTAACTCAGCGTCAACTAAAAGATGTAACAAAATCTTAGTGGATGCTAGTAAAAGAGCTCGTGATAGGTCTCAAATGAGATGATGTTATGTTATTAGAAGGGACATTGGCTTCTTGAGTTTAAATACGAATATAGCACTTGATAGAATTCTTTGGCGGAATGGGATCTATGTAGCTGACCCCAAATAGTGGGATAAGGTTCTAATGATGATGATGATCAAAGTGACAAAAAGCATGTGGCCAATGCACTAGACAAACAATCAGTTCCTACAACATGACGGCAAACGTAGGATGAAATCAAACTTAACCAGCTGGCAGCACATCACAACCTCAGGGGAGAGAGTGTATGGGACCCTATCCTCAGATATGTAGTAAGGAGACGGAGGGCAAAGTGTGCAAAATGATCAACAGTGAATTTAACAGAGCAAATATAGGAGCTATCGGTATAAATTATCGCACGCTCCACACCAAGCCGTACAAATGATAAAAGATTTCTGCACTGCATGTGGTTTTTTTATGGGACGAAAACAAAATTGCGGCAATACCTTCAGAGCCAAGCGAAAACATACCATTTGACAGCAAGCCCAGAAACATCCCCGGAGGCATCGTCCAGCTGCTGTAAAACAACATTTGACAGTTTTATCTCCAGGTCGGCGTCGATTTTGAAGACATCCTTGTTTAATTCGCCGAGCAAATCTGAGGTCGCCATGTATCTATAATCTTTATCTTTACCCGTCATCTACAAGATGATAGCCAATGACCGTTATCAGCAATATATGACAATATCTGAATGAGCCCAAAGTAGGACTTTGCTCGAAATCAAAGCGCACTTACCTTTTCTAATATGCCGCTCAAAGCTATGTTCGACATCTTTACGCTTATCCTCCAAGATGAAAACCCTACAAGATGTTTTCCCTGCAGCTACCGAAGTACAAGGTCAATACTTGAAACCTGAACATGCAAAAAAGAAAAAGAAAAAAGGATGCTTCGAGAACTTTCGAAGGAGCGTTCGCAGTTTTCAGGTTCTGATCCACGAGCAGGGCGGAGAATCCCCTCTTTGCAAGCGGAACCGCCGCAAGATCGTGATTTTCCACCGTCTGGGAAGGCGAACCCCTTCATGCGCCGAGGGAAGCAAAAGAAGGGGAGGAGGAGTGGGAGTAGAAAGGAGAACATAGGGAATGGTTGAAGAAGGCGTACCAGACGAAGTGCAGCGAGGCGGACAGAACAGTGCTGAGCAGAGGAGGCGGCGGCAGCGCAAGGTGCGCGGAGCACGGCGGAGGACGACAGCGTTGAGGGCGGAGCAGCACGGGCCCCTCTGTCGCTTCCTCTGGTAGGGGAGGGTAGTGAAGTAGGGTTAAGGATGGGTTGGGGATGCTGGGACGCCGGAGGAGAAAGTAAGAGATGAAAAATTACGGATCACTCCCTCGTAGATAATTAAATTTTGACAAACGTCGCGATAATAATTAATGACAAATAAACCTGGGTGGGATCAGAAAAGTATGAACTGAAAAACGATTTTAAACGATCGGTGATATTTAAATTTTAAAAGGAGTTTTTACATTTCAGCGCGGCCAGCGCGCAGCGCCTACTATTTTCAGTATTTTGTCGTATTTATTATTAGGCAATCTAGTTTTAGATTTTTTTGCCAAAAAGTAGGAGGCGATTTTTAATTTCTACATAGCTTGTCAAATAATTTAATATTGCAATGACTATATAAATAAATATCTAAATCATAAGATTAATGTCTGACTACGTTACGTTATGGGTGATTTTTTAATACTAAATATGGGTAAAGATATCTACTGGTGCTTCCAACAACTTTCCAATAGTACAAGTAAATATATAATTCAGTATTCAATAAAATAAAATATTCAACTTTATATAAATATATGCATATATGTATGTACATGTCAAACGTAACGATAAATATATGATTTAGTCCATCTACATTTGATCACACCATTGAGACTTTTGTGTGCTTCCCTTTGTTTCTTGTATGCAAACATGCGGGCGTCTCTCTCGATGTACGGACCGAGAGATTATTGATTATATAATAAGATCTATTCCTGTAAGCAAATCCATAGGTGGCGTTTAAAATAAAGAATTCTATTTCAATTTTCATAAATAAATATATTTTTATTTTAGTCTCTCGAATATGAATAATTCTTTTAAAATTTTTACCATCTTTCTTACCGTACTCGCCGCAGTCCAGGGTTTGCCGGCCCGGTCGACCCGGTCGACCCAGTCTCGACCTGGGTCGGGTCGGGTCACTCCCGTCTCGGTCCGACCCGGTCCGTCTCGGTCTATATTTAAATAAAAAACACTTTATATTATAATATATATTTATAATAATAGAATAAAATAGAAAAATATACTTTATATATATATTATATTGTTAAATTAACGGGGGCGACCCACGGCCCGGTCGACCCGGTCTCGACCTGGGTCGGGTCGGGTCGTGCGGGTCGGGGCGACCCGCACCGGGTCGGCAAACCCTGCCGCAGTCCATCAAAATGTTAACCCAAATATGATTACATTTACACATGTACATCAAACGATTAAAACACCCCCGATTATTGAGGGGGAGAGAGAGTGAATCCAAAGAAGAGAGAGTGGGGGAGAGAGAAAAAAGAGAAAGGGATCATATTGAATTTATGTGAGAATAATTCTGTATTAAAAACGGGTTAAAATAAAATATGCTTATAATGGTGGAGACACATCCACTCAATGTCTTAAGATTTTGAGTTAGATGTCCCAATCTAATAAATTATATATGGTTATAAAATCATGGTTATGATCCGAGTCATGTCCCGTGTTTGTAATAGTCTACGTGACAGAGTCTAAATCGACCTACACGTGATGAGGCAAGTAAGAATAGTCCTATATTAGAAACGAGTTAAAATAAGATATGTTTATACTAGTGAAACCCTCTCCACTCTAACACTTTGATATTTTGAGTTCGATGGCCCAATCCAATAAATTATAATCCTGCCCCACCCCTACGCTATCCGCGGCTCCCAGTCCTGCATAGGTCTGTCAACGAAGCGGATACGAAGCGAATATATGACTATCCGTATTCGCTCCGTTTTAAAATTCGAATTATCCGATTTCGATCCGCTCCGATTTGAATTCAGATACTAAGCGAATATATGACTATTCTCCGTCTTAAAATTCGAAGTATCCGATTCAAATTCAAAAGTATATAAATATAATTATAAAATGTTAAAAGTATATAAAATATCAAATATATATAAAATAAACTCTAAATTAAAATACAACTATAAAATGTCTAAATTTCTCTAAAATATTATTTATTTTATATTATATTATTTTAAAATGTGTATTATATGATATATAATATTACGAACGGATTTTTTCCGAAGTGAATAATATAATATCCGTATCCGCTAAGATTCGAATTCGAATATTATCTGTATCCGAAAAAATGAATACGAATTCGAATATTATCCGTTAATACGGATTCGAATTCGAAGCGGATCCGGATAATATCTGAATCTGTTGACATGCCTAGTCCTCCTGCGTGAGGATAGAGGGAGGGGGGAGATAGAGAAGGTGGCCCAATCCCACAGGGAAGCTGCTCTCGCCTTTTGCCCAAGAAAGGGGCACCGTGTGTAATTCGCATGCAGGTTCTTCTCCAAGTTCATGAAGTCCCCCACCGCCTCGAAGCTCATATCTAGAATGCAAGCGATGCGAAGCACGACGGCCACGCCCGCGCTCCACCTCTACATGTTGACGACGTTGATGGCGAGGGCTTCGCCATTCGTGACCTCCAACATCGGGACAGGGAACATCTAGTTCACGATGATGATGTTGCGGTCCTGTACAGGCTCTTCATTGGCGAGTGGGAGGCCTACGATGAAGTCATGGCAGTGGGTTTCTGTGACACCGAGGATATTTCGTATTAGAATCCGTGGATTTCGGAGCGCTCTCATGAGTCTCGGATCGTGTTTTGCGATTAAATCGGATTTTTGGCTATCAGACCTTCGGACCCCTATGTAGGGTGAACCGACGTGTTTTCGGACTCCGGGACATTACAAGCGCGTTGCGCGTTTTATGAGGATCGTGGGGATGATTTTTCCTGTTTTTATATTTTATGGATTTTAAAAATCCCAAATTATTTTATATAAATAAACCCTTTCACCCCTCTCCCCTCATTCTCACACTCTCTCCCTCTCTCCTCTCTCCTCTCGTTTCTCTCTTTCTCTCCCTCTTTTCTCCAGACGACCGACGGAGGTAGAGGCGGGTGAGGTGGAGACGACGCGGGGGTGGCGAGTGGTGAGGATGGAGCGAGCAACAAGGCGGTGGCGCGGCGTGGCTCGTTCGCTAGTTCGGATGTCGGCGTGGGTTCGAGAGGTGTTTTCGCGAGGAATCGACGTCCTCGGCGCGGGTAATCGTCGGTGGATGTAGGAAGATGGATCTCTGGCCCTTGTACTTCATTTCTCCACGTTTTGTAGGCCGAGGCGAGGCCGATAGTGGGTTATTCTTCTTGTCGGGGTGATTTTTTCATGTTTAGAGGGAGCGACGATTTTCGTCGGATCGGACGACGTCTCGCCGTTTCTTTTCATGCATTTTGTGATTTGAGACCCGGGGTATGGTCCCCAATGTTTCCCCCCTCAATTGCGATCGAGTGGGGCGTGAAAATCATACCCCTAGGACAGGATCGGTTGGGGTTTCTTCATTTTTCGATCGATCGACCGGTGAGGTCCAGTCGACCGATCCTTGTTCGCCACGGACGGGCATCGGCCCATAGACGCTGTCGGTCGACCAACCGCGTCTATGCAATCGTGGTCGGTGGACCGACCGCGTTCATGAGAATGTAGTCGGACCCCCAACCGCGTTCTCATCAGTGGACTAGGCCCCCTTGGCCGGTCGACTAACTAGGGCTGGTTTCTGCCCTGCTGCTGGTAGGTCGACCCACCCCGGTCGACCTACCCCCGTTGGTCGACCAACCCATGCAGGTTGGTCGACCCATGCAAGTGAGCCGACCTGCAAGCATACGCCAGCAACAAGTCATACAAGGATTGGGGTCGATGCAACAACATCGTGGAGTTGACGCATCCATATCTTCAAGCCTTTTGAGAATGCAGTTATAGCATTGGATATCAAGTGTTTGATGAAATGTTGTTAACAGCAACAACAATATCATGACACGAAGAAGCTAGCAACCCATGTGAAGAAGACCCTTCTGAAGCTTCTCAGTTCAAGCCAAGAGCGTATGCAAGTCAGCAAGGGTCACCAGCTCAAGTGAAGATGACTTATTTGAAAGCCAAGTTCGAGCCAACAAAAGCCAGCAATACAAGCAACAGAAGTCAGCAGCAACCCATAAGATTTTCTGATGCAACGAGGCTTTGGCAGTTAGAGGGTCGACACCTGGAGTCGACCCCCTTTCAGACAGCTCTATTTTTAACCAGATCTGGCACAAAAGGCTTTGTAAAGTAGAAGGAGTCGACACTTGGAGTCGACTCCCTTGTGTATGAGTTCTGTTTTGCCATGACATTCTTTATATTGAAGGCTTCGAAATTGACAAGAGTCGACTCCTTCGAGAACGGGATTCAAGTTGGCTGCGGGTCCCACCCTGGGCACATGATCTAACCTCCAATGATCGGCACACAATCCAAGGGCACGTGGCCGGCACTCTTTCTGATGAGATTCTGAGAGAGAATATCCCACCTTTTCGACAGGAGCCAATCAACAAAAGGTCTGTAATTAAAACCTTATCTATTCTCTGCTATCACGTGAGTCTCACTTGAGGTTCCATTCTCGAAGGGCAAATCAGTGGTTATTGATCTTTGAACCTAGTATCTCGGATCTGGAGCCTTCCAGGGTATGGACGATCCATATTAATTTTTATGTGATCAAAGGTTCAAATTGAACCTGGCATCTATAAATACATCGCAATGGCCTTCATGTGAAGGTTGGTCGAGCATAAGCTTTCAAGGAAGATTAGGCTAGCTCGTCCCTGGAGAAATAGAGAAGAAAAGAGAGAGTGTGATAAGAAAAGAAGCAGATTGAAGAATTCAGGTTAGCCCGTTTAGAGAATGAGAAACCGAAGAGAGAAAGAGAAAGAGAGATTCAGAGAGTAGAAGTATAAGGAAAACATGGCATCGGAATTCCCAGTTAAATAACGTCATCAGAAGCTATATTGATTTGCCTTCGTCTCCGATTTCATTGGCTTTTGTGTCTTTCAATTCTATTGTATTTTTCTTTTCCTGTTACCTCGATTTAATAATGTTTCTGCTTGATCGTGTTTGGTAGCACGGTAGGTGTTTGTGCACATAACCCCACTGTGTGTGTGTTGTTCTGGGTGACCAAAACGTTGAGGAGTGTTATTCTCGTGTGTTGTTGTTAGCAACGTTTTTTATCTTGCTGGGTGCAAGATCAGGGTTGTGTACAACATGATGCTGTACACATTTGCACACTGAGTGTTAAGTGTGTGTGTGAGGAAGTTTTTCATTGTCCAAGCTGTTTGGCAGCGTTTTGTAGTGGAGTCTCTCCATGTTATTGCTTTGTGCAAGGGAAGCCTCACTCGGTTGAGTGAGAGGTGGGCGTAAGTCTGCGGATTTACAGACCGAATCACCTTAAAAATCTCGTATTCTTGTGAACGTGTGTGATTGAATCCTTTTCTCCTATCTCCCTTCACATGATGGTTTGCTGATCACAGGTCTATCGAGCTTTAGCTCTCTTCTGCGCTGATATCATAGACATCCATCGAGTGTTGATCCAGACTCCGTGTGAGCCATTTTTTGTTTAGCACTTTATGTTTAGCATACTCGGTTTGAGGATTGCACTAATAATTTCATTTGGTTTTTGTGAGCAGTTTTAGCTCATTATGTTTGGGCATTTCGTTTGGCTATTTGTTTATTATATAGTGTTCTACATTCCATTTATTGGTGGCATTGTTCAGATTAATTTTTAATTGAGATATTTTACTTAAAAGGATATATTCACCCCCTCTAAATCTGATTGCGCACCCAACAGTTTGACATAATATTAGAAGGGCCAGTGAGATTTGTAATTGAATTGAATTTATAAATTATATCTTAAGTTGTCAATGTATTTATTTAAAGATTTGATTTTTGGGTTTATCGAGTTTAGTGAAAGTTTTGTCCATAATTTTTTTCATTAGTTATTGAAAATAGGTTTGTTACAAGGAGGATGTCGAGATGATTTTACAAAGATTAATGCTATTATTATTTATATAATAAATTTATATAAATATATATAATTTTGTTAGCAATCTAGTAAAAGTCATTATATATAAATATAATCTGATGTTATATTTTTTGTAATTAATACTACGCATACATTGTAGAAAATATGAAATATAGTAAAGAATGTGAAAGATTATGAGTGTACGTATGTTATTGTCTCTTCTTATTCTAAGATTTTTCCAATATGGGAGGTTTGAATATTCTACATTGTAAATTTAGAAACATGTAATTTGTTGAATTAGAAAATAGGAAAATAAAATACCATAGTGTACGTTTTACTTAAATGGAGAACGTGAGTGAAAAAATCTCTACGGCCCTCTTTGATAGCGGAATAAGGGAGGGTAACACGGCTTGTCCCGTGCTATTCAGTTTGGTAGCGAAATCACCGTATTCCCCGCTATTCAGGTTTAGCGTCTCGGGCACCGCGTTAACTCGGGTTAACGTATTCCACCGGCTGGGTGGAATACGTCTAACCCCACCTAGTCGTGCAGGTATTGCTTCTCGTCCTCCTCCGAAACCCTACCCTCGCCTCTCCCATGTTGCCCTCCTCCGCGTCTGCCTCAGTCGACCATATGTTGCCCTGCAACGCACGCTCCATCGTCGGCTGCCTCTTCCCTGCTCGACGCCTTCGCTGTCGCTGCCCCGATCTGGCCGTCTTGCCCTCACCGCCATGTTAGTCGTCTGTTACATGCCGTGCTCCCACGCTCTACTGTTTCGATTTAAGAAGAGGCAGTCAACAACGGCCATTACTACTCGTCCACCTCCTCGGTTCGAATACCCTCTGCACTCTTGCGTCGAATCACCTCTGCAATCTTCGGTACTCACCCGGATCGTGTGGCTGGGGTTGGCATCCTTCCACTTTTCCTGCTCCCCGTACCCACCTTTTGCGGAGAGGGTTTCAATCCACCACAGTACCACTGCCGCATGTGAGCCTACAGTGTTCGACGGTGTTGCCATATTTTAACTCATCGTCACCGATGCAATGCCCATCCCCAGCATCCTTGCCAGAAGCGGTGGCTTCTCCAGCACCAAACGAGGGTGTATCTTCTGCATCTTCCTCGGCCCCTTGCCGCCACCGGTTCCTTCTGTCCTGATCTTTTTTACTCATTCGACATTGCTTTGTCTCTGCCCCTTGCCTCCATTGTACCATACTCTGGTTTGCATTCTTCCCTTGCGCTGATTCATTTGGGCATCTGGTTTTGAATACTACAAATAAGACCTCGGTATGCTCTCCTGTAACCGGAACTTAATATCACGCATGTAACTTCACATCCCATCCTTCTTGCTGTGCTTTCCGTCTCCTATTGAAGGGGGTTCCTATTCTGCTTTTGTGCTGGTTTGCATACTATCTCCCTACTCGTTCACCTATGCACCTTATCTGAAATATCTCCCAACTTGGACCTCGGTATGATCCCTGATAATGGCCTGCAACTCCTGGTGCCTCATTTTTATACCTCAAGAATATCGTGGACCTTACATAGTGGCTTTTTTTATACCTCAGGAAGTGCGCTAACCTGTTAGGTTTTGGTAGAATAATAGTTTGTCACAGTATTTTATTAAACTTTTTATGTTAAATCAGATGCTAGTGAATGCAATCTTTGTTAGGTTTTGGTAGAATAGCAATGACTTCATTTATATTGTCAGCTTGACGAACTTTTAGTTTTGACTAATTTGTTAATTATAGCAATAAGTTAAACCTAATACAATGTCAGCAGTGTTTCTCCCTCCTCTTTCATATAAGGCTACTCCTGTTCTAGAATGAAGGGTTCATGGATACAAAGATAGATTTTATGGGTTTACGAATAGCTGTATAGATCATTTTCCATGGAATGGCTTTAGGCAAATAGCTGGTGTCAGGACTGCATTTTGAAGTTGTAATCAATGCTACATACTATGACTTCAAGTACATTCTTCTATCATTATAATTGGTAGTCCCATATTTTTCACAAGTTAGTCTGATAAATTAGGAAGTTTGGTCTATTATGTCGCATTTGCTAGAAATGTGGACCGTGGATGATTATACTCATGATAGTAGATCCAGATTTTCCAGAGAAATTGTCTTCACTGATGTGGCATATATTGTACTTTGTGTTAACATCTTTAATTTATTGTTTATGTTCCTTCATTCTTTCAGTAATTTTGTGCTTCTCATTAGTTTGCATTACTCCATATGATACCCCTACGCAATAAGATTTAATCCCCACTCTCATTCTCTCCTTCATTTTAGTATCTAATGACTTAAGCCTATAATAATGGCTATTTGCTGTTGGCAACACCACCGAACACTGTCCTAAATGGTTGGCAACAATACCAACCATTCTCCAGTCCTCCTAGCTGAAGTAACAAACAGATTATATTCCAAAGCTCTAAAACTACAAATATCTGGTTGATCCAGGTTGACAGATGACCTTTTTACTGTGCTTCATTGGTGTGTTACATTTCTTCTACATGTTAGTGGCATTGAATTTTGAGTGTGTTGTTTATGTGCAACTGCTTTTATTATTATGTTGGCCTTGTTGGTTGTAAGATTCTACATTATTAACACTCTGTCCTGAAATGCCTCTCTCCATTCACATGACTATTTCTACATTGTTAGGGAACAAATTGACTATTTCTACATGACAAATCAAAAATTGTGTATTTTGAGGATGCTTGTTAAAGGCCTCTCTCCTTTCATAATATTGAGAAGAATGTTGGTGTTTATGCCAATTTAACTCATATAGGCAGCCAGTTGATAGCTATTTTCTGATGTTATAGGATATATGCCTTTTAATTGACAGTGAATTAAGTCTGCCTGTTCATTAACATATAAGTGAAAACTCATTGATGTGTTCACGTTATCATATATAATTATTGTCTATTTTGAAAATGCTTGTATAAGGCCTCTCTCCATTCACAATTTTGAGATTACCGCATGGTGTTTATGCCAATTTAACTCATAAAGGCAGCCAGTTGATAACTATTTTCTAATGTTATAGGATATATGCCTTCTAATTGACAGTCAATTAAGTCTGCATGTTCATTGACATATAAGTGAAAACTCATTGATGTGTTCACATTGTCATATCAAATTATTGTCTATTTTGAAAATGCTTGTATAAGGCCTCTCTCCATTCACAATTTTGAGATTGCCGCATGGTGTTTATGCCAATTTAACTCATATAGGCAGCCAACTGATAGCTATTTTATGATGTTATAGGATATATGCCTTCTAATTGACAGTCAATAAAGTCTGCATGTTCATTAACATATAAGTGAAAACTCATTGATGTGTTCACATTATCATATCTAATTATTGTCTATTTTTCTGTGTCAATGGGTAATTAACCAGCTTGAAGAGGAAGATGATATTAACTATGTCTACCTCTGGTAAGTACCATCAACTCTGCATGGTATAAGTGTTATTTCGTACTTGTTGTTCTGCAATTAATTCATGTAAACTATCCACCCTTGTGTATAACTAAATTACTTTATATGATTTATTTACTAATATTAGGAGCAATTCCAAACGAGTCTGGAACCACTAGAGTTAAGGCCCGTGTGCAGAATTGGACTACGGCTCAGGATAGAGTTCTCCTTCAATTATTGATCGAGCAATATGATAAGAATAATTACTCTTCTGCTATGTTCAAGCCTCATTGTTGGGCTGAGATAGTCCCGATGTTTAATCGACCGTGTAACCTAAACTACGACCGACACCAATTAAACAACTGTTGGAAGATAATTAGAAAGATTTATGGTATTGTTGATGAGTTGCGGAATAAATCTGGATGGGGGTGGGACAGTGTGAACAATGTGCCTGTTCCCCGATATGAAAGGGCTTGGGATGAAATAATTCATGTATTTTATGACTTACGCGGTTAATTATCCAGTTTGCATTCCTTAGCTAAAGTAATTTTCTAATAGTGACATCTCCAAACCCTACTCTTTTTCAGAGTCGACCGGAGTTTAGGTTAATTAGAGGAAAACCATTTCTCTTCCTGCGTGAGATGGACTATCTCTGTGGAAAAAGCTGTGCAAGGGGGGTGGACGCCGATGTCTCACGGCCCCGACAAGTAATGCAACATATGGAAGTGCATGCAAATGATTTTTTGAGTGCTTTAGGTGGTGCATTTGATGTTGGTGGGCTTGATAACATTACTGACACTATGAATGTGTCTCAATACGCACAACCTTCAAGACCTGCATTTAACACACCTCCTATAAGTAGGGATGTGGAGGAAGAAGGAACTTCTACACCGGCCAAGAACACACATAGCTCTGGTAAGAAGACTCGTCAAAAGAAGCTTGGAGATGAGGCATTAAACAATTTTGCGGGGGCTATGCACAATAGGAGCGAGTTGGTGAGGCTCTTACGAGGTGAGCGTACATCTTCCCTCCACATGGCCGATGACACCCCTTCCATGCGAGCATGCATCGAAATACTGAAAGCAGATCCAAGCCTTGATCGGACCACGTACCTCAGAGCAGTGGATTTATTCAAGGATCCAATAAATATAAAATTATTTCTGGAGCTACCCGAAGAAGACAGGATTGACTGGGTGTTAATTCACATGATGTAAACGTCTGTCATGCACTTCTGCATTTTGCTTTAATCCCCAACCCCACCTTATCATGCGTTGTAATTTAAAACTATGTTGTTGTCCCTTCTACTTGCTTATCTAGTACGTGTTGGATTTTATCATGCATTGTAATTTGAACTTACTTGCTGCCCCGTCTAATTGCTTATCACATGGAGTGGACCTTATCATGCAATTTGGTACCCTAATATCATAGTCGCATCTATTGTCTTTCATAATATCTTACGTGCAGGCAATTGAAGTTCAGAAAATGGGAAGATACCAATGCTATGTAGTGTGGGTTGGGCGATAACCCGGTATTTATTACAGCTAGCCTGAATGTTTTACCCGGGTCAATGGATATCCTGGGGCTCGTTACAAGGGTTTTCACTCACTAGATGATGCACACAAGGCTATAAATGGGTTTGACAAGAGCGGGCATACACATATTACTGATCAGTCCCAAGTAATTTCAAGGCGCATGCCTGCGTCTTCTGCAAATCCCATGTCACCTAATCGTGCAATGAACCAATCACTGCTAGAACAGATGACACAAATGTCCACCGTGTCTTGTACTGTTGTCGTCCTATTGAGTATTCTAGTAGTGTTGCTCTTGTGTATTTTAGTTACTATCCTAGTTGTGTTGTTTAAGGTGGGGACTACGTAGGCTAATATATTTCACAAGTCCCGATGTTTTCAGCATTTATGTACTAGGGTTATATGTATTTGCGGTTACTAAACCATGTACCAGCCATTTTATTAATGGATAATGACTTAATCAACAAATCGTGTTGCAATGGTGATGGAAATGCTTGGCCACTTGTGTAGATCTTGATCGCATTCTACTGGAGTTTCTCACGGAGGATGATGAGATGATCAACATCGTTGAGGAGGCCATTCTTCAACAAGTGGAAGATGATGAAATGTCGCCACCTATTCATCGACGTATGCATTCATCAGTCCACGCGGGTCAAATGTGGGTGACAAATATTGTCAATGGACATGAGCAGAGGTGTTACAAGATGTTCAGGATGCACCCAACTATGTTTACAAGATTGACTGACATCTTGGTAGGCCGCTGTTTATTAAAGGATTCAAGATATGTATCTGCTGTTGAACAGTTGGCTATGTTCTTATATGCCACTGGTCATGGGGTGTCTAGTGGTGCTTTATGTGAGCACTTTCAACATTCTTCTCAAACAATCAGTACGTATGTGAATAAAGTCATCGGTGCCATCTACGAATTGAGGGATGAATATATTGAACTACCCACACCTACACAAGCTCACGAGTGTCATCCATACATTCATGGCAAAGAACGCTTCTACCCGTATTTTAAGGTGAGATCTTTTGACCTACTCATTCATCCCCAATACATTGGTACCTTGAACTTACCAACATAAATTTTTTTGTAGGACGCCATTGGTGCCATATACGGCACACACATTACTGCAAACGTACCAATTTCAGAGCATGACCGGTTCCGCAATCGTAAGCAATGCATTACACAAAATGTAATGGCGCTGTATCATTTGATATGCTTTTCCAGTATGTGTGTGTTGGATGGGAAGGATCGTCTGCTGATATGCGGGTGCTAAAGTGGGCTTTAGATGAAGGGGGTTTCTCTGTACCGCCAGGGAAGTATTATTTAGTGGATTCTGGATATGGAAATTCTTCGTCTTTCTTGGCACCGTATAGGGGGGTGAAGTATCATCTGGCACAATTCCGTGGTCGTGCGAATGTGCCTTACGAAAATAAGAAGGAAAAATTCAATCATCGTCATGCGCAATTGAGAAACGTGGTGGAGCGCACATTTGGGGTATTGAAGATGCGTTTTCATACTTTGCGTGAGGGCAACATGTACCCTTGGCCGACACAAATCAAGATAGTCCTTGCATGTTGTGTGGTGCAGAACTTCATACGTCGTGAACAAGGGTATGATTGGGACTTCAATCGGGTTGGTGACGAAGATGTGCAAGGGGATGATATTGATGATCAGGAAGTTCCCACTGTATCATCCATCGGCCAGCAACAGGTTGCTGCAGGAGAGAACCTTAGGAATGTCATTGCTAATATGCTTTGAGGGTCGGCATGAGATTTAGTATGTAGGATGCTTTTACTTTCCGCCAACCTGTACATTGGGAACATTTACTTTAGTTATGTTATTTCTTGCTTTGTACTTGAACAATTTATATATAAAATGTAGTTTGTTTATATTGTAGGTTTAACATGGTGCATTATAGTAGAGGATGTTTAATTAGTATTTGGCTTTCATTTACATTTCACCTGTTGTTTGCGTAACCTTTTTTTGCAGGCTAAACCCTCCCAACCCTAGCTTCTCATGCAGTTGGGTAGTTGGATGGGAAGAGGGCTTAAAAGGCAACTATGAGTAAACAATGCAATGAAAATGACATTGTCTAGGTGGGTGATTGATTACGTCAGCAACACAGTGAATAACTTTAACAGCTATGGAGCTTCATCGGAGCACATATGCTGTGATAGGTTTGAATTGTGAGGGCTGACTTGTCTCACACCCCCTTGCAATACTATGACAGTTCATGGTAGCAGGAGCGGGTAGAAGGCGTGAAGAGCAATGATCATAATTCTTGTGATGGAAATGGCATTGTCTAGGTGGGTGATTGGTAATGTCAGCAACACAGTGAATAACTTCACACATCTGTGGAGGTTCCTCAGAGCACATATGCTGTGATAGGTTTAATTGTGAGGGCTGACTTGTCTCTCAACCCCTTGCAATGCTATGACTGTCCAAGTCCGAGCCTTCTTCATGTCTCTAAACCCCTTGCAATGAGGTTATTGTTCATATTAGTATGAGCCCTCTTGTGTATTTACTTTTCGTAAAACATCCTTTACTCAGCCCTATACATCAATTCCGTGATCAGTTGATAGTGAAATAATGGAGCACTCCTAATTTCTGCCAGAGTAATGTCCAGTCACCGTGACAGTTACAGTTACAATTACAGTTTTTGTGTTCTTGACATTCCCTCACATATGCAATGCCCAGTTACAGTTATTGTGGGTCTTGCAGAGCAAATGTGGAAATTCTTGCTGTTAATCTGTCTTGGCTTTTATTCATATTGTCATCTGGCTTAATGCTACATCACGGGTATGCAACAACAAGGCATTCTACTCGTGTTTGATGGGGAAGAAGACTTGAATACCTATGTATGTGCAATTAAGTACTTGCTTCAAATAGATAAAGACTGTGAGTACTTGAATGGAAAGAAATCTTGAATATTTTCTGATCTAAGGACCCTGATATGCTAAGAAAACTTATGGTTATGGTATATTTCAGTTGTTACTCCTTCCATACCTTTCACATTTGTAATGTGCTTGTGTCTGAAGGTGCCAGACCTCGCAATTATGGGGCCCAGGTGCAAGTGGTACATGGATCAGGTGTCACAATGCCAGGGATCTAATATGTTACAATTTGTATATTGGTACCAATTGCCAGGCAGGCAGCCATCATTATTTTCTGTTACTTTCCTCGATATGCATGTTGTTTACTCTTTCATTCAGTCCCAATCTACTTGTATTTTGTGAATACAATAACTCAATCTTTTTCACATGCTTTGTTCTTCTGTACATAACTGGATACCCAGAACATTAGATAATGCAATCTGTAAACTGGATATGAAACTGGCAGCAGCAAGATCTTCACAAATTGTTCTTCGGCATTGGTAATTTTCCTTTCATTTTATTTGCTTAGACTAAAGCGACTCTTGCTGTGCCTGTATACCCTCCCTAAGTTGCATGTTAGTATATCTTCCTATTGCAATGGTAAACTAATAACTGCACACAACACTCCAAGATGTTTGTGCTCAAATTGCACCCACCGGAAAGTCCACAAGATCCCACTCCTTGGGCACCAACTCGTTTGATTGAAGTGCACCCATGGCGAACTGGAGGACATAATCACATCGTTTTCCATGCCCAACAACCTTTTGGACTAAGTCGACATCATATTTGGCCTGTACAGATTTAGCATAGTGACATAGAAGGACAATGATGGGACAGACAACAATTGGATGGGAACATAAACATATCATGGTATTGTTATTATCTCCCTTGTCATTGCTTTGGTTTGGTTCATAACATATAATTTCAGGGCATCAGATATTTGTTTCATGTATGTATGTACATTTGTTTCATAAGATTATCATAGCAACTAATACATGCTTACATTTAATTGGCTACAATTTTGGGTCACTGCAGGCTTAGATAATGCAAGTATTGGGGCTCTGGGTTGTGGACAAGGCTTTGAGGGTAAAATTACTTGTTCTCACTAAATCTATCACATGGGGTGAGTAATTTTTTTTAAGATTTCAAGCAAGCTTTATTAAGCACCGCGTTAATAATGTTGTTGGCTATGTTATTCTCAATATTCCTCTGTCAGATCTTTGCATGTTTCTGGTGAGTAAATGGCCATTTCTTTTGTTGTGGGCATGCTGGTTTAAATGGACATTCCAAGTTCGTGACATGTATTTAAAAATTGTAACATGATTTTAGTGGAGGCTGAGGCCGCCATCTGATATATCAGGTGCTTGGAACTCTAGTATGGAGCTTTGTGTTTTTAATTTATCATTGTTGCGCCCTTTCCCCCATGGAGATGTATTACAAGTTGAGGGCCACATGAGAGGTAAGACACGATCATGGTTTTAGCGTCTGACATTGGGGAATTTCTTATTTCCACTGCCCTCTCCAACTTTGGTTGTAATTAGGTATGAAAAATGTAACTTCTTATTGCATCGAGGCATATTGCGTATAGAAATGGGTCTCTATAATTGTTGCGCTTTTAATTGGTTCTGATGACTTGAATTCCGATCCCACAGAATCCAAGATTTACTATTGTGGTTATATGGTACACTCGACGGGTTGCAAATGAAGCACAGATCTGATCACTCCGCAGAGTTGTTTGTGCATCTGGATGTAGAAGAGGGAAACCGAAGATGCCTTGTCCTGGCCCATGCAAGAAGCTCCAATTGTCCGTGATGTCTCATCCTGCGTCGTCCTCCTCTCATCTATTCCCGACAACTTCCTCGGCTCGAAGCCCATCGGTTTATACTCCAAACGTGGTTGCCTCGACATGGGGTGCGACAAAGAGATGAGACAATCTTGTGTATTCAAGTACTGCAACGTATGGTCTGTAAAATATGGTGCACAATGAAATGGCCTGATATTTTTGTTTTATGTATATCTAATTGTGACAGTGGATTCAACATTTGGATGTGTAAATGTATGTCTCAATTTTAATGCAATGACTTGTTGATTATCAAATTGTTGAGTTTGTGCACATTTGTTTGTTGACTGGAGATGGAAAAAATATTAATTTTTGTGCTAGAGTGGATTTATGTGTTGAGAATGCAGTATTTTGAATGTTTATAGGCAGAAAAAGAGATTCAAGTATCATGTAATTTTACGTCAAACAAGAAGCGAAATTTATATATAGTGTTGTTGGGTTACGTTAAATCGTATCTAATTTCGAGTTCAATTCCGATTTAGCCACACGAGCAATGGCCTGAGTTTTATTTGACTTTAGTTTTCTAGGCAAATAAATCCCTCTTAACCCATCTACAATTATTAGGAATTCTTGTCAAAGTAGATGGAACAAGGGAGGTTATTCTATGGGTAACCTGGGTTATGATACATTCTTATCAAAGCAAACATAACTTTTCTTTATAATAAGTAAACAATCTTAAAGATAGTCTCCGTAACTTATTCCGGAATCAAAGAGGGCCTACAAGATTTATAGATAAAAAAGATAAAAGAACATTATGAGAATTTGAGTATTTGGGAATAAAGATTTCTAGTTACTATTTTCACATATTTACAAAATTTGTAAAATTAGTTTGGATAATAAAAACATTTTTGTTGGAGAATTAATCTCCTTGAGAGACATAATTTGACGTAATATTAGTAGGATTAGTGAGATTTGTAATTTAATTTAATTTATAAATTATATCTTAAGTTGTCAATGTATTTATTTAAAGATTTAATTTTTGGGTTCATCGAGTTTAGTGAAAGTTTTGTTCATAATTTTTTTCATTAGTTATTGAAAATAGGTTTGTTGCAAGGGCGATGTCGAGATGATTTTACAATTATTAATGTTATTATATTTATATAATAAAATTTATATAAATACATTTTTTGTAAACAATCTAATAAAAATCGTTAATTTAAATAATAAATGTCAAAAGCTTCAATATTTTTTATGTCAATCCTAAACGAATCGTTTGCGTTTCCGATGTCAGTGGCCAGAGTAGAGTAGGCATTGCAGCAGTGCCACGCACACTAATAGCTAGCAGAGGAAGCAACTAGGGTTCTTGCCATTTCCGTTGCTACCTCGTCCGAAAGTGGAGAGGGCGAAATCACTCTCTCAAGAGCCGCGGAGTCTCGGAGAGTGAATCCGCTCCAGGTGCCGCGGTGTTCTCTCTTGCTTCGCTCCGGTTGTTCTTGGGGGGGCGAGGAAGAGATATAGAAGGTGAGTTTGATCCCACAAGGCGTTTCCTTTTTCGTGGTTTGCCATTAGATTTTAAGTCGAAAGAGCGGTTTTTATTTTTCGGGACTCTTTTTTTCTTTGCCTCATTTCCGTTTCCCATCTTCTTGCAACGATTAGCCTTGTCATAGTATGAATCTTGTTTTACACATGCTGGAGTTCAAGTGGCAACCAAGTATGCTGTTTTCTTACATTACTTTCCATCTTATGCGAGTAATTTGATAATATTTAAACAAAAACTTCTCTTCGTCAGCTCCCGTCGATCGTTCTTCTTTCGATTTTAATTAGAGTTTGTTTGCAGAAAAATATGGCTTGTGTTGCATGTAGTGTCGGGAAACCTTTGGGTATTCGAGAAATCCGATTCCCAAGGATCTCTGTGGAAGGTCGCGCGAATGTGGGCATGAACACTACGGCGTCAGTTGATGGCTGTCGGAAATGGAATCTTCTTTCAACTTTCCACATTAGAAAATCGCCCATCTCTCCTCGTTGGAGTTTCTCTGCAAAGGCATCGATTGCGTCTAGTGAAGATTTTGAGCAATCAGCTTCCACTAGCAGTGAAAATGGTGATGCCACGAGTAAGAGCATGTCTCTGGTGTTTTAATTTCTGAGGGAAGAAAGTTTTGATACTCTATATGCCTCAACGATGTTACTCAATTTGATGACGAGGAATAGCAAGTTATATTCTAACTTTTAGTGCTTACTTGACCCGTTCTGTAGCTATGCACCTCTAAAGTAGAAAATTTTGCTTTAGTCAGTGGGCATGTCATACTAGTTTTGGAAATGAACTATTTATTTGTTCATGATGACGAGCTAGCAATCATATTGTGCAGTTTCTCGTCAAAAACGGGCTGAAATGTTGCATGATGCTCAGGGATAATACAATAATGAGTATAATTATTGGATGTACGTATCAGTGAGAAATAACAGTTTTTGTTCGCTGTAATTTTCTCAATTTTTAAATCAAACACATTCTGCAGTCAATCCTTGCCAAGCCTGTTTGATGGGTTGAGGTTTATGACTGGTTGACTGTTGTAGTGAACTCACCATTGACTCGGACGCAATGACACATAGAGAGCAAATTTATGATTGATTTCGTTCCTGTTTCCAGACGAAAGAAAGGGATCATCTGATTTGTTTTCCCTGTTTGTTTGTTTGTTTTATTGCAGAGGAGAAAGTAACCGTGTTGGTCATTGGCGGTGGTGGAAGGGAACATGCACTTTGCTATTCTTTGCAGAGGTCTCCATCCTGCAGTGCAGTTTTTTGTGCCCCTGGCAATGCAGGAATTGCTTCCTCTGGGGATGCCACTTGCATATCAGACCTCAATATCTCTAACTGCTCAGCTGTAGTCTCCTTTTGCCGGGAGTGGGAAATTGGACTGGTAGTTATTGGTCCAGAAGCCCCTTTAGTTGCTGGCCTTGCAAATGACCTTGTCGAGGCTGGCATCCCTACATTCGGCCCTTCAGCTGAGGCTGCGGCATTGGAGGGATCAAAGGACTTTATGAAGAGGTTGTGTGATAAATATGGGATTCCCACTGCAAAGGTTTATTGATGCCCGTTCTTATCAGCAATTCTGTTTAGGCATTCTGTCTGGCTCGTTCAATCAGCAACTTCACCCAACATCTATGCCAATGTAATGAGGAATCACCTGAGAGAGTTCATCACAAATCACACAAGGCTCAAAATTTAAAACATTCTCCAATTTAATGAGCCCTTCAAACAAAATTCAATGTGATTGCTTCATGTAGCCTGTGGATCTTAACATGCCATCTTCATTGAGTAAAAAAATTAAAAAAATATGAATTTAGTTCACTTTATAAAGGCCTTGAAGGTATAGTGTTGGTGCCGAGATTCCTTTAGATATGTTTTTTTGCTTTGTTCTGGTTTATAGTTACCATTTCTTTACTAATCCGTCATTATCCTTATCAAGAATCATGGTCTCCTACTGATGATTTGATCTCTCATTGAGTTTCAATGCGATGCAATTCTCATCGAATGCTTTATGCCAGCCAAAGGGATCTGCTAATTAGTTCTTAACAACAGGCTCCATGTGGCTAAATGGTTTTCCAGAATTAAGTGTTTGTCTCATGGGTATGCTAGAAACAATGGTTGCATTATGGGAACGTTGGAATGTATGGTGCTGCTTGTAGAAGTCATTGTTTCTAGTGTTGAGCCACGTTAAACCAACAACCCCCCCCCACCCCCCGACAAAAAAAAAAAAAATTGTTGCATGTGATCCCATGTATTCTGTGTTTACTCAGCTAACCTGCTCGTTTTTAATTGTTGTTGAAATAATAATAGTTTCTATAAAGTATTATGTGTTAATTTTTGCAGTATCGGACATTTGCGGACCCATCTAAGGCAAAACAATATATTTCAGAACAAGGAACACCTATTGTTGTCAAGGCAGATGGTTTGGCTGCTGGGAAAGGAGTTACTGTTGCCATGACATTGGAAGAGGCATACGAAGCTGTAGATTCCATGCTTATCAAGGGTTCTTTTGGTTCTGCTGGTTCGCAAGTTGTCATTGAAGAGTTTCTAGAAGGAGAGGAAGCTTCATTCTTTGCTTTGGTTGATGGCGAGAATGCTTTGCCTCTTGAATCTGCTCAGGACCACAAAAGAGTTGGTGATGGCGACACTGGCCCAAATACTGGTGGAATGGGTGCATATTCTCCAGCACCAATATTAACGAGAGAACTGCAATCTCTGGTTATGGAATCAATAGTCATCCCGACAGTGAAGGGAATGGCTGCAGAAGGCTGTAAATTTGTAGGTGTTTTGTATGCTGGGCTTATGATTGAAAAGAAATCTGGGTTGCCTAAGCTTATTGAGTACAATGTTCGCTTTGGTGACCCAGAATGCCAGGTTGGTAACAAAGGATTCTAGTCCATTCCAGTTGCTTAACTGGCTTTATGATTGTGTCCATGCTTCAAATCTGTGGAATGTTTGAAATAGCAGTCCATTCTAGTTGCTTAACTGGTGTTATGATTGTGTTCATGCTTCAAATGTGTGGAATGTGTGAAATAGCTTTATGGAAATTGGTTTTGGAAATATTTAGCTTATAGCTGCAACAACAGCCCACACGGGAGATCCAACAACATACTGCAATCCCCCTTCTGGTGTTTGTTTTTATTGATTTTACTTGGAGATCTTGGCCCCTCCAGTAGCTGCAGTAACATTTTATGATGGTGCTAATGCTGGTGAAATATTGTGAAGACACAGTTACAGTCGGGAGGTTACTACTTATCGATTTATTTTAAGGAATCTAATGGTAGGACTCTGTAGATACTTGGCAAGGTAGTTGAAACATTTTCCAGTTGGACATCCTGTATCATGTACAATCTGTTGTTCCTCTAAGCCTCCATCTAGATATTTCTCAACTGTATTTTTTAGGAATCTTATATCAAGAATTAATCAGTTGAACCACTGGGCCTCTATTCCGGTTGATGCGAAATTAACGAGCCATCCATCTAAGTCTGAATCAAGTAACAAGGCTCAATTTGTTAGCAAGAGGGACAAATTTGAAATGCTAATGTTTGTTCCTATATAATGGCCACTTTGTTGCTTCTTTGTGCTTATAGAAGTCATCATCATTTGATCTTCATATCTTTTTCTCTCCTCCCCCTCTCCCACCAAAAAAATAAAAAAAAAGCACTCTTTGCATGGTACTCATCACCTAGCAGATTATTGCATACTTGGCATATTTACTGAATCACCCCGGATTTATCCATGCAGGCTGTTAAATGAAACTTGTTAACAGGTTCTGCAAAGAAAAACTACTTTCACCAGTTTCTTGCACTTTGCTACATTATATTTCTTATTTTCTGTGGCAGTAGTCGTGGCATATGATCAACTCTGTTCTGTATGTTATGAATTTCATGCACAGGTTTTGATGACCCGTTTGGAATCCGATTTGGCCCAAGTTCTGCTCGCAGCATGTGAAGGACATCTAGATGCTGTGTCCTTGAAGTGGGACCCTGGTTTCTCCATGGTAGTTGTGATGGCTAGTCGAGGATATCCCGGCAGCTACGACAAGGGGACAATTATAAGAAATCTAGACAAGGCAGAGCAAGCGGCACCGTCTGTCAAGATATTTCATGCAGGAACAGCCCTGGATTCAGAGGGCAACTTTGTCGCAGCTGGGGGTCGTGTTCTTGGTGTCACTGCAAAAGGAAAGGATTTAGCAGAAGCACGGGCGAGGGCCTATCAGGCGGTTGAAGTTATTAACTGGCCCGAGGGTTTCTATCGGCGAGACATTGGTTGGAGGGCACTTCCCCATCGTCGGTATGTTGGCAGCTGAACTTTGCCTCCTTAATTTGTTCCATGGTCACATGCGACGGGAAAATTTTGTCGGATTCATTACAGCATCCGGGAAGGCTCTGATGATGACGATGATGATGATCTGGGAACCGTGATGAATCAATGTAATGGCTAGAGATAGATTGGTTACAGCAGGCACTTGGTGTTCAGAGAAGTTCTGATGCGAAAAAGAGCATTTTATTTCCGGTCAGTATGTTGATGCTCCTGAGTATCCATCCCTTGGAGAGGTTCACGGTTTTTATGATGTTTTTTCAAAAATTCAGATGACTGAGCATGTCCAGTTTATTCTCAAACCAATGTCCGTTTCCCATTGTAATACCCTCATCTGGAACTCTTGAAAGTTCTTTACCTCGCCTTCTTAGGAGCAATTTATTCGTCGGTCTCCTAGATTCCTGCTTGTGTAAAGGTCATTTCTAAGTAACTACAGAAGAAAATGAGATAAAGATCATGTTCACTTTGCTATTGAATTATTTGAAGCAAGGATGCAGGCACCGGCTTTGCCCAGGTGTTGTCTGTTATTTGACTGTGAGCCCAAGTGTTTGTCTTTTATTTGACTGTGAGGCTGTACAACGGAGATGAGAGTCACTAGACAAGTGGTAAAGTGTGTTGCACCGGAAAAAGGGCAAAAAGTGTGGGAAAAAAATGGTACGCTAGGATTGTTATTTTTTTTAAATATGTATTGATTAATATAACGTTCTTCCATAAACATATGTGCAAAAGTATCCCTGTTAGACCCCATAACCTGTCGTGAGATAAGTATAATTAATTCAAGTTCAACAATTAATTAGAGTTAAAAATATTCTTAAACTCTTAATTGATTAGTGTAGAAACGACCCTATCGTATAAGCCTAGATGTTAAAGTAACATGGCCGCATGAACATGTGTAAAATTTCTCTCCGTTGATGTGCCATCAAACATTTTTTTAGGTGGTGTAATTATAAAGATATTTCTGCATTTATGCTTACATAGTAAATTTTTAATAATGTCATTTTTTATATTTATATATGTAACAAGATTTTTTTATAATTTTTTTAAAAAATAAAATTTGTCGAGTCAAGCGTATCGATATTTTATCAGTATAATATAATATCGTATCATATCATCGTTTATGTCAAGAATGAAGAATTATTTAATAAATATATAATATAATATAATACGATAAAAAATTAAATTAGTGTGCGTTAGTTATGTACGAGGTCAGTTCGAATCTTACGATTGACATAATTTTTTATATTTTTTAAAGAATAATAAAAAATTAACAAAGTAATATTAATCATAAGTTTTGAACTTAATTATAAAAAAGTTTTAACTAATTTATCTATTAAAATATATTAATTATAATCTACATCTGATTGATACGATTCTATAAGTGCGGTACCACATGTAGCAGACCTAAACTCTCTGTACTCATGAATAAGGGAGAGAGCAAAACATGAACCAATCTATGAGTATAATTAACATTTCACAATTAAGTTACAAATAAGCAAGCGGTGGCTTAGTTAGGACACTAAGGACAGGAACGACATTGACGGTAAGAACATAGCGTATAGGTAGAAAGTAAGCTAATTTTCAAAGAATAATATCAAAAAAATAAAATTTAAGAACTAGGATCACATGGGCTAAAAAACAACTTTGATTTTTTTTACACAAATGCCATTATTACCGTTGCAATTATATATATCTCATTTTTGAAAATATATTAATATATAATTACTGTTTTTTAAAAAAATTATAAACATGTAATTTTTATTACATATTTATAAATTTTTCATAATAATATGTTTTTAAGAGTGGCATATATGTAATTTTACCTATAATAATGACATTTATGTAAAAATCTCAAAAAAAAATAATAAAAAGTCACCCTTAATGCAAGTTTTATTGCGCGCAAAACCTATTATTTAATCATATTCAAATATTAACTCATTTTTTTTGAAATTTAAATATTAACTCATTTAAGTCTAATATTTAATGATATTTGTATAATTATAAATTATTTAATAATTTTCTATTCATAAATAATAGTAACAATTTAATTCAAGACGTTTTCTAATAAACATATAGATATAGAAACATAAAAATAAATGTTGAGCGTTAATCCTTATTTCTGAGAAGTTCGGGGGTGGCGCTGCGATGCCGTCCCCCGGCTCGCGCTTCTTCTGGTGGCCTTTTCACTGGTTTCTTCGTCAATAAGAATTAAGAAGAAGAAGAGGAAGAAGAAGAGGAAGAAGACGAAAGGGAGCAGGAGGAAAAGGCTATGGATGTTTCCAAATCCGTAGCCGAAGCCGCCGCCGGAGCTACTCCCAGGACCCCTCCGCCCCGCCCTCACGTTGCGAACGGGAACGCCTCTGCTGCGCCGACAACTGCCGGTGGGAGCAGGGCACTGGAGGAAGGCGTGGGAGAGGGCGGGGGCGGCGCCATCGTCACCGGCCGCGGCGCGGAGGTGGACGGCTTCAGGCACCGGGTAGACGAGATCGTCTCCAGGGTGGACGAGGTCTAATCCAAGCCCTCAGCGTGCGATAGCGAGTTCCAAATTTCGCCCGCAAAGTTTGGGGTTTCTGTTGTTTTGGGGTGCTAATTTTGTTTTTTCGGTTGGTGAAATGATGCAGTTAGAGCAGAGGGTTAACGAGGTATCGCTGTTCTACACGAATAAGAAGCTGCTCAACAATGGCAGTGGCACCAAGGGTAGCGGAGGAGGCGGGAGTTCGTTTGCCAAGGAAAAGGAAAAAGAGAAGCCAGTCGTCGCTCAAAAGAAGCCAGCGGATGTGGCTCGTAAGGACGTCGTTTGCACCAAGCGGATGCAGGAGCTCATGCGGCAGTTTGGCACCATATTGCGTCAGGCAAGTCAGGGAATTAGATGGGCAGCTTACTGTTTCTTCTGTTTCTTTTGAGTTGTCAGAGTAGGGTTTAAGAGAATTTTGCCTTGACCAGTTAGAGTTTGTACACCGAAAAGAAGATTATTTTCCAATCTGTGAGTATGCGTACATTTTTATCTCAATCGTCTCGCCCTAATTGTTTCTTCTTCCATGGGGTTTTGTACAGTTACATATCAAGTATGTTCCCGATATGTTCCCGGACACGGCACTGGGAGCCTTGCTAAACAAAATCTACCATCGATGTGAAATTCCACCCTTCAACAAAAGGAAACTATAAACGTGAACCCAAATGCCCCCTGTTTCTGGATGCATTTTTTTCAAATTAATCAAAATGGTGCATGAGGTGACTCTCCACCCGCCCTACCAACAATCCTCTAAGTGCATGGCAAGATGTATAGAAGTAGTCAAAAAGCTGTGGACCTGTGGAAAATAGTTTTCCAGATGGACCAGAACAGTTTTTCTCATGATTAGGACATGTTGCTGATGGCCCCCTCCCCCCCTCTTTTCTTAACATGTTCAATCAGTGAATTGTTCTTCAGCAGTTGAGTCATTGTGTGGAAACTCCAGTTTGTTGAATGTTTTCATTTGAGGAAACACACATTACGATGTTTTAAAAGAAAGGGCCCACATACTGTTCCAGTCTAACTCAACTTAGATCTCAACATCTAACTGATTGTCCCAGCATGAACCTAGAGGGTCATAACAACCATGCAAATATTACTTGATTGTGTGTAAACTGTTTATAAGTCTTTCTGAATTGCAGAAGTATTTCTTTATTGTTGGACCTTCCCTCGAGCAGATTGCATATGGTTGACCTACAAGTATGTTAATACTGTGCTTGAATTGTATCAGTATGGTTTGTTTTAGCTGACAAAAACTATTTTCTGTTGAGTGTCGCAATTTATTGTTATATCAGAACTAGCAATAGAAAATAGACATGCGTTGCTAGGTGCTGATATAAAACATCACCTTTTTTCAAATGATGAAGTACACTTTTGTTTGCCAGATCTCACAGCACAAGTGGGCTTGGCCTTTTATGCAACCTGTAGATGTTGAAGGTCTTGGTCTCCATGACTACTATGAGGTAAAGGCTTTCATTTCTTACTGTTGTCAAAAACCCTCGTCTTTTGGTTGAGAATCTGCTTTGATTGATGCACACGTGCATGTTGGCCAAATATAAGCTGATATTGAACCAAGAAGTAAATTTGCAAACTGGCTTGATGCTCACCACGTTTGGCAATGCATTATGCTTATTCTTGTTTAATATCTTCTTCTACTATAATATGGAGAAGAAAATTCTCAATTTGCTGTCAATTTGGGGACATTTCTTTGCGAGGGTGTTGCCGTCGCTTGGAGTGAGATGGAGGAGAATTCCCTTGGAGATGTCTGATTACTTGGTGCTGCACTGCTGCCATTGAAAATTTTGAAGTTCTTGGGCATAGGTGCTTCCTTTGAAAATTCTAGTTGTTATTTAGTTAGAGACTAGTGAATTTGAATAGCGCATTACTTTCTTTGGGATTAATGTGCTTTGTGTATGACCAGTGTTATGGAACTTGCCAATTTCTTCTCAATTTTCTGAGGTTACCGGAGTTGTGGCTAGCAATTAGAAAAGTCAAGACCGAAAATCCTCCAGCCTTTATTCTAAAATGCTTTGTGAAACTCATCTTACTTCATTCCTTGAACATGCATTTGGACTTTTGAAAATGCTGCTGCATTGAGAAGTTAAGAGGCTTATACCTCATTGATCAATCACACACCCAAAAGTATTCTAACAAGCATGCTCGGTGATTGATCACCGAGGCATAAGCTTTCCTCATGGTCATAAGACCGTCCCCCTCCCCTAGTGTGATCCAACACTAGGGCCAACCTAAGATGGTGAACCATAACCTTGCATTGCATTGAATATGCATCCATTGGATTGTGCATATATCTTATAAAAACTGTATTTAATACGCCTTTAAAAACTCTGTGTTTCAGGTTATCAAAAAGCCTATGGATTTTGATACAATACGAAATCGAATGGAAGTTAAAGATAGTACTGGGTATAAAAATGTCCGGGAAATATATGCTGATGTAAGATTGGTTTTTACAAATGCAATGACATATAACGATGAGAGAAATGATATTCACCAGATGGCAAAGACATTGTTGGACAAATTTGAAGAGAAATGGCTCCAACTATTGCCGAAAGTCGTAGAAGAGGTTAAAACTCATATTCATTACTTTGGAGCACTTGTGTTCATAATTTCCTATTTAATTGTGTATTTATTTGTAATCTGATCGCATTTCTTCTGTAGGAAACAAGACAAAAGGAAGAAGAAGCAAAGGTTCAAGCAGAAATGCAAATGGCTCAAGAGGCTGCCATTGCAAAAATGGCTAAAGATACTGATACTGAGGTGAGCATAGCTAAAAAACTTGCCACATATCAAATAGGTTGTGAAACTCAATCTTTTTTTATCTGCTGAGTTGGAGTATTTAAGGAGTAAACATATGTGAATCAAAATCTGCAGAAACTCGTGTCTTAAACAAGTACTTGAAAGATAAGTCATTTCAATTTCAAATATTTGGTTTTCGTAGGGTACTTACATGAGATTAGAGTAAGCATATTCTCGAGGAGTCATCAAATATTTTATGAGCTGTCTGGAAACCAAGTCACCTAAAATTGATATTGAATTGGAGACCTTGATATTCACTAATACAGAAATCCATTGCCAATGCACCAGGAATCCTATTTTGTTTACTCGGTGAAACTATTCAAATCATCCTTTAAATGGGGCCATGGCAGTGATTCTGCTAAAACCGGGTCCTACCATGTTTCTCAGCAGAATTAATGTGACTATGTTTCTGGCATATTGTGACACATGATCCCTTCACAATCAGACTGTCCAAATCTTCTCCAAGAGAGCCCTTAGTACTGTTTGGTCATTGTTCTATTCTATTGACAGAGCGTTCAACTCTAAGTTTTTTTGGCACTCTTTTCAGCTTAATGAGCTAAGTGTGCATTTGGAGGAACTTAAGGAAGTGGTGTTACAGAGGTGCAGGTATATCCTATAAACTAAAATTTCACAGTTCATTTATCTTCATTGTGTACTTGTCAAATGATTCTTCATGTATTTTTAAAAGATTTGGCGCAAGCTATTAGTAGTGGTCCCTAAGTTTGTTCCATTTGTACACTTTAAGATGCATGTTTAATGAAGAAACTCCAATGCATCATGCCCTGATTTTATCTCTTTGTGACCCTATTCTTGATTTATAATCTAATGCTTGAAGTATGCGGACCAATTCTGAAAATTTCACTTTAGAGCCACAGTGACCACTGATTTATAGGCAAGATCCAATTGATAAAGTGGAAATTGTGGAATTTAAAACCATTGATGTTTCCACCGTAGTCTGATTCTTGTGCATTAGACACAATCAGAGGATGGTGCAGTGCAGCAATGTGTTAATTGGTGCAAGGCGGCTCAGAAATTGTTCATCAAATGCCAGGGAAGCAGACTCCAGAAAAAGTCTCTCTACATGATGAAAGAAGGTGGACTACTATGACATTTCAACCTGTAGGGAATCTGCCACATTTGTACAACGTGAAGGTGGCGAATGTCAACTAGCAAGGTCTGTGATTTGGTTCAGATTTGGTACATCTGGATTTGATCGGACAAGGTGCATTTGGGTTTGTGGGTTTCTAGAATTGGACCTCGACCCTCCAATGACCTCGGTTGGTGATAATCACATTGGGCATATGATGGGACATCGGAGCAAGGCATCTAATTTTTTTTGCATTGAGTCATTTGGGTTACTTTGTAAGGCTAGTTATAAGCCATTGGGCTAAGTTCATTAAAAGAGTCCTTTAGGGGGTTTATGTTCATATTGGGCCTTAAGGTCACTTAAAGTCTAATTGGGCCTCTCCCTCTCTCATGGGCTTCCTAGCTTGGAAGGCCCAATAGGCTGGTCAAAGGTCCATGGGCCCAATAGGTTGGTCTTTGGTCCAAGGTAGAACTTGGACCAAGTTGCCACTCTTGACCAAAGGGAGGAGGGCGCCCCCTCTTTTGTCCCATATGGGGGATTTTTATATTCCCCATCCCCTAAATGCCCCTCCCTAACCCTAGATCTGAGGGTAAGAGTGATCTTTTGTCTAGGGTTTTCATTTCATATATAAGCATTGTATTTCTTATTTTCATACAATTAGGTGAAGAAAAATCAGGAATTTCCTTGAGAAGCCCAAGGGCGCAGCCCCCCTCTCCTCTCCCACCCCATTGCAACTGAGAAAGCTCTCTTTCTGAGGTGTGATACCTCCATATCAGTCCTCTACTGGGTGAGAAGCTCAGCACCGCCGCCGCCGCCGCCGCCGCCATCGAGCCGCCGTCGCACCACCACCACCATATCGTCTCCGGTCTGTCCACTACCATCCAGCAGCCTGAAGTTGGAATTTTAGCTCCCAATCCACAGATCTGATCGATCTGAAATTTTGAGAGTGAGTACCTCCCGTGGTTTCCCCTTACCAAAAAAAGTTTCAAGTCATTCCCCCTTTGTTTGCCCCCTGTTCCATTTAAAATCCCCCTGTCTACACAATCTGTCCCTGTGCAGATCTGTGTTCCAGCAGCCCACCACTTTACCGATTTGATCCCCTTTCCAATTTCAGATCTAGCTGAAATTTGGACTGGAACTTCTGTCCACCAAAACCCCTTTCCACATTTTTTTCAAGATTTTAGGAGTTTGTTTACCCCACTTAAAAATCTGCAAAAATCGGATTCTGTTCTGTCCTCTGCAGTCCAGATCTGACCACCCCCACCATAAAATCCATCCCACCACCTAAATCACCTCCAAAAATTACCAAAAAAATTGTGCGTCACCCCCACATCCCCCTATTTCATCCATAAAATTTTCAAGTCCCAATTCCACCGTTTGCCCTTCGGTCAAACCACGTTTTTAGGCAGATCCCAGTCTGCCCAGTATTCCCTGAGACAGAAAACCCGCCTGTTCTAAATTCCACCAAGGAGGATACAGAGACAGGAAAATTCCTGTAACACCAGGTGGTCGTAGATCTGCAAGAGAGCTTCGTAACGGCGCTGGTTTCGCGTTGATCCGACGTCGGAGCTGATCGCAGTAATTATTTCCGCCGAGTCGCGCAGTGCTGAAACAGCAGAACAGGTTCGGGACAGCAAGCTGTAGCACCGAGTAGCAGCGCGTCGGAACCGTCGAAGCTGCCCAAAAGCCACCCGCCAACCTAAGGGCGATACTCCCGGGTCCCACTGTAGTCCTTTACCTCCCTGCGTGGAGTGGGCAGTAGAATTCATTTCTGTAATTATTGTAATTGTTTGTACCGGGAGTACGAGTCTTGGCCGGGGTCGCCTTCCCCATGCCCGGAGCGTGGAGGTATCGTTTCCGCTCCCTCACTCGGCATTTTGCTTACTTCGTATATTTCTATATGCCGCTGCTTGCATGTGTTAGGTTAATTAGCTCGTTTCAATTTTAATCACCGCTGTGAGAGTGAGTGAGTGTGACCCGTCCCGTGGCTCGATCCGAGCACGCAGAAAAGTCGATACCCCAGACTCATTGCCGGTTTCTCAACCGCGCAGATCCGCACAGTTCCCTCGCTAAGGACGAGTCGTGAGCTAGAGTCCTAGGTTCGCATTCAAATTGGCGTCGAGTCGCATCCCGTCCCGCATCACCAGATGGTTGGAAACCCTTGATTAACTGCCATTTGGTCATGCCCTTAATGAAAGGGACAGGCAGACACTAAAACTATTTGGCAGATCTAATATGCTATAGAGAATAGAGTAGACAAGTTGAGAGACATGATGAGGACGGGCCATGATCTAAGAAGTGTTTGGGGATTATGCGTGGTTTTTGGATGTTTTAACCTGGGTCATTTTGGTAATTTACCCAAGTGGAAGTTTACATTTTTTATGTCATTTTAGGTAGTATCATCAACTTGGTTGGTCTTCTTGTGATTTTTGGATGGTTGGATGTCTTTTGTGATTTTGAAATATTTTTATGATTTTTAGGTTTCCAAGGCATGTTTTGGTCAATGTTGGATATTTCAAGTGATTCTGAGAAATTTATTCATCCATTTTTTTCTGACAATTTTTAGGACCAACTTTTCCCTTTATTTTTTTTAATTTCTATAACTGTTAAGCCATTAGGGGTATTTTGGACATCTTTTGAACAATGGAGTTTTTTTAGCAACTTTCCAGTTTTAGGGACTTTCATGCAATTCTTTTGGTGTTAGGGATTCTCAGCAATTTTGTGCTTTTAGGCATTTC
This sequence comes from Amorphophallus konjac, assembly GCA_022559845.1. Taxonomy (NCBI): domain Eukaryota; kingdom Viridiplantae; phylum Streptophyta; class Magnoliopsida; order Alismatales; family Araceae; genus Amorphophallus; species Amorphophallus konjac. Next base: position 32,985,278 of record CM040128.1, read on the forward strand.
TGCAGTTTTTAATAGTTGTAGGGTTTAAGGTACAAATTTTGATAGTCTTAGGGATTGGCTTGCAAATTCAATGGTTTTAGGGTTCAAGTTGTGAGTTCTAAATGTTTTTGGGCTCAAGTGATAGATCTTAAGGATTTAGGATTCAAGCTATGAATCTTAAGATTCAGGGTTTAAATGACAGATTCTAAAGATTAGGGTGTAAGTTGCAATGATTTAGAAATTTAGGTTTCCATGTGCAATTTTGATAAATGTAACAACTAGGTTGCAATTATTAAGAGTCGGGTTCATTTTTAATTGTCAATTGGGTGTGCTGTGGTCAATGTGGGAGGATCTGTCATAATGGACTCATCTGGGCCCATTATTACGAATTAATAAATGTGACCCAACGGGAACCCAGTAAATGACCGTGAATATGGCAAAGCAACATAACAATATGACATGAATAAAATCGAAGATTATATTTCATTTCATCTCTCTGATTACAAGATGGAGAACAAAGAACACTCAGAGTCTTGAAGAAAGAGTGGGTGCTGTAAATTATGCCAGAGGTCAGGTAGGCATAAGAATACGCTTATGTCAAAATTTTAACATTGTTGCCTTATGTCAAATTTTCCCTAGGCAAATCATTATTTCTTTGTTTTTTTAATGTCCCCCTTGATGATCACATTTTGGGATCTCTGAGATAAATCTACAATTGGTTGAAAGCCTGAACCATATTGGGCTTTGCTAGACCATCCTCTCACTTGAGGTTGATCCTAATCTTTTGAACCTTGCAACTGTCGGATTAAACAGTGAATTATCTATATTGTTTCTGAAATTGTATCAGCATGGTTTTTTCTTTATTTGGAATTCTATTGTCTTTTTATCTGTCCTGCCTGAATACCAAAAAATTTGTAGGAAAATGTCAACAGAAGAAAAGCGGAAACTTGGTGCAGGTCTCAGCCGATTATCTCCCGAGGATCTGAATAGAGCATTAGAAATTATTGCACAAAACAATCCCAGTTTCCAAGCTACTGCTGAAGAGGTGGACCTGGATATGGATGCTCTGGTAATTGTTCTTTTTGTCTGATCATTTTAACGGGTTTTGTATACTGCCTTTTTTGAATTGCATATATGTTACACCTATAGGTACGGAATTATGAACCTTTGTCATGCAGGCTATTCTCCTCCACAACCCCCCAACCCAACACACGCACACACAACCCATGCTGCTTCATGAATGAAATTTCTATGTAATTGAAGAAAGAGGCAATGCATACATACAAATTCTTTTTTGATGACCGGGCGAAACTCACCCCGTCACCAACCTTAGGATGCGGCCGCTTTGGACCTATGGATTACCGCTTGCGCATTATGGGGTCCGCCCACTTTTCTCATAATTTTTGAAAGTCACTTTTCTCATATACAAGGTATGGACGTGAATTATGCGAATTTGGTATGAACATAAATCACTAATCCACGATATTTGTATTTTGTCAATACATGGAATTGTGTGTTCTCCCACCACATCCAGGAAAAGTGACATAGCTTACTTTCATGCCACTCCATCTAGGGGCTGATCGGCCTCACACTGCTGTTCCAAAGAGGAGGAGATTAAGCTTCATGGTCTGACACCACATCCACGAAAGAGACTAGGAAATAATTCTCTAAACCTAAAGATTAAATTACCCCTAACAAATTAAGAGAAGACATGTAGATCTCAACATAAGAAATGGCAGAAATGTTCTAGTACAAACACTTAAAAACCAAAATAAAATAGACTGTCTCATGTCCACCAAATGAGTAGATTGCAGGAGAAAGGCAAAGAGGGAAGAAATAGGTATGGTCGTCTCCAGGGATCAACCATATGGCTGCACATTAGAATGTTAAACTTTGGTGGCAAGGCTGCTTGTGAATTCCATGAGCCTGCTTTTGCTCAGGACCTGAGGCAGGAGGGCTTTGGAAAATTGAGGTGGGATTCTCGTAGTAGATTAGTGTTTACAGTCAGCCAAAAAAAATGAATTGGAAGATATCATTCAATCTCTGGAGAAAAGGAAATTGCTTGTGCTCCCCCCACAAAAGAAAAAGAAAAAGAAGTAGTGGTGTATTGTAATCTCTCTTCCCAATGATCCTGGAAGGCAGGATGGGATCGGCTGATCCGATTGGGTCGGATCCGATCCCGATCCCACCTTTCCCAATCCTAGGCCAGATCGTCCCCAGATCGGACGATCGGCGCGATCCCCACCCCTTAAATTAAAAAAATGAATAGTGAAAATTTCCTCCTTTTACTGTTCATCAAGAGTGGTACCGCACTGTCCATTACTCTCTTTACTGTTCATCTCATCTCGAATGAACAATACCGAAGAAGAACTTATCGTCGTCGCCGTGGTCACTGTTGCCACTGGTCGTCGGTGCTCCTCGTCCTCCTGCTCGACCTTGCAAGGTGGGGGGGGGAGCCTCCGTTGGCGTGGGGGAAGAAAACCTCACGAAAAGTTATCAAAAACTTAAAATTAAAGTGATTTTTGTATAAAAACCCCTGTAAAGGCATGTAAACTCAAATGCACCTCAAAATAAAAACAAAACAGAGTAGGCCTCCCGGTCCAATCCGGCCGACCCAGATTGGTTTGGGACCGGCCGATCAGATCCCAATCCCTGATCCTTCCTTGCCAATAATATTCCCATGTGCTTAGGGCTGACCAGCGTACATTGTGCACAGTACCCTCAGAATTTGAGGGTAGGAATTACTATAGTGGAGCTTAATGTGGCTTCTATCTTTGTAGTACTGTGATTGGAAATTTATCGTTGTAAAGAGGACAGGTAATTTTCCTGTGGTCAAATTCTGGAGCCAAAACCAAGCAAGTTCACAACACATATATCCTTATTTGAGTTTAATTTGCTTTTGCACATGATAATTCCTGGATGGAGAACCATTAATCGGTTTTGGTAGTTGAGATCGAGGTTTGCTCTTGGAGGCTACCTTTCGGTTCACGCAGTGTGTCTTAGTGTTTGTTTTATTTTAGTTTATTTTTTTTTTAAATTCTGGATGAGTAGTACTATGTTAGTTGTTTAGTATTATTATTCCATTATATAATGCTAAAATCACCAATCCTACTATCTTCTCTACAATTGATTTTGTGTAATCAGGTGATTGGCCTTAGATAATTTGTAATCCTTCTGTATGGAATTCTATTCTCGTGGATGGTAGAGCACTCATCGGAATAATTTCTTCATGCAGAGCGAGTCCACGTTGTGGAGGCTCAAGTTTTTTGTGAAGGAAGCATTGGAAGTGCAAGCAAAGGGTTCTGCAACAAAAAGTCAAGACAACACGAAACGCAAAAGGGAGATATGCGATGCTCTTGCCAAAACTGCTAAGAAGAGAAGCAGAAAGGTCTCATAGTGGTTGTCACCAAGTTGCTTGGGTTCCTTGCTTGAAGGGAGTATGACCTATTTTTGGTTAAACTCTTGAATTTAAAGCTTGTAGCTTTCCAATCACCCCTCAGTTTGTTCTTGGTTCTTTGAACTTTTGGACTGGCTCATACAAGCTGCATGAGTTTTCTGATTTTGAAGTTCCAACTCAGCGGTATCATATCATACAAGTTCACTTAACACATCACTATCACCCGGTTCTTGAGGGAAATGGTCGAAGAGTCAAGTTCCAGTGGGACCAACACATCAGTTTCTCATGATTACCAAAGGTGTCGATAGCGGCAACCTTGCTTTGGAGAGGAAGAAATGAAATAAATCTCAAGTGCACTAGCAAAATGGGAAAGGGGACCGAGTTCCAATCGTCGGAATATCCCTTTCCCTTCTCGTGGCCTATGTTTTGTAGCCCGGTAAGTTTTCATTAAAAGAGGTACTGTCTTCTTCTTTTCAGAACTCCAGGCTTATGTGAGCGAGGTTACTTCTTGACGGGTCCTATCTAGTTATGATGATTTTCCAAACTGATGTCTGAGCATTCGGAAACGTTCTTTTGTGCGACTCATTGCAGATGACTGGATGGTGTAAACAGTCAGCCCAATGTATCTTGGTAACTTATGTTAAATGCGTTACTGTTTAAGGAAATGTGCTGAAAATGCTCATGACAGGTATTGGACAGCTTGCAGTGTGTTGTAAAATGTGTGTGGCTACAATCCTGACATTAGCAGAACATCAGTTTAGTGCCTTTCATTAGTTTGGGCAAACCCAATGTTCCCTTCCCATCTATTGTCCATACATCTTTTGTGCATACAGATGCCAATGTGATTTTTGGAACGTTCTGAATTTGATCTGGGAATGCGTTGTTCGCGTAATTGGCTCTGCAGGGGAATCAATTACCTGCATTCATATTAAGGTTGACAAATTGTGCTAAACAACATATGCACACTGAGTTTGGTGCCGTGGGAATCTGGTAGACGTCAGGGACTTGGGTTCGTAGCCTTCCATTAGTTTTCACATCACATGATGAACTTACAATTAACATCATATCATCCAATCCAAGTATTACAAGAACTCTTATTATTGATTTTCAACTTAGTTATGTTCGATATGTTATAATTATTATGGAAGAATAGCTCAACGAATTACAAATCCTTCTGCCCTTTTTCATGTACAAGTTCGGCTATTTATGCTCTACTTATTTTCGTCTAAGGGAAAGTTTGAAACTATCAATCACCTAGAATAATAGCTTGGTGCTCTATAAACCATTTTGCATATTTCACATGCATGTGTAAATATGTTCTGCTACTATGTTAAGGAAGCTTTTGAACAGAAGCGCAGAATTCCCAGCTGCTTTGTCAAATTCAATTTTTTTGAACCCTAACTGGGCCATTAGTAACAGGATTGGATCGCTGACATTAAGAGTCGGTCTAAAAGTTGACTCCAAACTCCATTAGCAGAAAGAGTAATACTGACTGCACTCCCAGGCAATTGCACACCTTGGATGTGCAGTGTTTTTTTTTTAAAATTATCCCTATCTCTAGGCCCATCCCACGTACTCGCCCATTTAAGGCCGACTTCGATTGGATGTAAAAAATTAAAAAAATATTTCATTCTTTATTTTTTATAAATTTTTTTTGAGCCATTCCTTGTTCTGACATGTAGAACAGGTAGGTTCCAAAGTCAAGATAATGATTTAAAAATAAAAAATAAAAATTTCACTGTACAACTGAGCTATGCAATTGCCCTGGGTGTGCAGCAAGTCAGACTCAGAAAAGCTGGGGGCCAGCATTAACATCAGCTCATTGAACTTAAATATCAGCTCAGCCTCAAGCTACCATTCAAAGCTCGGGGGTGGGGGTGGGGGGTTGTTCTAGTGTCAAGTGATCAGATTTCACTTCTAATGTCCAACCTTCGAGTGAAGATTTTACAGGACATCTGACGTCTTGCATCTCAGTTGCACATGTGGATAAATTAACATTGTCTACAGTCTATGTCGGACCGGATTTATCCTGTACCAAGTACCAACAGATTGTCAAAACAAAGCCTCAAGAGGAGGGTGGGGTGCCCACCATTTATTGAGGCGCAGTTGGGGAAGCCCCAAACAATTCCTGCCTGTTCATGGTATCAAGATGCAACATGGTGTAAGAGTACGTCGCAACCCAAGAATGGCGTCCTATGCAGGAGGCCTTCAGCATCAAATATAAAGGATAGGGAAGAATCCCATGGATTTCCAATCTCCAGTTATCCAAAACAGTGAGTAAACAAATGAGGGAACAAGAATTGGGCTCACCACACCAACTTCTCACCACTTGTATACCGACTTCAGACTTTGGCAGTGGGAAACTGATCTCACTTGCATCTTGGCAGAAGCTGTGGTTGTACAGGTTCTAATCTCTTCTACAATATTATTTATGGAACTCAAACTGTACATGGTGATGGGAAGGGCAAGGCACAGCGATCATGGGAAGGCCAGTGTATCCCTTCTCTTGCGCAAGGCAGAGGAGCAGGTTGAGCAATGTAGGTAGGGTAATGGTTGCCCGGCATCAACACGGAAAAATCGGGCGGGTTTGTATCTGGGACCTGCCATCCATCATAGAAAACAGCATGAAATTCGGCATGAATAACACAAAGTATAGCTAAAATATCAAAGGGAACACCAGATAAAATCTGAAACTCTATGCACACACAGACAGAAGAGTATGCCTTACTCTTCGAATGTAAACAGAAAGGCATGCAATAGTAATTATTGAAAAAGGTCCCATCTAATTTTAATTCTCCAGTAGGATGGATCATTGACTCTTTAGCCAACCCATGCTCTAAGATGGACTTAATGCTATTGTCTGTCATTTATTAAAAACCTTACTACCATCTCATGGCATCTTTATAAAATGTTTTTAATGCCTACAAAAGGGTACTTTCTTCCAACTTTTATCTTATGATATTTGAAAAGTCATTGCTTTCCTTTTTTGGACAAAGTTTGGAGCTAACATGATGATCTTGAGCATTTTTTATAGCTGCTCTGGATGTAAAAATTATGTGTAGATTAGAACTAGTTACCTAAAACTGTGTTTCCAAAATTGCCAGAGCCTTTGCAAAATTTCTCTTTTGTTCTGTCTATAACTAGAAGTTAAGTTTGTTTTTTTAATACCAGCTTCTGGATTTTTCTTTGGAACCGATGGTTAGGAAAGGTTATTGTGCAAAATAACCATGTTTCATGAACAGTTCCCACCCTTACATGAATCTCTCCAGGATTTCCCCAGGTTATATCCCAGCAAATGAATCCAACTCCAAATTAGCAGAGTCAAGCACTGGCATGTGAAAATGCACAGACACGAGCCGGGAATAACACAACCAGCTTTTAATAATAAACTATTGCATGTTATTATCACAAAGAGACTTACAGTTTGAGAAGTGCCAAGCTTCCCTAGGGAATTAATCTGCATCTGCTGACCCACACTGAAGGATGCCTGTGCACCATTTCGGGACTGTAGGATATGAGTCCTTGGCCTCAGAATATGCTCAAATATTGCCATGATGAGGAACATAAATATTAAGATTGCTGTGGCAACAAAGCCAAAAGATATGGCATTCATGGATGAGTCAAAGTTCTTCCATGAGACCTCTCTGTCAGTTGTTTCAGACAGAGCTGTGTCTGGAGTCCATGATTTGGGTCTCTCCCTGAAGTCATTCATGGTGCTTAAGATTGCTGCCTTTTGCCAATAGCAGTTTGGAAACTTGAAAGTTATGTACACTGGTATGTACTCAATACAGATTCTTGTCCAGCTAATATACTAACAGCACTTTCCAGACAATGCACAATTCAAGCACTTTTCTTGCTTCAAATGGCCTAGCCATAGTGAGTTGATGGGAGTCTGCAAGGAAAACATGTTCATCAATGAAAAACGGACAGCCATTTACTGTAGTTAACATATCCTGATCTTACTAATCTTACAAGCTGAGATGCAGTATAAATCATTAACACTGAATGTGAGGTTTGGAATTTATCCCCCGGTAGGAGTTATTCTCAAAAAAATTATCTCAACTTGATCGACCATTAGCTACAAAGCCAAGAATGCATGAACCTTAGGTTCACTAATCCTAATAAATGATACAGAAAGATCCGTGGTGGTTGAACAACTTACTGTTTCCAATCTGGATGTCAATTCAGTAAAATTGAAAAGGAAAGGTAAAAGGAAAATGTGACTGATGTGTACAAAATACAAATATTGATGCGAAATCAATAAAATTGAAGAAAAAAAGAAAACGATGCCTAATTTACAACACTCTCTAGTGAAAGAATCATTTCTTTCATCTGCCATTCTATTAGAAAGGAAATAATTTTGCTTCTCAAGTTATGAAACTGATGCCACATTCGTGCAAATTAGTCTTTCACATTACTTCCCTTCGTTCTATCTACAAGTGCAGGAAATTAGTGTAACACAGCAGTCCATAAATCACAATGAAAAGTGCTCCCCGCACACAAAGATACATCGCAAAGATTTTAAAGAATATTCAGACAAAGTTATTTGTACAGGTGAAAGACAATGTAATATCAAATTCCACCATTTGATTTATTTTGGGAAAGCAAAGAAAAAAGGAAAGCATATTCATTATCCAAGTTCTAAATGATCAAGAAAATAGGAAAGCCACATAATAAATCAGACGCAAACAAATTAGCACAGTGATGTTTCACAATGCCAGTTTGCAACGATATACTTATTTCTCCAGTTTGTATTCATTTGTATATCTCCTTTCGTGAAACAAAACTTGGAAAATTAGGACACCTAAGCTTAAGCATTGAAAATAACAGATAAATGAAGAACCTCAGTTCATAGTCGACTAGCCGAGCTTGCTGATCAAGAACCTACATTTTTCTATAATATACAGGGGTGTAAAAGAACAAGCACCAAGGGATAGCGACTGGCGAGAGTACAGGATCTATGACCTTCATATCGGGAATGGGGAAGATGACGGATAAGCATCCCCAGTTTCACCTCAGCAGCATTGCCAGTCGAGAGACTGGATCTCGGACTTCTCAAGGGACTAGAAGCAAAGAAAGAATTTACATTGCAGGCTTGAAAACTTTAGGAAATGAAGTTTCCCCAATGCCATGACTAGTACAATAAGATTTTCGCCTTACTATTTCTGGGTCTCCATGTAGAGCAGTCTACAAAGAAGGGGAAGCCTCTTTGTAGGAAGAGCCATTGCCTGAGTTTGTACCGGTGGCAAGGAGGGCTAGATGATGAGCAAGCAAAAGAAGATGAAAAGAGAAGGTGCACAGCCAACCTGTTCTTGATCACTCTTTGCAAAAGCCGAGACTGTAGCTACAGGAGCTGGGATTCTAGCTTAGCAAACAAGGAAGGAATGGTCGACCTTAGCTATCTTCCAGTTCAAATGAGAATAATCGCCACCCACAATCTGTTCCAAAAGAGGGAGAAAAGCAAACATCTGCTCATCTGGAGACCCTTCGATTATCTGCTTGCAAGCAGCAATCTTCCTGCCCAAATCTCTGTGCTTTGCTCCAGAGAGGGGTAAAGAAACAAAAGAAAATGGGGAGAAAAAGGGAGCACGAGAAGTGGGTTGGCATTGGGCATTCCGAAAGCTATCTGAGCATGCCAGAAGATCACAGAGGCATCTCCACGAGGCCAGAAGAAAGCAGGGGCCGCATCCTACATACCTCCCACTACCACGCATGAGAAAAAAAGAAAGAAAGAAAAGGGAAAGCTGACACGAACGGTATAAAATTCGGAAACCCAGAAGAAAAGCCTGCAACTTGCGAGCATGGCGCATTACAAATTTCCATATCGCATCCGGGCTCCATGACAACGTGAGGGGATTCAGAAGGCAGAAAAGCATACCCAGAGAGAGAATTCGCGGCTCGATTTCCCCTACTACGCGTCGGCAGAGCTGGGGCGACCCGAGAGGACGAGAGAGGGGGGCGCCCGAACTGGCCGTGGGTGCGACGAGGGAATCCAAGAAATGCGAGGGGGAGGGCAGTTTGATCGGCCATGCTCGCTGGGTTTCCTCAGATTTTGCTGGGTTTCGGATGATGGCGATGTGCTGCCAAAGGGGACCCAGAGGTTTGCTGCAAGCAAGCACAGAACGGCCGGTGGGGAAATTATCCGGGGCCTATCTGGCCGTGCAAAAAATCGAAGTAAAGATAAAAAAGACAAATTTTAATAAGTGACCCCCAACAGCCTTTGCCCTGAAGACATGCATTATAGTAGTTGCAGCAGGGGCAGCAGCCATTATTGCATGGCAAGCAGCCCACATAGCAGCCATGTCTGGAGAAAGATAAGATGCAAAAAAGAATTGGGTTCCCTTGCCTTTGTTAGGCCAGTAGGATGAGCCATTGAGGGCCCCTTGGGACAGGTTCTGGGTCATAATTGCCTGGTTAGGGAATGAGAGTCCACATAAGCCCTCATCTTATCCTCACTTTTTAAATTAAAATCAGATTTTTTGGTTAATTTTATAAGGGCACTGGTCATTGAAAGAGATCTTATTATTATCTCTATTCTAAAACAGTGTAAACTTTTGAGGAGGATGGAGGTGCATACAAGATCTGCTCCTCACAAAAAGTTTGACAGAGATTCCTCTACTTGCTGAAAGAAGTTTTTGTGTGTGTTGATCAAAAAGATACAGATCCTTTTATTAACGTACACAACTTCCCCACATATAGAGAGGATCCAAACCCCACAAACATAAAATGTGTGTTTGGTGCAATTTTTAAGGAGAAGTGCTTTTCGACTTCCATGTTCAGCAACTCTATTATTTCAGAGAGGCAAATACAACTAAAATAATAATAATAATGTTATTTTTAGTTTTGAGTTAGAAGTTCTCAAATAAAATTCTCAAGGATACCTAAAGGGGAAGAGTTAAACCGATTTCTTAGTGCACATAAGTTAACAAGTAGATCATTTCAAAATAGTTGTCATTGGATGCCCAAGTCCAAAAGTTACTTTCAAGTTTGAAAGCTCTGATGACTGTGAAACATGCCCTTTAGCAAGTCATCCATCTACCATTTCCAGACTAGAAAAAGCCTGGCTGTCAGGAGGCACTTGACATTTTAAACCCTAAAATATTCAGTTTGAATTTAACTATTTACATATTATAAATTTATTATTTGTATGGGTCTGTAGCTAATTTAAAATTTAAGGCATTTATCAATTATATTGGTGTTTAAGATACATCAATCCTTCCTTAGACTCTTTTGACAAGAGGTGTGTTGGGATCTAGAAGTCTGTTGATCAGCTTGTACCAAAATTTTTAGATCAAGAGAAGATGTTAATGAACTGCAGGCTTCCCCCCTTAAATTTGGTTAGCCACAAACCAAATAATTGTGAAGAAAGAAAAGATGACTAAAGGGTGCCTCCTTTCCTATGAATTAATGAAATTCCTAGATAAAAATATGTAAAATGGCACTAACAAAGGTAATGTTTTAGCAGGAAAATTGGACGGCTAAATTATGACGGCCAAGAATGATGGTATCAACTATTTGCATCATTTAATGTTACTGATGGACATATCCACCCAAGAAGGACCAACTGCTGCAAGCTCTTCGGTCTAGGGAAACTTTCATGCATGTGAGAGTTGATATGCGCTTTGAAAGAAATGAGTGGTAGAATTAATAAAGAAATGTGTGGGTTGGTTTCATGAGATTTTTGGCAAACTCCTCCTATGTTTGAATTTATCTTGATTAATCTCACTTGACAATACACATGAGAAGGTTGACTTCTCCGTGGAAGATTGGAATACCAAGGAAAACCATGATCTCGTGGGTTATAAATAACTGACCTATGTAACAATGAGGTCGCAAATTCAATTCCTCTTGACATCTAAGCACAGTGCGCCTTCGCCATAGTGTTCGAATACACAGGTGATTCTATGACTTGGATACGTGTAACAATGTTTGGGGGGATTTACCAAGTCTATCCCTTGCCCTAGTCGGCATATCCCAAGATGCGCGAGTAGTACAGTCCGTAGGTCCAAAGTGGATGCATGGTGAGGTTGGTGACAGAGGTGGAATTTCTCTAGTCACCAAATAATAATAATAATTATTATTATTATAGCCGATGTCATTAGTTAAAGAGAAGAATGAACAAGTTGGAGAAAAAAAAAGAAAAGAAGAAAAAGATTGGTCCCTCACTTGTTCATAAGAGCCACAAGCCAGCTAAGCAGCATGACATCTCTCCTCCTTCCTTTGGAAGAATATGGTAGGCGAAAACATACCAATACCAAGACAGACAACGAACGACCACCCCACGTCCGAAGATTCTAAAATGAACAGCTAGGGAGAAAATAACAAGCAAGCCCGACGTTGACGCTTACTGGTTGATGCATGTCTTGAAGGGGGGCTGCAGTCGCAGAGGTTTCCCCCGCATTAAGCTAATTTGTTGATGATGTGGGGGAGTACTGTAAAAAAAAATTAAGGAGATATATAGAAACATAATGGGCAGTGCAGGAAAACGAAGAAGGAAGAGATTCTGAAAATGGACGAGACGAGCATCGGTCGAGAGACACAAGAAAAGCCTCGCCTTTGAAATGAGCGGCGGAAACAACCCATGCACCCGGCAGAAGTATGTGTTCCGTTTTCTGTGTCTCCACAGGGTGCTTGATGGCGATCTTTGGAGACCCAATCGGCCACACACCCATGCATCATCCACCCCACCCCCCCCACCCCCACATGTGTACGTACGTGCAAATAAATGATGGCTGCAACGGGGAAAAAGGAGGATGCAGAAAGGAACGTTGTGGGCATCTTCCTCAACTTTCCTCTCCCTTGGCTGTTGTATAAGTACCTGCTCGCCAATGTTCCCAAGTTTCCCTGCAGTGGGGGTTCGCGTGTCTGCTCTCCCTCTCTCTCGATCGGGCACACTCATGGGGTCAATGCCCCAACAGATGGATGGCATTATATAGCTTTCTGGGCGATGAGATGGACCGAGAACTTAACGAAGCAGGTCAAGAACCCATCTGTAGAGCTGGGTGAGTTCGGATCTTTTTTGATTCCCCAGCCTTTCTTGATATGGTTTGCATACCACTCATTCCGGCCTCCCGGGTCAAACGGGACTCAGATGGGTGACCGGTCACTCTCTTTCATCGTCTCACAGTCGTGTGAGGTGACTATGTATGATGGATGCCCCCCAACCCCCTCCCGAAGAGAAAAAAAAATGTATGTATATATATATATATACCCTAAATTGATACTTCCTCCTATTTCATGTGGGTTAGAAACTCTGAATCCGCATTAGCATAGATGGGCTCGGAGGATTTTCTATAGTGGCTTACTATATATTAATGTTGCTTGCCATTTCTTTGATATATATATATATATATACGGAGAATTTAAAAGTCTGAGCACTCTCAAAGGTGTATGTATGTGTGTTTTTAATCTACCATCAAACAAGGCGGCATGATGTTTTAAAATCATCAACCTTTTTTTTACTAAATACAATGATTTTACTCTTCATAATACAAAAAACATCAGAATTCTGTTATTATATATATATATATATATTATTGTAAGATCATATTTTTCACTCCAAACCCCCCATGAGCATGAGTATGCACTCATGCTGTCACCTCCCCCAACATCTGCAACGTGCCACGTGACTTGTCCATCCAATTTGACCTTAATTAAACGAGGGGGGGCAAACCTCTCTATTAATTATGTGGGGGCATTATGTCGACACAGCTGTTGGGTGTGCAAACCGGTCGACATGGCAAATTTATGATGAACGATCGATGTTGTGGCTTCGGGTGATCACAAAGACAACCCTTATGAGCTCCCCACCAACTTGCCTCCCTATGAAAAGAGAAGATGAAGAGCCAAATTAGTTTGATTAAACCACGTCGCAACTGTGTTAATTTGGAGGATCGATGCATGGGGATTTTAATTAATTATCGCTCTCCCAATAATAGAGTACGTCATTATCCACCCTCATGCATGCATGGGAGACAACTTAGACCCCTTTGAAGGAGGCAATTAAGACTGATGCACCTTGCTGCCCCCATCCTAACTAATTAAAGGGGACCCGTGTAAGGTACCCATCAAAAACTGAAGATAGAAATTTATTGGAACATGCGTTGGAAGCTACTGCAGGGTGCATCCCTCTCTCTCTCTCGTAGCAGAATGTTCTATTACTCGTTCAGACATATCTGAATTTGTCCACGTTAATATAAATATAAATGACCAATTAATTGATTTGCATATGTGTCTTTTAATTTATCTTTGTAATGATCAAATGTGTGCCTCCTATATATCTACTTTAATTTTTTGGGGGGCAGGTTATTTTAAATGTAGATGATAGAGGGAATTAGCAAGCCACTTCATGGTTACGGCCTTGATCATTTTAATTGCTTACGTTATTAGAAATGTATGATTAAAAAAAAATAGGATGTTGTAACGTTCACTTTTGTGACCGTTACGAATATTATTTAGTAACGTTCACAATTATTACAGTAATGCTTATATTATGGAAACATTGCACATGGCACACACATGATAGGGTGGTCATAAACGAAGATACATTGGGGGTCTCTCTTGAGGCCTATAAATAGACTCATTGGCCAACCCAAATACTATACAACCACAAGAGCAACTACTTGAAAACTCTCCCACATTTCTTCTCCTTTGATTTCCTCTACACTTGATTTTCTTTGTGCTGAGTTCTTGAAAGTCGGGTCGAGATTCGTTAATGCTCTCTTCGAGGACGTGCCGACGAGAGAGAGGGTGTCGCCTACCCGAGGTCGTCGTATCTCTAGGAGATCATTGTCACGAGGACCACACGTCAGCCGGTAATAAGTTCTCTTAGTTCAGCGACATCGCACTTCGACCAAAAGGCTACGTTTTCTTAAACATCTTCATTTGTGTTTTAGATCTAATTAATTTGTTGTTAGTTTTTGTTATTTTCAGCAATATATTACCAACAATCTAAGATAACTTATTTTTATTGTTATACTATATTGCTGAAAAAAAAATCATGACGTCGTCTCGTGTCAATAATAACCCAACAAAATAATGTACTGTTATGTTATAATCTAATAACGTATTGTTTTGTTATAACAGAATAATAACGTTATACTATTTCAGATATAGTTTTGCTATAACAGGATAACGTATTGTTTTGTTATTTCTGAAATTTAGATTTAGTGAAAATTTTGAAATTAGAATTAAGTTTTTAAAATTTCAGAAATTAGAAATAATGATATTATATTTCTGAAATATAAATTCTCCTATTGTTATATTTCTGAAATTGTATTTCATAATAAATAAAAAGTTTCTGTTTTCTTTTTTCTGAAAACCTTCTATTTTGCAGAAAATAGTTTATGTAATTTCTGTAATTTCTATTTTGCAGAAAAGAAAATATAATTTTGTTTTTCAGAAAATATAATTCTGTATTACATAATTTTTATTTACAGAAAATAATTTCTGATTTTTCTTAAAACAATTTCTGTTTACAAAAATATATATATATATAAAGTATTTCTGATTTTTCTGAAAATAAGAACATGAATTTTCAGAAAATCAGAAAATAGTTTAAATTATTTATACTTAATAAATAATTCCTATTTTCAGATAATTATATTCTGAAAGTTATTTCTGCGTAATATATATATATATCTTTTTATTTTCAGAAAATAAAATTCTGAAAATTAATAGTTTCGATTAGTTTACATGGATTAATTAATCTTGATTAATAAAAATAGTTTCTACTTATCGAAAAAAAAATCTCCATTATTTCTTGCTTTTAAATTTATGCTTGTGTTAGTTACTATGTGGTAATTTAAATTATTTGTTGACTTTATACATTTAAGTGTTTTGACAAAATCTTAACATACCACATCAACAGATTTTGTCGACCTTCAAATATTTTCTCAATAGTTAGTTTAACTACAAAAGAAACACTAAGTGCTAAACCGGACAAATTTGAGGGAAAAAATTTTAAAAGGTGGCAAAATCAAATGAGATTCTGGCTGACCACACTTGAGTTGATATCGGCCATTAGTGATAGCACAACTGAAATTCGGGGCTCGGGTTCCTCTCAATCACAAAATACCCGTCGAATTCAAACTCGGTCAACCCGAACCTAAACTGAACCCGAATCCTCCTTCACAGTCACACAGGAAGAGATTGACTATCACTGTCTCCACTGAATTCTAGGAGCTCTTTCAGATAATCTATATGATATATATTATAACTCAAAAAGTGCTAACGAACTTTGGGACACCTTAGAAGCCAAATATGGTCTAGATGATGCCGGTATTAAGCGGTTCAAAGCATCCGACTTTAACAAATTTAAATTTGTGGATAATAAACCTATGAATGAACAAATCCATGAGTATGAAAATCTAGTTTACGAATTAAAAGCCAATGGATCACAACTTGATGAATCCTTCCAAATAGCATGTTTATTAGACAAGTTACCTCCCTCTTGGTCCGATTTCACTAGGACCCTTAGTAATACTCAAGGTGTTCTAACCTTAACCCAATTATTCGCGTCAATAAGAATAGAAGAGCAACACAAGTTAAGGGAAACTGCTACTCAAGATAACAAGCCTAAAGCCAACATGGTGGAAAATAAAACACAAGAACATCACAAAATGTCATTTCCTTTTAAACGTAAAAACTTTAAGAAACATTATCGACCATTTAACAAAAATAACAGACCACATGATTTGAACAAACAAAAGAAAAGGCCAAATGAGAATGCTGGGGGGCATTACTGTTATGTATGCGGTCGGACCAACCATCTCGCCTACCAATGCTACTTTCGAAAGAAATCTACTCGAAAGGCGAAGGGAAATGGTCCTCCTCCAACCGGTCCTCAAGTCAACATGGTGACTGATGGCACTGGTGCATCAGAGCTGGCATTTAGGTCAGTTCTCTCAAACCCCGAAGTAAACTTGACCAATTTGACCATTGACTGGTGGATTGATACCGGAGCTGATATTCATGTTTGTGCTGTTCGCTCCTGATTTTCCACTTATCAGGACTCAGGTACAGGAGCTGTGATGATGGGGAATAATGTGGAGGCGCAAGTGCTAGGGATAGGAAGAGTCGATCTGGAGTTGACTTCAAGAAAGACTTTGACCCTTCACGGTGTTCACCACGTTCCTGACATCAGGCGCAACCTCATTAGTGGATTCCTTCTAGTACAACAAGGCTATAAACTTGTATTTGAGTCAAATAAAGTTGTAATAACCAAAGGCGTATCCTTTGTTGGAAAAGGATTTATGTGTGATGGTCTTTTCAAATTAAATGTGTGTACCTCTTCTTTTAGTGAACAATTTACAGTGTTAAATGTTGAATCATCTTCCATTTGGCATTCAAGATTGGGTCATGTAAACTATAACTCAATTAAAAGACTAATGCGATTAAACCTAATTCCCAAAATGAGTATACAACACCATGAAAAATGTGAAATTTATGTAGAAGCTAAAATGCCCAAACAACCATTTAAAACTGTGGATAGAGATAGCGATATTCTAGAATTAATACATAGTGACGTATGTGACTCTAGGCGGGTATCTAGGGGAGGTAACAAATACTTTGTAACCTTCATTGATGATCTGTCAAAATATTACTATCTCTATCTAATTAAAACAAAAGATGAAGTTTTAACAAAATTTCAAATTTATAAGGTTGAAGTTAAAACCAACAAGAAAATAAAATTAAAATACTTAGGTCTGATAGAGGAGGAGAATACACTTCTCTTGCACTCGCAGAATTTTGTCAAGAACATGGAATCATACATGAAGCAACTGCCCCCTACTCACCTCAATCTAATGGTGTAGCCGAGAGGAAAAACAGAACATCAATGGACATGGTTAACTCAATGTTAATAAGCTCAGGCGCACCCGAGAACTTGTGGGTGGAGGCACTCTTAACGGCATGTTATGTCTTAAACAGAATACCATTCAAACAAAATGATACTACACCCTATGAAATTTGGAAGAAGAGAAGACCTAATTTAAATTATCTCAAAGTGTGGGGGTGTTTAGCCAAAGTAAAAATACCAGAAAATAAAAGAAAGAAAATTGGACCTAAAACTGTAGATACTATCTTTATAGGTTATACAATAAATAACAATGCAAATAAGTTTACTAGCAATACTAACCGATTCTTAGTAATTAAATCCGAAATTAATGATATATCAAACAACACAATAATTGAGGCAAGAGATGCAGTATATTATGAAAATATATTTCCTTTTAAAACTAGGATTGAAACTAACATACAAAATAATCGAACTGGCCCTAGCATTACTAGACTTAGAGAAGAAGAAACTCCTATAGAACCAAGAAGTAAAAGAGCAAGAACGGAAAAAGTCTTTGATGATTTTTATGCTCTTCTAGTTGAAGATTCTCCATCCACTTATGCTGAAGCTATGAAATCTATAGATTCACCTTTTTGGAAGGAAGCCATAGATAATGAAATAAACTCTATAATTCAAAACAACACATGGGTCTTAACTGATTTATCTCCTGGATAAATAATTGGATGCAAATGGGTGTTTAGAAAGAAACTTAAACCAGATGGAACCATAGATAAGTTTAAGGCCCGATTAGTAGCCAAAGGGTTTACCCAAAAGGAAAATATAGATTACTTTGATGTATATTCTCCTGTGGCTAGGATCACTACTATTAGGATCCTAATAGCCTTAGCCTCGATACATAAATTAGTCATTCACCAAATGAACGTAAAAATTGCGTTATTAAATGGTGAATTAGAAGAAGAAATCTATATGGATCAACCTGAGGGCTTTATAGTCTCAGGACAAGAAAAGAAAGTTTGTAAATTAATCAGGTCCTTATATGGCTTAAAACAAGCACCCAAACAATGGCATCTAAAATTTGATGAGACTATAATATCATATGGATTTAAAATCAACCAAACTCATACATGCGTATATCATAAACAATTTGGGAGTTACATTGCTATATTATGTTTATATGTGGATGACATTTTAATCTTTGGGTCTAATATGAATGTAGTAAAAAAAGTTAAAGAATTTCTTTCGAAAAGTTTCGAAATGAAAGATTCAGGTGAAGCAAATTTAATTCTTAACACTAAAATCATAAAAGATTCATCCGGGATAACTTTATCACAATCTCACTACATAAAAAAAATTCTTAAAAGGTTCTACTACTTAGATTGCCAACCTGTATCTACTCCCTATGACCCTAGTATCCATTTAAAGAAAAATTTAGGGCATCCAACACTACAAAGCGAATATGCACAAATTATAGGGTCACTTGGATTCTTAACAAATTACACCAGGCCGGATATTGCATATGTAGTCAACAGGCTTAGTAGATACACCACAAACCCTGACGAGAGTCATTGGAAAGCGTTAGAAAGAATACTTATGTATTTAAAAGGGACTATAACATATGGATTACAATACACTGGTTATCCTTCTGTCTTAGAAGGATATAGTGATGCAAATTAGATTAGTGATTCTTTAGATGTAAAATCTACATCAGGATTTATTTTTCTCCTGGGAGGAGGTGCAGTATCTTGGAAATCAACTAAAGAAACAGTGTTAGCTAGGAGCACTATGGAATCTGAAATGATTGCACTAGACACCACCTGCACGGAGGCAGAATGGTTGAGAGACCTTCTAGTTGATGTTCCCTTAATAACTAATCCACTACCTCCCATATCTATACTATGTGATTGTAAATCTGCCATTGATAAGTGCATGCAAGCTAATGTAGATGTAAAAATGAACAGACACTTAAAAGTGAAACATAAATCAATAAGAGATAAAATGAAGCAACAATTGATTGCTTTAAACTTTGTGAAATCAGAAAGAAACTTGGCAGATGTCTTTACAAAAGACTTATCTAGAATCGTGATTCTAGAGGCGTCGAGGGGGATGGGATTGAGCCCATAAAAGAAAAAAGTTACTACGACAGTAACCCAATCTCACGGAGGTTCAATGGGTAGAAACAAGCTTGATAGGTAACTTAGGAGAGCACTAATAAATTATGTTCTCATCCCTATAGCGCTAGTGCTCATTTAAAAGCAAGTGGTAAGGGTGAGTGCTATACTCTTAATGAATCCGAGACCCAAGTGGTAGGATGGTTACCTTGCTTCCACCCTTTGTAGGATTCACCGACATATGTGGAGTCGTGAGGCCGCGACTGTGAAAATGTGAGCTATTTTTTAAAACACATATGAGATACCTGCGCAAGACCATTAAATAGCGCAACCCGCATAAAATCTCAATTCAGCTATACTATGTGTGAATTTGGGAAAGTCTGAACCATGGGACCTGGTTCAAGGCATAGTCCACCAAGCGTTACCACAGGTAATCTCAAATATCACTAAGTGAAAATTTAAATCGAAAGGTATTTTCACCCAATGCATAGTATAAAGGACTCAGCAACCTTTCATTTATTTATTATTATTTTTAATCATGTGGGGGATTATTAGAAATGTATGATTAAAAAAAAACATGATGTTGTAACGTTCACTTTTGTGAACGTTACAAACATTATTTAGTAACGTTCACAAAAGTGAACGTTACTACATCAATGCTTATATTATGGAAACATTGCACATGGCACACACATGATAGGGTGACCATAAATGAAGATACATTGGGGGTCTCTCTTGAGGCCTATAAATAGACTCATTGGCCAACCCAAATACTATACAACCACAAGAGCAACTACTTGAAAATTCTCCCACATTTCTTCTCCTTTGATTTCCTCTACACTTGATTTTCTTTGTGCTGAGTTCTTGAAAGTCGGGTCGAGATTCGTTAATGCTCTCTTCGAGGACGTGCCGACGAGAGAGAGGGTGTCGCCTACCCGGGGTCGTCGTATCTCTAGGAGATTGTTGCCACGAGGACCGCACGTCGGTCGACAATAAGTTCTCTTAGTTCAGCGACATCGCACTTCGACCAAAAGACTACGTTTCCTTAAATCTCTTCATTTGTATTTTAGATCTAATTAATTTGCTGTTAGTCTTTGTTATTTTCAGCAATATATTACCAACATACGTTTCATAGATCTTATACATCTTGGATCATATATTAGAAGGTATATATTTATCACGTCGACATGCAATCAGGGGCTTTTCTGATAATTGAATGAATTTGTGCTCGGTGAGTTATACGTAAGTAGCTATGATACATCAAAATGAGTGACTTTTTAGGTTACTAATCATAAAGTTATTCAACCTAGAACAAAGAAAATGAGATAGGTGAAATGAACAAAATAAGTGAACTCGAGGCGTGACTAGTTGGTTCATTATCTTCTCCCATAATGGAGAGGTCGTGAATTTAATTTTACTTTCAACCATGCGGGGTAAGGTCACTTCCCCTCAAATTATTTATAGATGTCACACTGTAATTAGTTAGCGGGGTCGTATGCCACCGGTTTATGAAGCCTCGGTTCCTCTGTTCCCCTCCCCGTATCTCTCTTGATTCTTGACCAGTAGGCCACACAACTAAAAAAAAATAAAACAAAATAAAATAGGTGAAAATTTAACTTATATTCTAGCTAGAATAATTAATTCTAGTTTTTTAATCATGTCATCTGGCAACTAAAACGTCCCAATCTTAAGTAATTTAGATAAACTAACATATTCAAAAGATTACTTGAATATTGTTTACCAAAGGATCGAGTCCTGAAGAAACTGTCTATTCTTCAAAGCATGATGTGAATGTTATCTAATCGAGAGCCATACCAATTGATAAAATGCTTTCATTTGGGGGTGTCGATAGTCCTCGAGTCAATAAATGATTACAAAATCATATTTAAACAAATTACAAGGTTATGATACATCAAAATGAGTGACTTTTTAGGTTACTAATCATAAAGTTATTCAACCTAGAACAAAGAAAATGAGATAGGTGAAATGAACAAAATAAGTGAACTCGAGGCGTGACTAGTTGGTTCATTATCTTCTCCCATAATGGAGAGGTCGTGAATTTAATTTTACTTTCAACCATGCGGGGTAAGGTCACTTCCCCTCAAATTATTTATAGACGTCACACTGTAATTAGTTAGCGGGGTCGTATGCCACCGGTTTATGAAGCCTCGGTTCCTCCGTTCCCCTCCCCGTATCTCTCTTGATTCTTGACTAGTAGGCAACACAACAAAAAAAAAATAAAACAAAATAAAATAGGTGAAAATTTAACTTATATTCTAGCTAGAATAATTAATTCTAATTTTTTAATCATGTCATCTGGCAACTAAAACGTCCCAATCTTAAGTAATTTAGATAAACTAACATATTCAAAAGATTACTTGAATATTGTTTACCAAAGGATCGAGTCCTGAAGAAACTGTCTATTCTTCAAAGCATGATGTGAATGTTATCTAATCGAGAGCCATACCAATTGATAAAATGCTTTCATTTGGGGGTGTCGATAGTCCTCGAGTCAATAAATGATTACAAAATCATATTTAAACAAATTACAAGATTATACCTTGTCAGCATAAGCAGCAGACACACATACCATTGTCACTGTATCAGTGGAAGTAGAATATCGTACATGCCTAAATAACTTGAAGATGACATGCACACCTACAAAACAAAAACGCACTTACCTGATAGTGGAGTGTTGCGCCCATCTAGTTTCTCAAGGAAATCGACAGACAAGGAACTAGAATCACTCCCGAACACCTTACGAACTGCTTTCATTTGGGGGTGTTGATAGTCCTCAAGTCAATAAATGATTACAAAATCATATTTAAACAAATTATCAGATTATACCTTGTCAATAGAAGCGCCAGACACGCGTATTATTGTCACTATATCAGTGAAAGTAGAATATCGTACGTGCCTATGGAACCCGAAGATGACATGTGTACCTACAAAACAAAAACATAATTTCCTAACAGTACGTGGAGTCGACGTGGTTAAGCGGAGTGAGGAGTAGGCTACATGTGAGTCTACCCACCGGATCCACCCTTCAAGTTCCTAGGACAATGGTGACGATGCTCCGATGTCATTAACGATCCCATCGTTGGAGTACATAACTCCATGACCTCTATGTGGAGCGGAGTCTCATGATTGGCATGATATCCTCATTGTCCTTGTCTGACTTACGACGAGAGAGAACCAAGAGAGAGAAGGGGAAAGAGAATCAGAGTGATCAGACTGTCGCAACCTCACGGGGGCTACGATCTCTCTCTTCTCTCTTTCATACTCATGCACACACATAATAAAGACTTACCCCCGGCATGATATACACACATGCATAAACCATGGACGTCATGCATGCATGGGACATCTTCGTGTACATACCCGCCGTGTGTAAAACACATTTGCACACATCCACTGATCCAGTGGTGATTTGGCATGGATAAAGAGGAAGAGGGAGTTGGAGGTGGATAAGGAGATCGATAAGGGAGATGAGGTGGGATCTTCCCCGCGTGAAGAAAAAGAAGAAAGTGGAAGGGGGAAACGTTGGGAGGAGGGGGGAGCCTCCACGTGGCCGAAATGGGCATTCCGGTTACCCCCAGTAGTAACCGGCAACAGCTTCCACTTGGGCTAACAGTGCATTATAAGGGGGAACTATATATGCATATCCCTCGTCTTAAAAGGTATGAGTACTCCAACGGTCATATGAGAAATAGAGAATGTGATCTCTACGATATTCTTCCGAACATTGGTGAAGTGATCCGCTAAGTCATCACCGTACTAATAGAGCACTTAAACTATCTCGACATATACTTCAAACTTCTTAGTATCTATCGCACTTGACACGCTGGATCTCTTACAACAAGCAGTGTCAAGTTGGAATTGTTTTGCACTCATGACTTTATCATCATGCATGAGATCGAGTATTTACGCATAAATGAGCCACAAAATGTGGGGTGCTAGTAAGATGTCTTCTCTATGCTACTCATGTCAATCCAACTTATCTCGGCCGCTTTCTTTAGACATGCCCCATTAGACGGTATCAAACTTTACCCTTGGTGAACATGCTAAGATTTACTATATGTACTTGTTCGGCTTATTGAAAATTTCTCTTGCGTCTTCTCACTCTTCTCTGGTATATCTTTATTGATTTTGATTATTTTCTTAACCACTTGCTAGTAAGTATTTAAGAAAATTTCTTAATCTATAAATATTTTTGTTATATGAGAGAAGTGTGGAGAGATACTATTGAAATTTTTAACAAACCAAACAATACATATAGTAAGTGATCATGCAATCAAATATTCATGGATGAATTAAAAAGTGATAATCTAAATATAAATCCCTTCCTGTTCAAATTATTTGTGTCGAACTATGTGAGGAAATGGTCGAGCTTATGTTTAAGAATAATTAACATTGAGTTAGTGCAGGGAAAATATCTGTAGATCGACGATAGATGTATCATAGAACAGTTGGCGGGGTGATTTCTGAGAAGTTTAAAGATGGAGTATCAGGCTTCGTTGCATTTGCATTTGAAAATTCAAGTGTAATAGATGGCAACAGTCACATCCGATGTCCCTATTCAAAATGTAAGAACTTAATTGCGATTCTATTCAACATAGGACGTTGAGCATCATATGTGTACAAGAAATGGTTCATGCAAGATTATATGAACTAGACGTTACATGGTGAGGGAGAGAGCTTATATGAGCAAGCCAATGTCGAAAGCACGAGCACATGCATGGATATGATCTTAGATATTGTAAGTATTAAATTAATGTGTTCTACGGTGGGTCTCAAATTTAATGTTCATCAAGAACATGGATATAACAAAGAAGTATCAAATAAGACAGTTGAAAGATTCTATCAATTATTAAGGGATACACCGTCAAGATTGAGTGTGTTGTCTCGAGATGAAAAATTACTTGAAAATTTCTATCGTGCAAAGAAGATGTTCAATGAGGTGGGGATTGGATAATATGAAAATAGATGCTTGTTGGAATTATTATATGTTATATTATAAAGAGGATGCAGAGAATACATCTTATTTTATTTATCATAAAGATCGGTTCAAACTAAGAGAGAAGGTAATTCAAAATAAAAGAATGTACATTATAAGTCTTTGCGATACTTCCCTCTCACACTTAAAATGTAGCGATTGTATTTGTCCTCAAAAATAGCTCGATGTATGAGATGGCATGCAGAAAGAGTTCCCCGTGATGAAGCCATAATCAATCATCCTGCAAATGGTGAAGCTTGGATTCACTTTAACATAGCTCATCCTACCTTCTGAAGTGAGTCGTGGAATGTCAAACTTGACTTATGCAATGATGGTTTCAATCCATTTGGAGGTTCAATGGCTCCTTACTCTTGTTGGTCATTCTTTGTGACATCATATGACTTTCCACTAAGTACGTGCATGAAGTGAGATAGTCTCTTTTTATCCTTAATGATTCCTAGTCTAAAAAAATCTGAAAAAAATTCGAACATATATCTGGACCGTTGATCGATGAGTTGAAACGATCAGTGCAAATATGACAAAAGATTGTAACTTTTGAACTTTTCCTTTTAGTGAAAGTACGGCATAAGATTACAACTTTTCATTTGACATATTAAACATGCACATTGCAAGAATTACATCATGGGATTTAGTTATTTTTAAATTATATCCAACATGTAAATTATCTAACTTATCAAACTTGATTAGAGTTCCTTCATTGATCGCCATGCATGGCATCACGAAAAATGAAGGAATAAAAAAGTTTATGGAGGTGATGTACACCTAATGCAGCAAACTCTCGACAATGTTCACTTATGGGTTGAAAGCAATCTCTCTCTCTTTCTCTCTCTAAAAAAGAAAAAATTACCTTTATATTCTTAAAATCTTATGAAATTATCCTTATACTCCTATCTTTATCGTACTTACCGTAATACCCTTAAAATTCTTAAGAAAAGATTTATTGTGCTCCTATGCGCCCTTGTCTTTAAAACATAAAATTAGCCGTATACCTCTTCAAAGGGGGACAATGGCTATTTTATTAAGGATTTCACGAGTATAATGGTAAATATGATAAGTATAGATATATAAGGATAATTCTGAATGATTTTAAGGGTATAGTGATAATTTTCTCGAAAGAAAAAAGATCGACGCATCCTAAAACACACTATTTAACATGCCATCAAATCCAAAAATCAAAACAATAAGAATAATTTGCAATTTACAAATTCTAAGCATTTCAAGTAATGGCATTCAACATTTGTTTCTATTCCTACATTTTAGAATGAAGGCTACAAGAAAATGTCCAACCAATTTATGGGCTGCAGGGGATTGTGGGCCTAGATGAAGGAATGGTCTTTCGACTTAGATTCATTTAAATGTATGGCATTTTAATTCCCAGTTTCTAAAAAGTCAGGATAGTTTGTTTAGAAAAGGGAAAAGGGGGGAAAAACCAATTAAGCGATATATCTCTCTTTTTTTTTCTCAAGTTATATTTTCAGAAAATCTTAGTGTATCGAGACAGGTGGTTCTGTCTGAAGATAAAAAGGATGATGAATCCCGTGTTAGTAGTAAATGCCACGTTGATACTAACGATGAACTTGGATGGTGATGGGTTGTAGTCTTGGATTGACCTCTCTTGGATTGTGAGGAGCCATGCAGACGGATTGATCTCTCTTGCTGCTCTTATTTTAATTGACTGTTGTAAGAAGCTAAATAAGATGATGTCGAGTCGTACAGATGTGTTTTAGGCCCAAGCCGCTGTCCTCTGTTTAGATGAGAGGATCCAGGAGCCATGAATCCAATGGTGCGACATTGTCGAAGATTCAACTTCTAAGATGAATTGGTTGAGGAAAATTCTGAAGACGAAGAATATCATTTGAATTATCTTTGATTAGAATGTTTCTCCAGATAATATGTCCTCATTTTGATTATGTGCTTGGATAATATGTTCAGTTATTATTTATCTCACATCAAGTGTTTGAGTTTTGTTTGTGTGACGAGGAATCTAGCTAACTAAAAAAATTTCGGTCACGCATCCCTCCCAGATTGAATAGGTGAACACTCCTCGAATTGTATCCCCCACGAATGAAATTAACAAAAACCTGCGGGCCTGACCCGATTTTGGGTCGAGCCGTAAAATCTTTTTAGACATGCTGATCTTTAGTCGGGCCTAAAAATCCAGACGGATTAGACCCGTGGTCGAGCTCGTGCTTTGAGTTCGGCCCGCGGGTGGGCCCGGCCCGTTCTATTTTTTTGTTCTCACTTTAAATTTTAACAATTACTTAGTTAAAATTATGTTATTATACTTAATTAAAAATTTTAAAAGTCTCTTTCCGCATAAATTATGTAATCAATATCGAAATTTTAATTAATTTAGTGAAATTATAAATTTTTTATTATTAAATATATCAATTTTATTTTTATTTTTTAATTTAAGTTCTCGAGTCGAATCGGACCTTAGTCGGACTTTATATTTTTTAAAAATATCGGGTCCGACCCGACCCGTCACGACATAGCTCGGGTCCGAGCCAGACTCGGATTTTAATATTGACAAGTCGGGTTCAGACCAGGCCGACCTAAACTCAGCCCGAGACAGACCCATTAAAAGTCCTAGATAAAACTCCCACGGAGTGAATCGAACTTGAGACTGTTTGAGTATTATTTGTTTAATATGAACAAAAACATTTCCTCAAAGTATGAAAAGATGATTTAAGAAACTTTGTCTCTTTTTCCTTTGGTGGAAAATAATAAGAAAAGGAATAAGGAGAAATAAAGATTCTACTTCTGAATCTCTGATGGTGAAGCACGTACAATGGAATTATTAACCAGAAATGATGAACATTGTATCCGCGATATATATAAGAAATCATGTGATAATGTTGGACAAAAAAGATGGCAGAAAATAGTCGATATCTTTTTGTTGATGAAAAAATGACATTGTTATTTAGCATCATCAGTCATGGCAAATGTTTAAGCCCAACTTTGGTTGGGAGTTACTCTGGAGTTGACTCATTTTTAATCTTAAGTTATTTATTTCATTAGTTTGATTGGCTAGATTCTTTAACCCGGTTAGAAGTGAGTTAATTCTAAGTTAACTCTAGATTTTCTAATCCACTTGGAGATGTGAGATGAGCTAATTACCCGATTAAATGTACAAATCAAAATCGTGTTAAAAGAGGGTAACTTAACCCAGGTGAATTGCCCCCGGCAAATTTTAACCCCCTGTCAGAGTGGGACTAAGGGTTATCAATTAATAGAAGATTTCAACGCAAATAGTACATGTTTATCTTAGTTAAGTGCTCAGAGGTATGATAAAAGTCTCGAAAGGCCCCATTAATTGTTCTCTATTGTCACCAAAAAATGAGATCATTTTTTAATGTGGATGTTCCGATATGAATATGTGCCAATTTGAATGCTTATCTTGTTGGTTAGTTTTACATCTAAGAATACATTTGTTTTCCTATGTAAGAAGCTCTTGGTGCACTAGATGACACCCTTGTGCATGCTGGTGTTCCAACATATATAGAGGGCGAGGAACTAGATGCTTACTATCATATAATGTTCTAGCTATTTGCGATTTTAACATGTTCACATCTGTGTTTGCTGCATGGGAATTAAGGAGTTGCACATGATTCAAGTGTCTTACAAGAGATAGCATATGATCCAACCCATTGCTTTCCATCTCCACCTCCTCCCATCCTCTTTCTCGTTAATTATGTTTGTCTCTTAATTACATTTCTTGTATATTATATATGATTGCAAATAAAAAATTTAATATATATTATGTATAGATGAAGATGACCCCTTGTATAATCATACTCAATATTTTATGACACTATATCAAAATACTCAATAATGGATAAGAAATTTTTAGATGCGGCGAAAATACAAAGAACATTAATGAGGAAATTTTCAAGCACGCGCATGCAAGTTTAAGAAACTCAAAGGGACATGTTGTCATTGCTTAATTGTTTTGCCATGCACAATTATTTGAGAAGATAAAAGGTTAGAGATCGGTTGTTTGAATATTATGAAGATCCAAATGCATGCATGCATCCCATATCGTATGTCATCTCAAACAGAAGCCAATTATGTGGAAGAGCCGATGGAACATCTAGCTAGATGAGAATCATCCAAGGACGTGTCTGAGAACGTCCATGACATCATTTTCAAGTCAAAATTTTTTTGACAGAGTTGAATTCTTATCAAATGAACATAGTATGTCTTAATTTTTGAGAATGATAAAATTTTATGATGGAGAGATAAGCAGACACAAAAATGTCAAGTTTAAGCAATCCGTAGAAATATTTGATAGCGCCTTCATCAATCCTGCCGTGGTCTTCTCGTTCACGATGTTGAAGGTGACGTTTCTGGCCAACGTCAAGCGAACAACTCCGAGTGCTTGTCTGTCTAGTAGATCTCAATCTTCCTTCTTCATCCATGTCGGCATCGTTCCAAGAAGCGGCTCATGCAGCTTCTTCTGATACAAGTAGTCTTCGATCTGCATCTTCCAGAAACCGAAGTCCTTGCCATCGAACTTGTCGATCCTCACCTTTCCTTCATCCGCCGCCATTACTCCCACTACTCCCTCGAACCAGAACAAGGCTCTGATACAAGTTGTTAGGGATATAGAGTACCCAGACGAGGAGGACAACCAGCAGAGGAGGAAGAAGGAGAGAAGAAGAATCACACAAGAACACACATGAATTTTTTACGTGGTTCGGAGGCAAGATGCCTTCCTACGTCCACGGCCGCAGCAGGATTCCACTAAGATAATCACAGACTGGTTGCAATACAAGGAGAGAGCTCATCCTTTTATACTAGAAGATTAGGGCGTCATAAGTCAGAGCATTAAGGACAATAATACCCCTGATCAACAGAAATCCTCTTCCGGGATACATCAGACACGCATGCTCGCCTATCCCCCCGGATGCTCTCCTGGGACCGAGTATGCCCTCCAGCGACTACAGATGCTCCCCCACCATCAGTCAGATCAATGCATTGCCAAGACAATGCGTCGACGCATTGTCAAGGCAAGGTCGACGCACTCCAAGTGATATCGACTTGCCTTGAACCCACAATGCATGCTTCCCTGACGTCAGTGATGCTCTCCAGAGACAATAAATGCCCTCCAGAGACAGTATGTGCTTCCCTGCTAGAACCCAGACAGCATATACTCCCCTGGAGCAGCGATTGCTCCCCTGGCACTGAAGGATGCTCCCCTAGAGTAGCGATTACTTCCCTGGCACTGAAGGATGCTCCCCAGAGGCAGAAGATGTGCTCCTGAGGGAGAGTGTGATCCCGTGCAGAGGCGCACGATGAAGAGTTCTGACTCCACACTCTAACATTTTATGTTAATCATTTTGATAATTATAACTTCATCTAGGTGTAGAAATGGATTGTAAGAACCATTTCGTCGGATGTGGTAACCTGGGGCAATTGTCTTTTGGTTTATAAAATGTGGTTTTAGTATGAACAGCATGAATGTTTTTTATTTAGTTACAATGGTTTATAATTCTTTAAGTTTGTTTTGCATAGTAAAAATGTGATCCGGTTACTAGATAAAACAAGCAAATAACAAAACCATGAGTATTTCTAGGTATTTGGGGTATTTTTGTAAATATATAAACTCTAGGGATATATTTAGATGTAAATGTTACAGTTTAGAGCACGGTTTGCCGTCCCGCCCCGACCCGCACCGACCCGCACGACCCGACCCGACCCAGGCGGGCACCGGGTCGCGCGGGCTTGTGGACGCACTTTCCGTTAGACTGGGGCTCCTGTTCGTCTGTTGGTTTTATTAAGTGCGTGGGCGTGCCAGTCACCGGAGTGACAATTTATTCGGGCTCCGGAGAGCCCATGGTGCGCTCGATCTGACTTCGTCAGACGATTGTGTGGTTCGTGTCGGGACCGAATCCCGTCGCGCCATGAAGGTCACGACGTCATTTACATCCCTCATACGAGGGAATACCCTTGATTAATTACCGAAATTAGAGGCCCCGCGGCCGAAAGGAGTAACACTAATTATACGAGAGAGATAGGGATGGGTCACACTGAAAGTTGTATTAAGGCCATAAACTGTCGGCCGTGTCGGCCACTCGTAGACCTTTCGTATTCGGACACAAGTCCGTGACAGCGCCACAATGAGAAAATCGAGGTAGATCCCTTCAAATGTCTGCCGAGCATGCGGCAATTTTAAATGAAGGTTCGGAAGGTATCCGGAACGAGAAAACAAATCCGGTCCGATTAGGATGTCGGCCCGAGGTTAGGTCAAAGCCCGGCCATATCGGGGGAATTCCCGAGACTCGGGCTCGACCTAAAGGGGGCAGCGTTGTTGTTCCTTTTGCCCCGGATCCCGGGGAGAGAGCGGGCTGCGGCGTGGGCATTAGCATCTTTTATCTAGAGCTTTCTAGGTTATACCTTCTGGGGTTTCTGATTTGATGTTTACTATTTATTCGTGCCTTTGTCCGGGATGATTTTTTTGTTCATGATTATTCTTATCATTATCGTTTGTTTGTTATTTATTACTTTTTTTTATTACCCCTCCCACCTCTTTTATTGTGATTAATATTACGCATTCGGAGTCCTTTAGTTAGCGTAATTTTTATTAATTTATTTGCTATTATTAATGCCCTTGTCAAGTTGTATATGTGTATATGTATAGTGTGCCGGCGAAGGGGAAAACGGGAGTGTACCGCTGAGGGCTGAGGCGTACCGCTGAGGGCTACAGGGGGGCGTACCGCTGAGGGCTGTAGAGAGTGTACCGCTGGAGGCTGCAAAGGGCGTACCGCTGAGGGCTGCAGGGGCGTACCGCTGGAGGCTGTAGGGGCGTACCGCTGAAGGCTCAAGAGAGGGTACCGCTGAAGGCTGGGTGTGTGTGTGCCGCTGGGAGTTGGGCAGGGAGTGATGGAGGTTAACTCAGTTTCGATTACCTGCTTTAAGGCTTTTCTTTTCTTCTTGTCTTAACCCTTGTGTAAGTTCATATAAAATTCCTCCCGCGTTTGTTCTCTCGGTTCGGTTCGGTCTCTTTTCTTGCGGGTCGGGTTTTCGGGCGGCCCGGTGGTTAATTAGCTCGATTCAGTTCTCGTCGTGATGCCGGCAGTGGTTTGATGAGTTGGAAGGTTTCATTAGTTATCTTGCTTGTTTATTGCCTCCTTTTGCCTCTTTTAATTGTTTATTAGTTTCTCACAAGAATTCGGCAGCATCTCCCCTTAACCCGGGGCGTAAGGGAGATACAGGGAACGCGCCCACATGATGTGGCGGAACCCGACAACTAGAGGTGGGCCTCCCGGGGGGGGGGGGGGGGCAACACCTTTATAGAGACTCGGAAAACGCGAAGGAGAACGACAGATCGAAGACATCTAAGGGACCTGGACTGGGACTGGACAAAGGGGTAAGCTGAGGGACTGAAGGGCGTGCCGCTGAGGGCTGAGCAGGGTGTGCCGTTGAAGGCTGAACAGGGGGTGTACCGCTGAAGGCTGAACAGGGTGTGCCGTTGGAGGCTGAACAGGGTGTGCCGTTGAAGGCTGAACAAAGTGTGCCGCTGAGGGCTGGAAAGGTGTACCGGCCAAAGGCCGGAAAGGTGCACCGCTGAGAGGCTTGAAAAGGGTATTAGCAACTGGGGGGGGTACTTGGTGGCTGTTCAGGGAAAGAGGAAGAAAGACAGAGGATTTCAAGGCCGAGGGTGGCCCATTAGTAACTGAGCGGTTGGGAAGAAAGAAGGGTAGCTCCCCTTCTCCTCAAGCCCGGGAACACGGTAGATGGCCATGGAAGGGAGTGAGGAGCTCACGGAGCCAAGGCTAACAGAAGGGGGAAACCTACATCGACGTGGAGGACCCTAAAGACGCCGGAGGAATGAAGACATAGAGGGGGTAACGGATCGTCCGTCGAAAAGCCCGCAAAGCCTAGCACAAAACGTCGGAGATCGAAGAGGAACCCGGAGAGGGTGATTTTCATTCATGAGAATCAAGAGGGCGTGGCCCTACATATATATTACAAAAGCAAACCCCCAGATGGGGCCATGGACAAAAGGGAGAAGGAGAAAGAACCCCCAAGAGGAATGGGATACAAGAGAGACGAAAACATCCGGGCCTCAGACATTGGCCCCTATCCCCAACCCTTTCCCCCAATACAAAAGCTCTCTCTCTCTTACTCTTGTTTCTTCCCGGTGGCCGTCGGACGGAGCACAGGCCGGGAGGGCCTCTTCTTCTCTTCTTTCTTCTCCTCTTTCTCCTGTGTGTGCCCTCTACTGTTGGAACCTTTTTTTTTCTCTCTCTGTTTGTCTCCTCCTTTTTTTTTCTTACCAGGAGGCTTTTATACTCCCAGCCACCGACGACTTCAAGCACGACCGTCGAAGGCGGGAAGCCGGCTGTGATGATGGGTTTGACCTGCCCCTGTACTGGCTGTCAGTGGGGTAGGCTACGTGGCCCAACGACCAGCTGCCACCTCAGACGGCTCCACTGCGCGCCAAGGATGTGTAGGGCATGGGCCTCACGTCGCCCGTTGAAAGAGCTTCACCGCTGTGCCGTTGAAGGGCTGAACAAGCGTGCCGCTGTAGTGCCAAAAGAGCGTACCGCTGGAGCCCCGGATGGGCGTGCCGCTGAACGGCCTGAAGGGCGTGCCGCTGAAGACTGCTGAGGGCGTGCCGCTGAAGCCCCAAAGGGCCGTGCCGCTGAACGGCCTGAAGGGTGTGCCGCCGGGGACCCTACGGGGTGTGTCGCTGAAGACCCCCAGGGGGCGTGCCGTTGAACCCCAAAGGGGGTGTGCCGCTGAAGACCCCCCCCATGGGGGGTGTGCCGGTGAAGACCCCCCCATGGGGGTGTACCGGTGAAGACCCCCCCATGGGGGTGTGCCAGTGAAGACCCCCCCATGGGGTGTGTACCGGTGAAGACCCCCCCATGGGGGTGTGCCGGTGAAGACCCCCCCATGGGGTGTGCCGGTGAACCCCCTTGGGGGTGTGCCGGTGAAGACCCCCCCATGGGGTGTGCCGGTGAACCCCCTTGGGGGTGTGCCGGTGAACCCCCATAGGGGTGTGCCGGCGAGGGCCGCGGCAGGGTGTGCCGCTGAAGGGAGCGTGCCGCTGGGGCCTCAACTGGGCGTGCCGCTGAAGGGCTAAATGGGCGATTTTGAGCCCATTGTGAGCATGAGTTGTGGCCCATTTGATTTTCTTCGAGGCCCACGGGCTGTGGAGCCTTTTGTGCTTGATTTTCCCCGGGGGTTTCTTCACTCGGCGCCGTTGTTGATGCTGGGCTGAGCATGACATTTTGGATGTGCAATTTTCGGTGTCCACAAATGCCCCCCACCACGGGTAGCGTAGGCGAAGGATGAACCGGGCGGTGCCCGTGGGTGTCTTCGTCTCTTCTCTCTTTGTCGATGCCGACGATGCATCGAGAGCTGACCTGGTTTGTTGTTTGTTGGTCTCTTTGTTAGTGCCGACGGAGCGTCGGGAACTAAAGTAGTATGTTGGTCTCTTGGTCTCCTCATCAGTGCCGACAGTGTGCCGGGAACCGAAGCAGTTTGTTGTCTCTTTGTCTCTTCATCAGTGCCGACATGATGTCGGGAGCTGACCTGGTTTGTTGTCTCTTAGTCTCTTCATCAGTGCCGACGGAATGTCGGGAGCTGACCTGGTTTGTTGTCTCTTAGTCTCTTCATCAGTGCCGACGGAATGCCGGGAACTGAAGCAACATGTTGGTCTCTTCATCAGTGCCGGCGTAGCGTCGGGAACTGAAGTAGTATGTTGGTCTCTTTGTCTCTTGGCCTCTTTGCCAGTGCTGGCAGGGTGTCGGGGGCTGGCCTAGTTTATCGATCTCTTGGTCTCTTCGTCAGTGCCGACATGAGTCGGGAGCTGGCCTGGTCTGTTGTCTCTTGGTCTCTTCATCAGTGCCGACGGGGTATCGGGAACTGACATGTTTTGTTGGTCTCTTTATCTCTTCGTCAGTGCCGTCAGGATGCCGGGAACTGACCTGATTTGTTGATCTCTTAGTCTCTTGATCTCTTCGTCAGTGCCGACAAGATGTCGGGAACTGACTTGCTTTGTTGATCTCTTAGTCTCTTCGCCAGTGCCGACAGGATGCCGGGAACTGACATGCTTTGTTGTCTCTTAGTCTCTTGGTCTCTTCGTCAGTGCCGACAAGATGTCGGGAACTGACTTGCTTTGTTGATCTCTTAGTCTCTTCGCCAGTGCCGACAGGATGCCGGGAACTGACATGCTTTGTTGTCTCTTAGTCTCTTGGTCTCTTCGTCAGTGCCGACAAGATGTCGGGGACTGACTTGGTTTATTGTCTCTTGGTCTCTTCGCCAGTGCCGACAGGATGCCGGGAGCTGACTTGGTTTGTTGATCTCTTTTGTCTCTTTTCTTTCTCTCTTCTTTTTGAACCACATTACCGATACAAGCGCCCTTTCGGGTTTTCGCCGGTACCGGCCCCCTCTTGCTTTTGCCCACGCGCCCTTTCGGGTTTTCACGTGGCAGGGTACCCAATTTTGCCCGTAGCGCCCTTTCGGGTTTTCGCCACAGCCGGGTTATTGCCATTTTACCCTTGTCCCGGTGTAGGGACAAGTCCGGCGGGGTATCTCTATTTTTAACCCCATTTTATTTTATTATATATTTTTTTTTTTGACGAGTGATATGCAAGTGTCGGCTGGGGCACGAAGCCTTGCGCCGGAAGGTAAGGTTCACTCGTTGGCAAGAATAGAATGCCAGCGCAACGGGAGAATCTGTGCCGATTCGGACGTAAGGTCCGTAATGGCAATATTGTGCGGAGTGGGTGGCTAGGGCACGGGGCCTTGCGCCGGAAAGGGACTTATTCGTTGGCAAGGGGCTAATGCCAACGCAAAGGTAGAGATTCTGCCAATCCAGGCGTAAGGCCCGTGATGGCGATATTGTATGGTGGGTGGTGGCTGAGGCCCGAGGCGATAAGCCA
Organism: Amorphophallus konjac; assembly: GCA_022559845.1. Lineage (NCBI taxonomy): Eukaryota > Viridiplantae > Streptophyta > Magnoliopsida > Alismatales > Araceae > Amorphophallus > Amorphophallus konjac. Next base: position 33,020,475 of record CM040128.1, read on the forward strand.
GGGACGGGCTTATTATTATTTTTTTGCAGGGGAACGGCACCATTTCAAAGGTGGCCGGGTGCAGAGGTAAAGTTGTTTTGCTTGTATGGACGCCCGCATGACCAGGTTTGTGGGGATGGAATGTTTTCCCCGGGGACGTTTATTACTGGACGTTACCGGCTTACTCCCCCACGTATGTGAGCGGATGAGTGTGTAAAGGGGTGTCAGTGTGTGGGTACATATATACATATACGCGTATATATATACATTTATTTGTTTTAATATCTTACATATATTTTGCTTCCCCTTCTTTTATTTTCTCCTTTTCTTCTCTCCTTTTTATCTCTATTTTTCGTGTCTCTCTTTTATCTTCTCTTCTCCCTCCTTTTTATTCTTTTGTTCACTCCTTTTTTTTTGAAATTTCCCCCGTCTCTTCCTTTGTTCTTTTTTTTTTCTTTTTCCTCTTCTTTTATTCGTTCTTTTCCTTTCTCCCCCTTTTTTCTTCCCCCTTTTTTTTTATTCTCTTTTCCTATCTTCCTTTTTTTCTCTTTTCCTTTCTCCTTTCCTCTCTTCTCTTTTTTCTTCTCTTTTTCTTTTTTTTTATAGCCTTATAAAAGGGGGGCGGGGGTGGCTCGAACGGGCCACCCCCCTTTCGGATTCCCCTCCCTCCCTGTCTTTCTCTCTCTTCGGTGACCGAGCGAACGGCCCCCCACTTCTCTTCCCCTTCGTCTTCTCCGTCACCGGGAGCCACCGCCGACCGCCGTTGTCGCCGTCGTCTCTGTTGCCAGGGTGAGGAGATGACCGTGGAGCCCCCCCCCCCTTGTTCTTTTCTCTTCCTCCTTCCCTCCTTTCTCCTCCTACTTCTCCCCCCTTTTTTTGTCGTGATCGGGGCAGTGGGACCCTACGGCCCCTTCTCTTCTTCTTCTCCTCCTCCGTTCCCCCTTTCGCTCTCTTCCTCTCCCTTCTTCTCCTTCATCTCCGGCGTCGTGGACGACCACCGGTGAGCGAGTGTGAAGGTCCACCGGGGAGAGACGTTTGGAGCGTGCCGGCGGGAAACCCCTCACGGTGTGCCGGGGAAAGGCACGACGGGCGTGCCGGGTAGAGCGTCTAGGAGGCGTGCCGGGTAAGCCTCTCTATGGGCGTGCCGGGGAGGGGCACTTAGAGGCGTGCCGGGGAAGAGATTAGCCTGGGGCGTACCGGGGAAGAGGCCCCCTGTGGGTGCGTCGGTGAAGCAAGGCACGGGTGTGCCGGTGAAGACGTCAGGAAGCCGTGCCGGGGAAGAGGTCAGCCCAGGGCGTACCGGGGAGCGGCTCTACCCAGCGTGCCGGGGAAGGGTTAGAGGGGCCGTGCCGGGGAAGGCCTCTAGGGGCGTGCCGGTGAAGGCACCCCAGGGTGTACCGGTGAGGGTAACTGCAGGGTGTGCCGGGGAAGAGGTCAGCCCAGGGCGTACCGGGGAGCGGGTCTACCGAGCGTGTCGGGGAAGGGTTAGAGGGGCCGTGCCGGGGAAGGCCTCTAGGGGTGTGCCGGTGAAGGCACCCCAGGGTGTACCGGTGAGGGTAACTGCAGGGTGTGCCGGGGAAGGGCACTGGGCAGTGCACCGGTGAGGGTCTCCAGGGGGAGTTTTTAGCTTAAGGAAGAGGACTCCTTCGATCGGCGGACTTCTGGTGTTGCCTCTCGGGGCCCACCATGCTTTGTTGGGGCCGTCACTCCTTGTGGACGCGCACCCGTGTTTTCCCTTACGCCTCTGGCTTAGGGGAAACTCTGCCAAAATTTCGTCAGAAATTGGCAATATTTATTCATCTAACTTGTAGCAACGCCCCTTCATAGTCCTTTTACTTCCTTTTGCATGTGGCTTATCCTGATTTCCTGTTTATGTATCTTTGCAGATAAATGGCTGCCCCAAGTGGTTCCTCGGCTCCTTCTGCTGCTATCGGTGCTGACCTTATCCCACGGGGCCCGGTACCAGCAGTTACCTGGCTAAATGTAGAAGACTTGGATCGGGAGCATGCAGAAATAGCCGCTTTGGCAGAGTCATCTGAGTCCGACGGGGAGACCATGGATTTCCGGAGGCTTGCCCGAGTTGACAGCGGCTTCACATTTGACCGGGTCACCGGAGAGTACAGGAAGGACTTCCCGAAGGATAGGCACCTTGTCCGATTCCTGAAGCACCTGCGCTCCCGAGAGGGGCGAGACTTTCGCACTATAAAAGCCGTCGAGCGGGCCATCCTACATGCCCGGGACAGTCTATTGTACAGCGTCCCCAGGAGCATTCCGATGTATCTGGTGGGAGAAGCCCGGGAATGGAAGCCGGTCCTGGGGATCGAAGGGGTGCTGCCGGCTGAAGATAAATTGGTGCGGGCCCCTCAGTTCACGCCAGCAAGGTGGGACATGTCTGCGGGGAAGGTGCATGGCGAGTCGCCCCGATTTGGTTTATTCTTGGCTCCCCTGAAATGGGGTTATAGGGAGGAGCCGTTCATATTGGACTGTTTGGCCATCAGGTTCAAGTACGAACTATCACTGGGCTGGTTCGGGGAGCTGAAGCTTCAAGACGCCCACAGCTTCCGAGAAGGGGCGGTGGAGTTCACGGAATACATACTGTTCAACTACGCCCCGTTGCTGGTCCGAGTTGGCATCTATCACAGCGTGTACGCTTCCCGGTACGGTTATCCCATCTCCAAGGGTCTCTGTTGCGGCATGATAGAAGTATTCAGTGCGGAGACCAATACCTTCTACACGGCAGAGGGAGAAACTTCACTTGATTTGTGGAGCCTAAGCCAGCTGAGCGGCTTGCCCATTGACGGGGAGCCTTATGAAGAAGTATGCCTCCCGGACTTGATCAAAGACGAGACTAATGGGGACGGCTATTATTCTCTGGGGTATTCATACCGGTACCTGATGAAGGCATACCAGGAGCTGTACCAGCTGTCGCACAAGGGGAAGCAGCCCGCCCGTGGGGATAGGAAACGGGTGCGTATGGCGGTATGGCTGGAATATTTCTATGATGGGCTGAAGCTGTATGAAGATTTTCCTTGCGTTGGCACCGCTGTTGCTCGCAAGAAACGTGCGAAGCCCAAGCATGACGTGAAGATCCCCTCCAAGGGACGTCGGAGCGGGGCCAATCCGACGGGGGTCGACCCACAAACTCACTGTGCCGCCTATCTGACGTACTGGCTGTGTTCATTTGCCATGCCGTACGGGGATGAGACGGTGATTCGGCCAGATGCCATCTACCCGGCGTGTCAGATGGCGTGGGGTGTTAAACTTTCTCTGTGCCCGGCGGCGCTCTGTCTGATTTATAAGGCACTGGGAGACATCAGCACGCACCAGTTCCCGAGGCAGGCCCGGTACGTGTGCCCACTGCATTTCTTCAACGCGTGGGTTTGTTCACTGTTTCCGGAGTTCGCCCCGCGAGTCCTTCAGGATTGGGGGCTGGTGCCGAGGATGCTGGAGTTCGCGAGTGCAGAACCGGCTTCTACTTCCATGCGGATGTATGATATTCGGGGCCGGTTGACCACGGTTCCCAGGGACGCAGCCGGTACCATTCATTTCTGGACGCTGGCCGCACATTCAAGCCCGCTTGTGAATAACAAGAGGGAATGCAAGGATGACCAGGTGGAGAGGTATGTCCACCCTATCAGCCAGGAAAACGTGGTGCGCCCGTTGCTGGAGCCCGAGCTGAGGGATTGGGCGCTGGCTATCCGCCCGAGCGTGTTGGTGTTCCGGAAGGGAGACAACGTACTGCTGGAGCCGTATTACCCTTTCCGATTTGGCCGCAACTTCGGGTATGACCAGCACATCCCTGCTTATCGTGCGCAATTCGGCTTGCCTTCGCGGAACGTCCGGGGAAGTGCGGTCGCCGAGCACGCTAGAAGCTGGTGGGACTTCTTCCACCGGGCGGACTCTGCCTCCTTCAGGGTGCCAGCCCCGGGTCGCGTGCCCCGAGTGACTGAAGACTATATAAAGTGGTGGAATGCCCGGACGGCTTTCTATCGGTTGCACAAGACCGATTGTTGGGATGGCGCCGAAAGGAGATTCCTTAGCCGGCAACCGGTGCCAGTACTTGACATTGAGCCAGATCATCTTCTTCGGCTCAAGAACAGGCAAGAGAAGGAGGTGGCGACATATCTGATAGCTCGTCGGGAAGCCCGGGATAGGAGGCCGACGCCGAAAGTGGAGCTGCCTCCAGTGGCGAAGGACAGCTATCAGAAGACACTGAGGGACCTGTGCCGGGTAGGGAGCGACCGTCTGGACCTCATCAATTATCCATTCCCCATAGAGGAAGAGGGGACTCCTGCCAAGAGCTGGCGTCCGGAGAGAGACTTGGCCTGCCTGTATCGCACGTTCATGAGGCGGGAGGAGAGGAAGCCTGAGAATTACAAGGATACCACGTGGCTATATATCCTCCTCCGGGTGAATGGGATGAAGATTGAAGATGTGACGGCCTCCATCCTGGGCAAGCGCCTGCACACCCCTTATTATTATGCTGATGGGTGGGGCATGGACCACTTCAATCTTTTCTGTCACCTTTCTTCCAAGAAACATGCGGATCTGGCCAACCTCACGGACCGGTGTCAAACTATTGAGGACGTTTGTTGGCTAGTCCGGGAGGCGGCACGTCGGGACAAGGAGATATCCCTGAGCTACTGGCCGATCACGCTGCGGCTGTACACTGGCCCTCATGGTATTCAGTTCCCTCTTGCTCTTCGGTTTTGTCCCTCAGCGCTGCGGCTTTCGCGGTGAGTTAGGTACTGATGGTGTATGCATGTTCGTTCTTTCCCCTCTTTTCTTTGCAGACCATCCCGACAGCACGCAGATGGCCACGTACCGGAACCTCCTCCGGCTGGTGAAGAAGCCTGCGCATTTTGAAGCCGCGCCGCTGGCCCCGACCACGGCTCCTTTGCCTAAGGCTGCGAAGAGGCCCCGGGCTAAATCGCCTGTGAAGAAGGCGGTGGACGCCGCCAAGGCGGCTAAGCAGCGGGATACAAAGCGGAGGAAGACAGACACGGCTAAGGCTTCGACGGCTGTTCCTCTGGCGCCACTAGTCTCGTCTTTCGAGGAATTCGAAGCTGCCCGTCCCGAGCCAGGTCAACCTGCCGGTCCGCGTCCCCGCTCTTTAGTGTGCCTTTTGAATCTCCCTCCTCCTTTTTATCTTGGAGTGGAGCCCTGACACCCGGATACTTCTTTTTGTTTCAGCTTCTATAGAAGAGCCCATGCCCACGCCTGACATGGGCGAAGTTGCGGTCCCGGCGGAGGCGATCCCGGCGGCGGCTCCAGCTCCCTTGCCGCAGGCAACGGGAAGGCCCCGGGCACAGTCGCCCGTTAAGAAGGCACTGGCTGCTGCCAAGGTGGCCGGGCAAAAGACGGCAAAACGGCAGCGGACCGAGGCATCCCCGGCTCCGACGGCAGCCTCGCCGGTGGCCCGCGTCTTGTCCTTCGAGGAATTCGAAGCCACGCAGACCGAACCGAGCCGCGAAGCTGGTGAGATTCATCGGCCGCCCGTGTCGTCTGCGGTCGACCGGCCTCCCGAGTTGGCCTCGGCTTCGCGCATGGCGACGATGTGCTTCTATCTCACGGGCGAGGGTACGGTCGGGACTCCCGAGAAGGCGTTGCCTGTTGAGGAAGCCCGCGGGTCATCTCGTGTCGCAAGAACTGAAGGGGGTAAATATTTTCGACTACATGGTTAGCTCCCCCCCCTTTTTGTCCTAGGGGCCAGTAGATTCACCCTGGCTTATCTTCTTTTGCATGACAGGCGTTGCTGCGGTGGCCACCGAGTCATTGGGGCCTGATCCCGACCTCCCGACGACGTTGATATATGTGAGGAGGAAGAAGATCGGAGCGCGAGCCTCGCCTAGCCCGAGGGAGGACGTGCTGGGCAGAGACTCTGAGGTGGAAGCTCCTCTGCCGGTCCAGGCCGAGCCGACGGCGGTCGAGTCTCCGTCTGGGGAAGAAGTAGATTACAACTACTCTTCCGACGAAGTAGCTCCTGACGAGGGCGCGTCCGGGGCATCGGATCGAGCCGCCCGAGCCGGCCTTCGGGGCCCCCTTACTTGCTGGCTCCTCGAGCCTCGTGGGGAAGACCGTTGTGAGTGTGAGCTTGTTTGGGCCGGCTCTCCCTTTCCCTTTTTTTGATTGACTGACGACCTTATCCCCCCCCCTTTTTCTTTAGGATTTTCGAGGACCGGCCGAACTTGAGATCACAGAGGAGGCTGCCCCGGCTGCGCTGATCGACCGTCCAACGGGAGCCGATGCCGTCATGGGCAAATTGGCTCTTTTGCTCGACGCCCTTCGAGAGGAAATGCCCGCGGAGCCCTCCGGTACTACCAGAGCGGCGGGCGAGCCTCTGGAGGAGGGGGAGATCGCGCCTGAAGATAGCATCATCCCAGCGGCCAAGGTGAGTATGCGGGCTCCACGGTCTCCCTTTTGCATGGTTTATTTTGGATGGCGAATAGCTGATTCCCATTCCCATGATCAGGCGATGCCGATATCGGGGAAGGCGTCTGGTCGTATCCGGAAGGCAGTGGCCAAGCGGAGACCGAGCATTGGCCCGATAGCGGTGAAGGGGCCGGCTCCAGTCTTGGGTTTGGAGAGAGAGGGACTGGCTGCGCTCGTGGAAGCGGGACGTTTACCCCAGCTGGTGGTTCCGCTTCCGCCCTTCCCGAAACTCCCGGCTCAGATGGAGGACCCGCTCTTGCAGCAGATATTTGCGGGGCTCCGTGCGCATCTGGAGGGATCTCAGCCGCGAGCGAGGAGTTCATGGGTGACGGCTTCGGGCCTGGCCTTACTCGAAGCTCCTCCTCTAGCCGAGGTAACGGCCCCTGCACCCCTGCCCCTTGGAGGAGTGGCAGAGTCGGGCCAGACGGAGGCAGAGGGGGCAGGTGACCTCCAAACGATGGGGGCACCGAAGGCTTCGGCAATGGTCCTTTCCTTTCCCCAGGCAATGGTCGGCCAAGAGTCTCTCGTCGAGCTACGCCGGCCGGGCGACTTGACCCTCGCCCTTCCTTCATCTTCAGTGGCGGCAGATACCGACCTGTGGGCAGAGGTGGACAGCACCGTGGAATTCACCCCTCCGGTCGTGCCCTCAGTTAGTCACACGTCCTCAGAAGCGCCAGTCCGTCAGATGCTGATCACTTTACGGACGATGCTTCTCGGCGATGCTTCTCTGTCGTATCGGGAGGTGCATACCATCGTAACGCAATTAACGGGGGCGCTGCAAGTGCTTGGCTGTCCGCTGGGGGAATGGTCACGGCGGGTCTTGCTATTATTGAAATATGTCAAGCGCCGCGAGTTCCTGGAGACCCAGGCTCCTGACGAACGCGCCGCCCTTGATGCTCAGGCAGACGAATATCTGCAGGCCCTAAAGGCCCGACGCGATAGTAGAGAACGCCACGGAAAGGCCCTAGAGGAAGGCGAAGGCAGCGTTCGTTCCTTCAAGAACCGGATCGAGAAGCTGGAGGGCTATCTTGCTGCGGCCAAGCTTGGCCTCGCCGAGGCGGAAGGGGCGGTGGCAGAGGAGAGGGAAGCTCTTGCCGTTGCCGACGTTGAAATGGCGTCCGTCGAAGCGGAGCTCGCCCGTCTTGAGGGATTGAGGGGCCGACTGCGCGATATGACGAACTTCCCTTGCGTCGGGATCCTCCCCCTCGAGGACATCTTCAGGGACATCGACTGAGCGTTACATCCCTTAATTTCTCTTTCCTTTTTTTGAATGTAACACAGGGGTATGCCCCGCAGCACATGTAGTTTGATCCTCTTTTGAATAGAGCAAAGCATTTATGACTTCACGCGTTCCTGGTGTGTGCATTTATCCCGGAGGGAGCTTTCCCACCCCTCTTCCTCTTCCGTGCATATTGTTTTTTTCTCCTTCCTCTTCCCTCGCTCTTGTATCTTTCCCCCCTTTTCGTGTAGGGGCCCATTGGCAGGGTATGAGTCTTTGCGGGGATTCACTTTGGAAGGACCAGGCAGGGACCCATGTCAGGGTACAGGAGAGCGCTCGCCTTCCCAGGGGGAGGACGAGGGGACCACTCCACCATATCGAACGGGCAACTCCCTGGTTTTGCCGCAATATTGGGAGCGCGTGCTGGTCTCGAGTGAGGGGTACTTGGCCAGAGACCCCTTTTGCCGTTCAGAGGTGGCGGATAGAAAGGTCCGTTTAGTCAGTGACTTAGACGGGAGGTCTGATCCAAAGGGGTGCTCGCCCCCCCCCCCCCCCCCCCCCCCCGGGGGGGATGGAGAGAAGAGTTCGTCTAGTCAATGACCCGGACGTGAGGTCCGAGCCAAAGGGGTACTCACCGCCCGGGAAGGACGGAGAGAAGAGTTTGTCTAGTCAATGACCCGGACGTGAGGTCCGAGCCAAAGGGGTACTCACCGCCCGGGAAGGAGGGAAGGACGGAGAGAAGAGTTTGTCTAGTCAATGACCCGGACATGAGGTCCGAGCCAAAGGGGTACTCACCGCCCGGGGAGGACGGAGAGAAGAGTTTGTCTCTTTCTTTTTAAATCAATTTTGGTACCCCCGCTGATGCGGGGCGGTGACTGGAAATGGGGGCGTCCCCCTTTCTGGCTTCTCTTTTTTTTCTCTTTCTTTCTTTTTTTTCTCTTTTTTTTTCTCTTCTTTTTTTTGCTTCCTTTTTTTTGCTTCTTCTTCTTTCTCTTCCATTTTTTCTTTTTTTCTTGCTTCTTCTCTCTTCTCTTTCCATTTTTTTTCTTTTTTTTTTGCTTCTTCTCTCTTCCTCTTTCCATTTTTTTTGCTTCTTCTTTTTTGTCTTTCTCTTTTTTTTTGCTTCTTCTTTCTTTCTCTTTCTATTCCTTTCTTCCCTTTTTCGGGAACCCGGCTGGTGGCCAAATCATTCGGACATTAATCACGCACATCCGCCCCAAAATGGGGCGAAGAGTAATATTATTACCTGAATGGGGGCGCTGGGGCGTGGTACAGCCTCAAGTGCCTTCCATTAAGAGGCGGGAATTGAACTTCCCCGCGGTGGTTGACAATTACATAGGCCCCGCCTTCATAGACTTTCTGGACTACGTAGGGTCCGAGCCAGTTCTCGTTTAGCTTACCTTTGGGGTTGGCCGCCATGAGATCTCTTCTCTTGACCATGACAAGGTCACCCTTCTTGAATTCGCGTTCCTTGACGAGCTTGTCAAAGGCGCGTGCAATCCGGGCCTGATAGACCTGGATATTCTGTTGGGCTTGAGCCGCTTTCCTTCCAGACTGGAGAGTTCATCGAGCCTTCGCTCGGTGTTGGTCTGCCCTTCGGGGACAAGCCCATGCTGAATGGCGACCCTGAGGGACGGTATCTCCAGTTCGACGGGGATGATTGCTTCCGAGCCATATACAAGAGAGAAGGGCGAGCAGCCCGTTGGGGTCTTGTATACGGTTCGGTACGCCCAAAGCGCTTCATACATTCTTTCTTCCCAGTCCCTTTTGTTAGAGCTAACAGCCTTGGCCAGGAGAGTGCAAAGTGTCTTATTGAAAGCTTCGGCCAGCCCATTGGCTTGTGGATTGTAAGGAGTCGATGCCCTCCAGTCAATTTTGTATTTTTCTGCTAGCCGGTAAACTTTCTGGTTGCGGAAGTGGCTGCCGTTGTCCGACACAATCCGGTCGGGCACGCCGAACCGGAATATAATATTGCGGCGGACAAACCTGACCACGATTTCTCCGGTGACCTCCCGTAAGGCAATAGCCTCTGCCCAGCGGGAGAAGTAGTCGGCCGCCGCCAGAATATATTTGCAGCCTGTGGAAGATGCAGGAAAGGGGCCCACGACGTCCGTTCCCCATTGGGCGAACGGCCAACTGGGCACTGTTGGGTGTAGTGGTGCAGGAGGTCTTCTGGGAATGGTGGCATGCTCCTGACATCTCTGACACGACTTAGCATACTCGCAACAGTCGTTGAACATTGCAGGCCAATAATAGCCAAGTTTCTTGATTTCAATCTTCATTTTCGGCCCCACCTGGTGTGCGCCAGCTATGCCGGCATGGACCTCCTTCATAACCCTCCAAGCTTCTTCAACGGACAAGCATCGGAGGAGTAGCTTCCGTTTGGCATCGGCGACAATCCGGAATAATATTCCGCTTCGGAGCTCATAGGAGTCCTTGGTTCTGACCAGCTTGATCTTTTCTTCTCTTCGGTCGGGTAGTCGCTGGTGCCTGAACCACTGCATTAGGGGGTCTCTCCAGTTAGGCAGGCTGACGGCTTCTGCTGTAGCGACCTGTAGGTCCTCCTCTTCCGGCTCTTCTTCTATCATGCTGGGCATCTGGCGTTGGTTTATTACTTGGATATGGAGATATCCATCTGGGGGCACCGCCAGTGAGCTTGCCAATTTTGCCAATGCGTCGGCTTGTGCGTTCTCCCCTCTGGCGACATGGCCTATTTCGAGGAGGTAGAACCGCTCCATGAGCCCTTTCGCTTTAGTGTGATACAGGAGCAGCTCGGGTTTTCGGACATCAAACTGCCCCTGGATTTGCTTGACGACAAGCAGCGAATCGCCGAACACCTGGAGCATTTTGATCTCCATTTGGAGGGCGACCTGGAGACCGATGATTAGAGCTTCATACTCCGCCTCATTATTTGTACAGGGCTTGCTGATGCAGCAAGAAGTGTGTAGCACCTCTCCATCTGGAGATTTGAGGACGATGCCCGCTCCGGCCCGCACCTTGGTACGTCCGGACGGGGTCGCTTCTGTTCTTGAGGCTCCGTCGAAGTATAACTGCCAGACGGCTTGTTGCACTTGATCCACCTCTAGTGTTTCGTCTTCGGGTAGCTCTGTGGCCAACGGAGAGTCTTCGGGCACAGGGTGTGCTGCGAAGAAGTCCGCGACGGCTTGCCCCTTAACGGCCTTCTGTGGCACGTAAGTAATGTCAAATTCCATGAGCAGCACGGCCCACTTGCCAAGGCGCCCCTTCGGGACTGGCTGGAGGAGAATGTGCTTGATGGGGTCGGCCCTGGATATCAGGCTGACTTCATGGGACAACATATAGTGCCTCATCTTCTTGACCGCGAAGACCAAGGCAAGGCAGATTTTCTCAATCGGGGTGTACTTAGCCTCTGCGCCCACCAACCTTCGACTGAGATAGTAAAGAGCTTGTTCTTTTCCCTCATCATTGTTCTGGGCGAGCATTGCCCCCAGTGAGTACTCGGTGGCCGCTATGTAGAGAATAAGCGGTCTACCTTTGACAGGTGCCCCCAGGACGGGTGGGGTCTTCAGGTACTCCTTTAGCTGGTCGAACGCGTGCTGGCATTCGTGACCCCAGCTGAAGGGTGCATTCTTCATCATCAGTCTGTGGAAGGGTCGGCAACGCCCTGACAGGTTGGAGATGAACCTGCGGATGTAAGCTAAACGCCCCTGCAGGGACCTCAGCTCCCCCAGACTCTTCGGAGGAGGCAGCTCCTGGATGGCTTTTATCTTCAGGGGGTCGATCTCGATCCCTCTGTGCCGGACAATAAAGCCGAGGAATTTCCCGCTGGACACGCCAAAGGCGCACTTCATGGGATTCATTTTCAGCCCGTACTGCCGGAGCCTTTGGAAGACGGCCCTGAGGTCGCTCAGGTGCTCGTCTCTTTTCTTCGTCTTGACGACCAGATCATCAATGTAGCACTCGACCTTGCCGTATAGCAGCTCGTCGAAGATCTTGGTCATCGCCCGCTGATATGTGGCACCGGCATTCTTGAGGCCGAAGGGCATCCTCTTGTAGTGAAATACCCCTTTGGGTGACCGGAAAGCCGTATGGACCCGGTCGTGGTCGGCTATCCAGATTTGGTTATAGCCGGACGACCCATCCATAAAGGACATGGCCTCGTGGCCGGTGGTTGCATCAATCATCACTTCGGTGATAGGCACCGGGAAGTCATCTTTCGGGCAGGCTCTATTCAGGTCGCGGAAGTCCACGCAAATCCTGATCTGTCCATTCTTCTTTTTCACCGGTACAATATTGGCCAGCCATGTGGTGTATTGATTTTCTGCCACGAAACCGACGTTTATGAGCTTGTCGACTTCTTTGCAGATCTGGCTGGTTAACTCCGGCCTCATGCGCCGGGGAGGTTGCTTCACTGGTTCCATTTTGGGATCAATAGACAGGATGTGTTGAGTCACCTCGGGGCTCAGTCCGGGCATTTCTTCATAGTTCCAGGCAAAGCAATCCCGGAATTCTTGCAGCAACTTCGTGTATTGTTCTCTTTCCTGTAGAGGCATGAGAGCACTCAAAAAGGTCGGCCTGGGATTGTCTTCTGTGCCGAGGTTGATTTCAACCAATTCGTCGACTGTGGCCTGGCCGCTATTTTCAATTTCCGGCGGGGCTGGCGACAAATCCACGAAGTCTTGGTCTTCATTGTCTTCGGGCTCGAAGACGTCATCTCCCTGTCCTTGTTCATCATGACTGGGCATAGAGGTTGCATTTGCCTCGCAGTCCCCCAGGGTCGTAGCCGCCGGGTACGTAAGGTCCGCAGGCTCAGGAGGGCATAAGTGCATCTCGGGCTCTTCTGTGTATTCATCATAGACCGCTCCTGCAGAGGCTGGGGTAGCAGCATCTTCGGGTGCCCGGCATCGGGTGGACACAGTGTAGGCTCCTGCCCTGGGGCTGTCTGTCACATGGGGGCGTGGCGGGGCTACCACGTAGTCCCCCATTCTAAGCTCATCCCTGTCGATGAGGCTTTGAGCGAGGTCTTTGAAGACATAGCAGTCTTCAATGGCGTGGCCCAGTATTTGGTGGTAAGGGCAAAACAGTGGATTCCCGCTTCTTCGGGTGTCCTGCGGCCTCTTGGACCGTGGAAGGGAGACCTTGCCGTAATGGCAAGCCCAGTCGAAGATGCCCCGGGTCTTCTCTCTCGGAAAGGAATAAGGCTTCTGCAGCTTCTCTTGGAGTGTCAGCCCTTGCCTGGTTGGCCGCTCGATCAGCGGGCTTGCCATGTCTCTCATTTCCTGCCTTGTCAGGGCGGGGGTGTTGGGACTGGTGCCTCGGGGCCGAGGCATCCGGCCACCCCATGGGGGAAGAGATCCTTGGATTAGGTCGGCGACTAGCGAGGTTAACTCGGCCAGTCGTGCTTTTAGCATCTCGATCTCCCGTTGCTGCCTATGGTACAAGGCGTACATGACGGGGTCGTATCGAGGGGAACTCGGGGCATGGCCCGTGCTACTGCTCCTTGCTTCGCCGGCCGGCCGGGGTGGAGGCGCCTCGCTGGCGTGCCCTCTCGAGGTCGACACTTCGGAAAAGGAGGGGGTCTTCTCCATATAGCGGCGGCTGAGAGGCTTCCACATGAATACTTCTTCGTCTTGTGCCTCTTCGGCCGAGGCCCCGGGACATGTGTCTTGGCGGGTTTCCAACGAATCTGCAGCTTTTGCGGGGTCGTCGCCGGGCCATGCTGAGACCGATATGACATCAGTCTCGTAGTAATCTTCTAGTGAAAAGCCCAGACCGGGGTGCTTGGTGATTTTCAGCAACCGTCGATCCAGGTTTGGTGGGTTCCACATTCTTTCAAACATTTCCTTCCGGCTGGAGGGCTGGTAGGGAGGAATCTTCTGCTTTCTGACCATTCTGGCTGCCTGGTCAGTCATGTGGGGAAGTCCCGTGATGGGGACGTGCGGGTCATGCAACTCGTCAGGGAACCGGCAATCATCGTCTTCCCTGACCGGCTTTTCCCCGGCCACATAGAAAATAGTGGGCGGCCCCTCAGAGTTAGGCACCTCGAAGGTTTTCAGTCGTTCAGCTGCTTGGGATTCTATCTCTGCTATCGGCTTGACGATCCCTGGCGGGACCCTGACATCTTCTAGCAGGTCTTCGAGGCAGGGTGCCCCAGGTGTGGGGTAGATGGCGAGAGGGGCTGCCCTGAATACCCCTTCTTCTTGTGCAATAAATGGTACATGCGGGGGAGCTACATAGCCTGGGGGCGGCGGAGGGAACCAGCCTCCTGATTCCATTTTCTTCTTGCCCTTGTCTTGGATGACTTGAGGAGCTTGCTTCGCCTTCTCCAAGTACAGATTAGCATCTGACAAGTGACACTCGAACACCTCGAACGGGTGGAGGTCGGCGAAGATTCTGACTTCCTTTCCCTCACAGGGGTACTTGATGCATTGATGCAGGGTGGAGGGCACCACTCTGTTCTGGTGTAGCCAAGGCCGGCCAAGCAACGCCTTGTAGGAAGTGCTGGAGTTGATGACGTGAAACTGGACCTTGGTGGTGAAGTCATCAAAGGTCAAGTTGAACTCTGCGACCCCCATAGGAACTTCACATTTCTGGTTAAAGCCGGCAATCTTGACATTTTTAACTTCGACCAGATGTACGTCAAAGTAGTGCTTCTGGTATACCCGGTACGGGAGTATATTCACCGCTGCTCCTGGGTCGATCAAGACCCTGTTGATAGGCTGGCCGTTCAGCTGCCCTTTCATGTAGAGGGGCCTGTTATGGCTGCAAGTCGGTAGGAGCATGTCATCTTCTGTGAAAGCCACTGCTACTTCAGGTGGTATTTCTGCCAAACAGGCTTCAAGGTGTGCTGGCGTCTGGAGTGCGGCGATGATGGCTTGCCGTGTTTCTTCATTCAAGGACAGCATCTCCCAAATCGTGAACCGGGTCGGGATTTTCTTGAGATGTCTGACTATTCGCTCGGCCGCCCGTACCTTGAGCAGTTTCATCTCCTCGGGCTTGCTGCGCCTGCCTTCATCCTGGGACTGGGGTGCCGGATCAAGGGATGCCTGTTTTGTGGGTTCTGCTGTGGCCTGTCGAGCAGGCGGGGCCTGTTGAGCCTCCTCTGCTGCTCGCATGAATTCGGCGAGGTTTGGGGTGCCGCTGAATTCTTCCTCCGGCTGGGCAGGAACTGTAGCCGGTAGAGCTTGAGGAATGCTTGCTTTACTGGTCACAGCGGACCCCTGGGGGTGCACCCGCCTTCCTGCTCGAGCGGATAGGAACTCGGCGAACGACGGGGCGCCTTGACTCTTGGTGCCTCCGGGATAGAGGCCTGATGGAGGAGGGATCTCAGTGCCTCGGACCTCGGGCTCGGGAACCTGGTATGGTTGTTCTCCCCTGAGCATGATGTTGAGGCTGCCCTGAGGAGGGCGCCCCCACTTCCTCCCTGACCTGGTGGCGTGCTGGGAGGTGGATGCTTCAGCTTGACTCACTTCTGCCGGCTCATGGGGTGGCTCTTCTTCTTTCTCTTCCAGGGAGAGAGAGGTGTCGAACAGCGCCGCGAGGGTATTGCAGGCGAAGACAACCTCCTTCTTCTTCTTGCCCCTGGGTCTTCTCTTCTTCTTCTTCTTGCCTGCTGCAGCGGGTGGCTGCTCTTGAGGAGGTTCACCCCACAGGGGAGGCTCTTTGTCTGCATCAGCTTCTGTTCCCGGAGCCAGCTCGAGTGATTCGAACTCCGTCCAGGGGACATACTCCTTCAGCTCCACAGGCTGGATTTCGGGCTGTTCATAATCTTCGAACCCATCAATAATAGCCTGGAGTCTTTCAACCGCCGGGCTAGTCTTCTTGTGCATCCGCAGCGGGGCAGAGCTCTTCCTGTTGTGAGTGGGCCGCCTCATGACCAGCCGGGGGGCCGTGTCGTGGCAAACAGGGTTTATTGGGGGCGGTGCAGGCAGGGGCGTTGCTACCCTCGAGTGAATTCCTGGGGTGGGTCGAGAGGCGCGCGCCTTCCTGGTTTTTCCGGGTGCAGTCTGCCACCCTTCTTGGTCTTGAGCTGGGGCCATGATAAAGGTTTCATAAGTGGCACGGGCACAGGCCTTCGCCCATTCTTCTGGCAGCTCCTGATATAGCGAGATCATACTGACGGAGGAGGCTATACTGGGCAGCTCGTGTGGCTGCGGGGGGTCTACTTTATGCTCCCCCATGTCCAGCTCCCCGTCTCTGATTAAGGACTCAATAACATCCTTGAAGACGTAGCAATCTTCAATAGTATGCCCGAGCACCCGGTGGTACAGATAGAAGCGCGGGTCATCTTTCTTCTTTGAGTCGCCAGGCCTTTTCGGCTCTGGCAATGTGATCTTATTGTAGCTGGTTGCCCACTCAAACAGGAGCTTGGACTTGTCCCGGGAGAAGGAATACAACTTGTTTCTCATCTTCTCTCTTAGTGAGGGGCCTTCTCGCCGTTCTGTGGTTCTGGGTGGCGGAGGGTTAGCTGCTCCCTTGGCTTTCTCCTTCTGCTTTTCGAAAGCCTGGAAGTCTAGTGCATGCACCTCCGGGGGAGCCGGCTTCTTCTCCGCCTGTCTGGCCCTCTGGCTTGACATAGCCGGGGTGGAGGAGTATCGGGCCAAGAATGCCTCGATCTCTGCTACCACATTATTCAGACGGTCAAATGTCTTGACCTCAGTGCCGATCATTCTTTCTAGGATTTCTTTCTTTAAGTTTTGCTTGCAGATCTGCACTGCGTCCTCCTGATGCGGGGGGCGTTTGCACCTCATGCTGAGGTTCCTCCACCTCTTAATGTAGTCGAGAGCCGACTCATCATTCTTCTGCCTCGTGGCGTAGAGTTCAGCCATGGTAACTTCTCTCTCGGCCACGTAGAATCTTTCTTTGAACTTCTTCTGCATGTCGGGCCAATCGGCCACGGACCCGGGCGGCAAGCCGGAGTACCATTCAAAGGCAAGCCCGGTGAGTGTTGAGCCGAAGAACTTCAGGAGGTAGGCTTCATCAGCAGCCAAGTCTCCCATGACATTCACATAATAGGCAATATGCTCTCTGGGAGATCCTTGCCCGTTGAACTTCTCGAATTTCGGCGGCTTGGTGACGCCAGCCGGCAGCTTCTTGGCAGCGTAATGAACCGGGTAGGGTACCCGGTAGACGTCGAAAGGCGTCTGACCCCCATCGCCCCTCTCAGCCAATTTCATATCTATCATCTGCTCGAGCATTAACCGGCTGACTGCCGCCGGGTCGACTGGGCTCAGGTAAAAATGAGCGGGCTGTGCGCTCGGGGTGGCTACCACGGTCGCCCGGGGGGCCATGGGGGACCCTTGTGAAAGCAGAGCCTGTGGCGGGGTGACTGCTGCGCAATGTGATTGCTGCGGGGGCGCGCCCCCGAGAGGATTGAGGGTTGCTGGGAGAGCTGCCTCGGGAGACTGCCCCCCGTCCCTGGGTACCTCGGGTGTGACCTCGGTCTGCCAGGACATTGGGGGTGGTGTGTTTCGCTCATTCAATTGCTTTTTAAGTGATTCGATTTCTTGCTGGAATCGTTGCATCATGAGCAGCATTGCTGGGTCAGCTGTGGGGAGGCTGGGTATGCCCCCCGTCTCTTCGGCCGGGGCGTCCTCGGATGATGTCGAGGGTCCGCCACTCGTGTCGCCGGTGGTGACTACATTGGCCGTGAGGGCCGTGAGGGGCTCCCCAGGTGTCGCGCCGCCTGCCGCTCTCCTTCTTCTGGTAAGGGGTCCCGGCCTGGCAGCTATTCTGGCCAATTCTTCCGGGTCGGCGGGTAAGGCCCCATACCGACCATGAACTCCTGCCATGTTGCAGGTGAATGTCAGCCATTTCCTATTCTTGTTTCTTCTTGACGCCCTCCGGGACGGTCCTCCTGGGAATGTTAGCCTGTCGAAGACCGACCGTCGGGACGGTGCCTCCTCCCGTACAGGGGACTGGCGCGGCTCTTCCAGGCGGGTCCTCGACTCCATACTAGGTGCAGGTTCCCCCCTTTCTTCCTGGAAGGCGGAGGTCATTGCCCCCAGTAGTCTCCGGCGGCCAGCGGGGGTGCTACCCGGGCCTCGGAGGTAGCTTCTCATGGCCTGCTCGATCCCTTCCCACTCCTGGTCAGGGAGAGCGGCCTATGGTTGCGAGTCGACGACAGCAGCGGAAGGAGAGTAGGCCCTGAGTGCCGGGCGGGCGGCGTTGTGTCGGCGCCCCCGGCGACGGCGGTGAGCATCCTCGGACGGCACCAGGATGACAGGTGCCGGTCGGAGAGTGGGGGTCACTACCTCAGCCCTGTCATGGCGTCGGGTCCTCCTGGGGCGGAAGATGCTGGGCCCTGCCTGGGCGGGTGCGTTGGGCTGGGTCTCCTTAGGCACCCAGACTTGCTTCAGTTTAGCCGGCCTGTGACCCGGCGTCCTCTTTGGTGCTACGACCGGGGCTATGGGCCTCGTCTTCTCCTTCAGCTTAGCCAGTCCTTCAAAGGAGTTGCGGACTGGAACGGTTGGGATGATGCGGTCCGGTGTCACCTGGGACCTCTGCCCGTCTAGGCGGACTCGGAGGGCCCCAACCGTCATGGACTTCCCGGAGTTGGAGGCGCGACGCCCTGATCCGGCGCTGATGTTGCTTTTCCGGAGCCTTCTCCGGTGGGATGTCGACCCTTGGTGGAACGGGCCGGCAGTTTGGTGCACGTGGTGCACGTTGCAGCTGAGCGCCGTTGTGCGGACGCTATTGTTGTCTTCGGCCACAGCTCGGCCGGCGGCAGCTTCGACGGCTCCCGGAGCGGGAGCGTTGGTTTGAGGCTCCTCGGGCGTTTCCACGTCGAGGATCTGGACGAAGGCTACCCCCAGGAAGTTGGGGAAACCCACGGTGGGAGGGAAGCTCCCGAAAGTGAGGGGTACCGCCAGGTAGCCACCTCGCACGTGATTCTCCACAACCTCAGGGCTGCAGATGACACCCATTGTCGGCTCCATGATGTCTCTCTCTTCACTTTTTTTTTTCTGCATTTAAAAAGATAACGCAGTTAGTATTACAAGAAGGGGGCTGTGGGGCCCCTAATTTCGACAAAGAGATGAAGGGTGGATGGGTCCCACCGGGCGTGCCAGAGTTGTGGACGCACTTTCCGTTAGACTGGGGCTCCCGTTCGTCTGTTGGTTTTATTAAGTGCGTGGGCGTGCCAGTCACCGGAGTGACAATTTATTCGGGCTCCGGAGAGCCCATGGTGCGCTCGATCTGACTTCGTCAGACGATTGTATGGTTCGTGTCGGGACCGAATCCCGTCGCGCCATGAAGGTCACGACGTCATTTACATCCCTCATACGAGGGAATACCCTTGATTAATTGCCGAAATTAGAGGCCCCGCGGCCGAAAGGAGTAACACTAATTATACGAGAGAGATAGGGATGGGTCACACTGAAAGTTGTATTAAGGCCACAAACTGTCGGCCGTGTCGGCCACTCGTAGACCTTTCGTATTCGGACACAAGTCCGTGACAGCGCCACAATGAGAAAATCGAGGTAGATCCCTTCAAATGTCTGCCGATCATGCGGCAATTTTAAATGAAGGTTCGGAAGGTATCCGGAACGAGAAAACAAATCCGGTCCGATTAAGATGTCGGCCCGAGGTTAGGTCAAAGCCCGGCCATATCGGGGGAATTCCCGAGACTCGGGCTCGACCTAAAGGGGGGTAGCGTTGTTGTTCCTTTTGCCCCGGATCCCGGGGAGAGAGCGGGCTGCGGCGTGGGCATTAGCATCTTTTATCTAGAGCTTTCCAGGTTATACCTTCTGGGGTTTCTGATTTGATGTTTACTATTTATTCGTGCCTGTGTCCGGGATGATTTTTTTTGTTCATGATTATTCTTATCATTATCGTTTGTTTGTTATTTATTATTTTTTTTCTATTACCCCTCCCACCTCTTTTATTGTGATTAATATTACGCATTCGGAGTCCTTTAATTAGCGTAATTTTTATTAATTTATTTGCTATTATTAATGCCCTGGTCAAGTTGTATATGTGTATATGTATAGTGTGCCGGCGAAGGGGAAAACGGGAGTGTACCGCTGAGGGCTGGGGCGTACCGCTGAGGGCTACAGGGGGGGCATACCGCTGAGGGCTGTAGAGAGTGTACCGCTGAGGGCTGCAGGGGCGTACCGCTGGAGGCTATAGGGGCGTACCGCTGAAGGCTCAAGAGAGGGTACCGCTGAAGGCTGGGTGTGTGTGTGCCGCTGGGAGTTGGGCAGGGAGTGATGGAGGTTAACTCAGTTTCGATTACCTGCTTTAAGGCTTTTCTTTTCTTCTTGTCTTAACCCTTGTGTAAGTTCATATAAAATTCCTCCCGCGTTTGTTCTCTCGGTTCGGTTCGGTCTCTTTTCTTGCGGGTCGGGTTTTCGGGCGGCCCGGTGGTTAATTAGCTCGATTCAGTTCTCGTCGTGATGCCGGCAGTGGTTTGATGAGTTGGAAGGTTTCATTAGTTATCTTGCTTGTTTGTTGCCTCCTTTTGCCTCTTTTAATTGTTTATTAGTTTCTCACAAGAATTCGGCAGCATCTCCCCTTAACCCGGGGCGTAAGGGAGATACAGGGAACGCGCCCACATGATGTGGCGGAACCCGACAACTAGAGGTGGGCCTCCCGGGGGGGGGGGGGGGCAACACCTTTATAGAGACTCGGAAAACGCGAAGGAGAACGGCAGATCGACGACATCTAAGGGACCTGGACTGGGACTGGACAAAGGGGTAAGCTGAGGGACTGAAGGGCGTGCCGCTGAGGGCTGAACAGGGTGTGCCGTTGAAGGCTGAACAGGGGGTGTACCGCTGAAGGCTGAACAGGGTGTGCCGTTGGAGGCTGAACAGGGTGTGCCGTTGAAGGCTGAACAAAGTGTGCCGCTGAGGGCTGGAAAGGTGTACCGGCCAAAGGCCGGAAAGGTGCACCGCTGAGAGGCTTGAAAAGGGTATTAGCAACTGGGGGGGGTACTTGGTGGCTGTTCAGGGAAAGAGGAAGAAAGACAGGGGATTTCAAGGCCGAGGGTGACCCATTAGTAACTGAGCGGTTGGGAAGAAAGAAGGGTAGCTCCCCTTCTCCTCAAGCCCGGGAACACGGTAGATGGCCATGGAAGGGAGTGAGGAGCTCACGGAGCTAAGGCTAACAGAAGGGGGAAACCTACATCGACGTGGAGGACCCTAAAGACGCCGGAGGAATGAAGACATAGAGGGAGTAACGGATCGTCCGTCGAAAAGCCCGCGAAGCCTAGCACAAAACGTCGAAGATCGAAGAGGAACCCGGAGAGGGTGGTTTTCATTCATGAGAATCAAGAGGGCGTGGCCCTACATATATATTACAAAAGCAAACCCCCAGATGGGGCCATGGACAAAAGGGAGAAGGAGAAAGAACCCCCAAGAGGAATTGGATACAAGAGAGAGACGAAAACATCCGGGCCTCAGACCTTGGCCCCTATCCCCAACCCTTTCCCCCAATACAAAAAGCTCTCTCTCTCTTACTCTTGTTTCTTCCCGGTGGCCGTCGGACGGAGCACAGGCCGGGAGGGCCTCTTCTTCTCTTCTTTCTTCTCCTCTTTCTCCTGTGTGTGCCCTCTACTGTTGGAACCTTTTTTTTCTCTCTGTTCCTCCCCCTCCTTTTTTCTTACCAGGAGGCTTTTATACTCCCAGCCACCGACGACTTCGAGCACGACCGTCGAAGGCGGGAAGCCGGCTGTGATGATGGGTTTGACCTGCCCCTGTACTGGCTGTCAGTGGGGTAGGCTACGTGGCCCAACGACCAGCTGCCACCTCAGACGGCTCCACTGCGCGCCAAGGATGTGTAGGGCATGGGCCTCACGTCGCCCGTTGAAAGAGCTTCACCGATGTGCCGTTGAAGGGCTGAACAAGCGTGCCGCTGTAGTGCCAAAAGAGCGTACCGCTGGAGCCCCGGATTGGCGTGCCGCTGAACGGCCTGAAGGGTGTGTCGCTGAAGACCCCCAGGGGGCGTGCCGTTGAACCCCAAAGGGGGTGTGCCGCTGAAGACCCCCCCCCATGGGGGGTGTGCCGGTGAAGACCCCCCCATGGGGGTGTACCGGTGAAGACCCCCCCATGGGGGTGTGCCGGTGAAGACCCCCCCATGGGGTGTGCCGGTGAACCCCCTTGGGGGTGTGCCGGTGAAGACCCCCCCCCATGGGGTGTGCCGGTGAACCCCCTTGGGGGTGTGCCGGTGAACCCCCATAGGGGTGTGCCGGCGAGGGCCGCGGCGGGGTGTGCCGCTGAAGGGAGCGTGCCGCTGGGGCCTCAACTGGGCGTGCCGCTGAAGGGCTAAATGGGCGATTTTGAGCCCATTGTGAGCATGAGTTGTGGCCCATTTGATTTTCTTCGAGGCCCACGGGCTGTGGAGCCTTTTGTGCTTGATTTCCCCGGGGGTTTCTTCACTCGGCGCCGTTGTTGATGCTGGGCTGAGCATGACATTTTGGATGTGCAATTTTCGGTGTCCACAAGCCACTACCGCTGCATAGTCCTTGGGGTATCGCAGTGCAATAGGCCGCAAGATGGACGGGAAGGTTGCGTGGCCCGCGCCTAGAGCCGGGAGGGGTATATACACCGTCATGGTTGGCAGAACCACCTCAGTCTGCACCAGAAATATGTACATTAAAAAAGCTAAAAGGAATAGAAAGGAAGGGCAGCATGCACCGACCACGGGTGGGTCTCGGCCGGTACCAAGCTCAAATCTCTAAGGGCAACTTCTCCGGCGCCAGCCTCTCCGCTCAAAAGAAAGCCTGACAGCCCAAGACCACTCCATGACAACCAGGGTGGGCTAAAAGTCAGATGATCACTTTCATTGGCCGAGGACGCCCCGGCATCCTCAGTCTCCGTGTCAACAGGTGGGAACTCCTCATCACTGGAGCCGCCACCATAATCAACCTGCTCAGAGGAGGAAGACCCCTCTGCTCTTTTGAGATGCTCCACCATCGGGGCAGGAGCCTCGCCAGGAGGAGCATCACCCGCGGCAGGAGCTTCCCCCCGTGCACTCCACATCAAGAGCAATAGTGCATGGGACCTCAAGGGCAAGTTCACCCTGCCCCTGGATAATCGCTCTTCTGTACTCTCCGAGCCCGGAAGTAATGACGGTTGTATATCAACTGAAATTTACGGCAAGAAAGGTCAAGCCGGCTGAAGATGTGAAGCTTCGTGGTGGCGTCACAATTAAACTATAAATTACCTTCCATTTCCTATCTAGGCGTCGGAGAAGGCAGATCTCTCTCTAAGGGAGTAGCAGGGATTCCCTCTGCCCCTTCCCTAGTCGCGACATCTACCGTCGCCTCTGTAGACACGCCAAAATTGACGTTACTGTGAGTACATCTCATATTGCCTTGTAATACCCCAATTTGACCCTCAAATTAGCTGTGTTTGAGTGGTTTTTCCTACTTTTCTTGGATTTCTCACTTTTTTCTTCTCTTTTCCTATTTTTCCTATTTTTCTGGAATTTTCTGGAATTTTCTGGATTTTTTGAGTATTTTTCTCTATTTTTATGAATTTTCCGGAATTAACGACTTGGCGTGGGGCGTCTTTTAAATAACGACTTGACATAGGGCATTTTTAAAAAAATTAACGACTATAGTCCAGGACGTCATTTCTATCAAATTTCCATTTTTTTGGAATTTTCTGGGAATTTTTCGGAATTATTTTGGAATTAACGCCTTAGGAGAAGACGTGACTTTGAATTGAAAAAGAATAAAAAAATCGAAAAATCAAGTCACGCCTCAGGTAAGGGCGTGTCTTTCAAATTGAATATTTTAATATTATTTTTCAACCCCTTCCATAGGTGATTTGGAGGCCTTCCGGGTGTCAGAAAAATACGCAAAAATAGTCGTTGGAATCAGGGCGATAAGATGCACCTTCACCTAAAAAATGGGAAAATAATATTGAGAAATAAAAAATGGCCCTATTTTGAATATTTTTTAATTAACGCCCTCATCCAGAGCGTGTTTTAAGTAAAGCCTTCACCAAGGGCGTGTTTCAAATAAGTAAAGCCTTCACCCAAGGCGTGTTTTAAGTAAAGCCTTGGCCTAAGGCGTGTTTTAAAATTTTCAAATAAAATAATATTTTAATTCCAAAAATTGATTTTTTAAGAAACGCCTTGCTCAAAGGCGTGTTTTTAAAGAAACGCCCCTAGGGTAGGTCGTCAATTCTTTAATGGACGCCCTTGTTCAAGTCGTGTTTCAACTTCCGTGTTCTAAACGAACACAGCCTTTCCCCGGGGAGTCCCTGCTTCGTTTGGTCACTTTCCTTGTTCCTATCTTTCCCTCCCAGGACTCTTGCCGTCCTTATCACTCTATCTCTTGATTTTACCCTATTTAAAGAGCCCAGTCGGTTCTGTGATGAGGTTCCAAGGTCCCGGAGGTTCTTTTCTTTTTCCCTTCTTTTGTGTTTTTCTTCCTTCCGTATTCTTCTTTCTATTTCTTCTGTTTCTTCTTCTTCTGTCTTCTTCTTCTTCTCCTCCTTCTTCTACTTCTCTTCTTCTTCTGTCTTCTTCTTCTTCTCCTCCTTCTTCTACTTCTCTTCTTCTTCTGTCTTCTTCCTCTTCTTCTCCTTCTTCTGCTCTGCTTTTCTTCTTCTTTTCTTTGTTTCTACAGGAACCGACGGAAGTGCTGCTTGACAGGAGGAGGTCCTTTATCCATCAAAGCTTCATCCTTTTGGGAACTTCTCCCTATTGAAGATCAAAGCCAAGGAGCAACCAACAATCAGATTTTTCTATTCCCCTTCTCCCCTATCTTATTTTTTTTTAGTTCATAATTCACATGCATGCATCATTGTTATTGATAATTCTTTCTCAATCATCATATTGAGACCTCCCCTTTTTTTATTATTATTTGCATTCATCATACATCTCCCACACCCTCTTTGCATAGGGGTTTAAGGGCTAATACCCTTAAGGTGTGTTCTTAATCAATTTTCATGCTCATCTTTATTAAGAATTGATACTACACACACATTATTTCTAATCCAATTCTTTTTGTGTTGTGTGTCTTTTCTTGCAAGGGTAACCAAGTTGAAGAACTCTCTTCGTCGGCCGGCCGATTTGAAGAGAAAAGGAGTACTCACAATCAACCGCACGTTTGAGGTATTTGCGATCACTTTCCCCTTATCATCTCCACTTGAGACCCTCGCGTCTCTGGCGATCACAACCTCCTATTAGCACCTCGTGCTATTTTATTGCTATGTGTGCTTATTTTTATTGTTTATTCATATATTATTTTCTAAGTGGATTTTAGATAGATCTACAAATTGGCGATCACGGTGGGACCTTTTTGTTTTTCATTTTGATTACCCCTTTCCCTTTGGCACCCAAGTGTGCCCTTTCCCATTGGTACCCTCGGTACCCTTTCCTTTGTGCCCCTCGGGCACCCTCCATTGTGCTTTGCACTTTCCCCTAAGTGATTTGTCAATTGAATAGATTTGTTTTAAAATCTCCACTTAGTTAAAATTTTGATGAGCATGTTTTTATCTTGATAATCATATGTGATGATTGCCTCTGTGACTGTGAGTGTTTCCACTCTGCTGGCCGTGGGAGTTTGAAAGAATTCACGCCCTCCCACAGGGCGTTTCTTTATTTAGTAGCGCCTCTCATCAGGGCGCGTTTTCATGATTTGACGCCCCCACCCCTGGGCGTCTCTTTATTTGGTTGAGCATCGTTGATAATTAACGCCCTGCCCCAGGGCGTCTCTTTTATTGGTAGCGCCTCTCATCAAGGCGTGTTTTACCTTGCCTGTGGGCCTCCCACAGTGATTCACGCCCTGCCAAAGGGCGTCTTTTGATTGGTAGCGCCCTGCCCCAGGGCGTCTTATTCCTGTGTTTTCACCGAACCCCTTTGTTTATCACTGTATCATATTTTTGCTTATATCTTGCATTCATTCATTCATTCATTTTGCATTGGTTTGGGAGACCTCCTCTCTCCACATACTAGGAGCCACACACCCCCTTGGTGAAGGAACGACCCTCCATTGAGCATTCCGTCTCTTTGGATTGGAAATTCCTAAACCAAGCCTCCATAAGTCCCCGCACCCGTGGATTCCCTCACGGACGCCGGGCAGGTTGTACCCTTTTTGGAGTCCCGAGTTTAGTTGGTCTACACATGGTGAGAGTGTTCCTAGTTGGCATTGGAGTTAAATCATATTGAAACTAGGTTCCCCTTGTGTGAATCATATCAATTTGCATAAAATTCATTAATTCACCAAGGTTTAAACAATCAAAATCACGGTAACCATTCCAACTTGTGTGCTTCTTTGCATATTATTGTGAAATTTTGATTATATAATGGCTTACCATGATAAGAAAAACATGTTCAATTCAATTCATGAGGATGCACAACCTAGCACTTCTTATCCTCAATTTCAACATGTTAATCATCACAATTCTCACCACTCTTTCAAGGGACCACGTCCTTATTCTCATGGTCATGCCCGACCCATGGGCAGTGTCCATTCTTATGGTCCCCCTCCTCAATTGCGAACCACTATTCCTCCGGGACCGTCTCCTCCCAACGATGAGAGGGTCTCTCAAATCTTGCATGCATTAGATCATCTTACCCCTCAACAGATCCAAGCCCTTAAGGCCGCCGTTGAGGGTGCATCTCCTGCATCTCCTCCTCCTTCTATTCCTACACGGGTGGCCCATCACCCACCCCCTCTTTCCAATCATATTCAGGTAGCCCATTACCCATCTCCCCCTATTCATTCTACTCGGGTGGTCCAACACCCGCCTCCTTCTATTCCTCCTCCAACACGGCCCCGAGGCCCTTTTATTCCTTGCAATCCGGCCCATCCGGGTTCTTCTAAGGGTTATCCCGTCAATTCCCCTCCACGGCCTTCTTATGCGGCTCCTCCTTCAATGCCCTGCCAACCCTCTATTGTTCATGTTACTCCCCTCCAGCAGGATATCCTTGATAAGATTACTTCCATGGAGGAACAATTAAAGAGGGTTACAAGTTCACGGCCAGTTCCTCCTACTCCGATTAATCCTCTCCATGCGGCTTTGGATGATATTACAAGAATGGAGAGAGAATGGAAGGATAGGATGGACGACTACAGTGTTGATATTCCAAATGAGCAAGAGCCGGCAATTGAAGAATCTGAGCCGGTCTACGATGATGATGAAGCTGTGCAGGCACCCCTCCCGAGTTTCCTTCGTTTCCCGCTCCCTCCACTTTCATTTGACGAACCCCCTGCTCAGGACGAAGCCATCGTCCCTAATCCAACCCCTATTCTCGAGACCTCTTGGTGTTACGACGATGGGTCAATACTTCAATCACCCACGCCGGCGCATCTTGAGTCTCACCCCACTCCAAACACCGCTCGCCCCGTTCGGCGCTTTCTCTGCAATAAACCTCCACCAATTGCACCTCCCCCCATTATGCCATTAGCCTCCACCGAGCTTACCATCGAACCTTCCCCAATTAACCTACCATTACCACCACTTCAAACCTCCATCATCCCTTTAACCCCAAAACCCATTTTGCCTATTCCTCCACCATATGGCCTTTCGCCTTTACCCCTGGCTAATCCTGAGCAGGATCCACCACTTTTTGCACTCGAGCCCATCCCAACTGTTTCCGAACAAAGGGAGAAGCTCGACGTGTTTGAACCTCCACCTCCACTTATTCATTTGCCAACACCTCCCGTTATACCTCCACCATCCACGGAGCCTTCCGCCTCCGCCTCACCTCCCGTTACTACTCGGAAGGGGCGTGCTTCTACAGCTACTTGCGCCGAGGACGATCAAGAGCCGGGCAAGAAGACTTTGGCCACGACTGTGCCATTCAAAGTTCAAGAATTTGTTTACCGGATGCCAATCCGAGTTATTGTGCCATGCACGGTTGAAGAGGCCAAGACGCCGCCATTGCTCAGCAGATGCCAAGAATTAATGCCGATTAAGGGCCAGGCAGGGCACCCCTTGTTCAAATCTTCAAATCCCGAATTGATTATTCCGTACAAGGGGCGAATGCCCATTTTATTCAACATTCCGTATATGTCAATGGGCATGGCAATGCTTCATTTTCTAACTCTCCAACTCCCTCACATTGTTGATTGCTTTCCAAGGGGGTTGTCATTTATCGAAGCTTCTTTTATTGGGCCAATTGGTCGTACTTTTTCACTGCCATGGAGGGGCAGTGATCTTGGTGCTAAGGGGCCTTCCCATGTTTGCTCCACTTTCTATTCATCTATTTCTATCACTTTTTCTTCATGGGCCACTCCAAGGGATAAGAAAAGGATCTCGCCCTCTCACCCTTCATATTCTTCATCTTCTTTGAATTTCATGCATTTTTCATTCATTCATTCATTCCATCCATTGCATACATTGCATCCATCCTTTTACATGCATTTGCATCTCCTGATTCCCGGGTTTCCAAACCCGTATCTCCACCGTCTTCCGGCACCGTCGGGCATCCCACCTTTCCCATCTTATTCACCTTCATCTACATTCCTCGGGCATCGCGCCCCTTTCCCCTTTATTCCTCCGGAACCTCCGGATTTTCCTCCAAATTCTCCTTCATTTCTCTCACTTTTTCTCGGGCATTGCGCCCCTCTCCACTCTATTCTTCTGGAACCTCCGGACTCTCCCCTCGGGCATGCCGCCCCTTTCCACCCTCTTTCTCCGGAACCTCCGGACTTCTCCCCCGGGCACGACACCCTTTTCCACCTTTTCCCCCTTGATTGTATTCCTCCGGAACCTCCGGGCTCTCATACTCTTCCCGATTGTATTCCTCCGGAACCTCCGGATTCTCCACCTGATTGTCTCCATCTTTTTCCCGGGCATCGTGCCCCTTTCCATTTGCTTCCTCCGGAACCTCCGGATTCTTTGTCTTATTTTCTCTATCATCTTCCTGATTTCATTCCTCCGGAACCTCCGGACCATCCATCTTTCTTCCAATTCATCTTTTTGATCCTCCGGGACATCACATCCTTCATTTTCTTCTTCCTTTTCCATCATCTTTTTCCTTATTTTTCCCCAGGGCATCGCGTCCCTTCTTTCGATATCCCTCCGGAGCCTCCGGATGATTCCTACCATAATCCTCCACTCCCTCCGGAGCCTCCGGATGATTCCTCCGCTCATGATTCTCCTCTGCCTCCGGACCCTCCGGATCCGCCTCTTTCCATTTATCAATTTCTTCTTCTGATTCCGCCTGATCTTGGGTCCGACCCAACGTCTTCCGCATCCACTACCTTGGGTATTTGCCCTTTCTCCCACTGCTTTCGAGGCTTTAGTCCTCACTCCTCCTTCTAATTCTCCTCTCCTTCTGTAGACCTTTCATGTGATCAGGGTCTCCACACCTTAGTGAGGGAGTTCTAGCCCTCGCCTCTCTTCCTTTTCTCCTTATTCGTCTGAGTCTGGTTTGAACACCACTCATTCTTGTTAAGCCACTCCCAAAATCTTTTGCTTCCAATCCTTTTGACTGCCAAAGAGGACAAATCCCATGATGATCAAGATCGCTTCTCACGGCAGCTGCTTCTACAAAGGTCGCAAGGTAACATATTGGCGTAAGTATGCATTTTAATGATATCATTTTCTCATTACTTCACGCATGATTTTCAAAATCAAGTGCTTCTTAACGAGATTAAGAGTGGTGTTTTAAACCTTTATCTTAGGCTTTTGTTTAATTAAATCACTCTCAAAAGAGTCTTTAGGCTTGCTTTTGCAGCACCTTTGGTAATAAGAACCCCGCGCTGGGAATTCAACATTCTTTCCCCGCTTGTTAAGAGCAACCCTTAGCTGGGCATTCCACACACTTCACGGCGTCCTTAGCTGGCTCCTTTGATAAAAACACCGTTGCTATCTTGGCCATGCCATGAGTATATCTGGAAGTCTTTTTCTCTTCTTTATTCGGCCACATGCAGGGGCAAGAGGTTGACGGATAAGATGACCAACCTTGGTAAATCCCAATACGAGAGGAGTCTCAAATAGGGGCAGTCTTGACCCAGAAGAAAAATCAATATGAATTTCATTATACATATCTCGCCAAAAAGGGCCATTATGAAAATCAAGTCAAAATTTCGATAAAAGCAAAAGTATGAATTAAGGCATGTCAAGAGTGGCAAAGTCCCCGTAGGGAAAACCCTGGTCGTATGCATGTTAAGGGTCCAAAAATTAAAGGCACAAAGCCCCAGCGCAACAGACTACCTCTTTGAGGGTTAAAACCTTGGAAGGAAATCAAATCCTGATATCTCCCATCCTGCTTTAAGCTTATCTCCAAGTATTCTTCTCTTCTCCCTCCGAGACCGAATGTTTCTCGGGTATGGCCTTGGTAGGGGCATCGTTAATCAAGGGCAGTCGGTCGTAGGGCGCCACCCTTCAATGCACGCCTGGCTTTGAGCAATTTTAGCGAAAGGGGAAGGAACAAGGACCCCTAGCCTGTGGTTCAAAAAAAAACGCCCTTTGATGCTGCATTAACAAAGTCTAAATCAAAATCCAAAAAAAAAATTGAATATTTTCTGATCAAAACAAACAAAATTTTTTTTCCTAAGCAAAAATCCAACAAAAATTGAATATTTTCAAAAATCATAAAAATTCAAATATCTTCCAAAAAAAAAAATCCAAATTTTTTTTTTTTTGAATATCTTTTACAAAACCCACAAAAATTTGCATACTACAAAAATCCACATAAAAATTTTAATATTTTCCCCAAAACTTATAAAAATTTGCATATTCCAAAAAAAAAAAAAAAAAACTCCAAAAATTTTGCATTGTATTCTGATGGTGTTTTGCAGGAACGATTTTGCAAGGACCAGGAGCACGGGATGAGTCCCCTTTCCACTTATTGTTATCAATCCATTGATTCTTCCCGATTTTCATGATTTGCCGCTAGATTATTCATCTCCAAATCATTCAATCAACTCCTGCTGATTTTACCTGATCATTCTTGCCGCTGGGCATTTTGATTATATCATTCTGATTATTCATCTCCAAATCTTTCAATCAAATCCTGCTGATTTCAGTTCATCATTTTACTGCTGGGCATTCCTCAATCTTTCAACTCCAAATTTTGATTGCCCAGATTGTCATCCTCATAACATAACGACAAACAATGATGTTTTGCAATGATGCTTTGCCATGTTCATTCATGCTATTCATACTTTGATTGCTATGCTATGCTTTAAATGCCTTATTCATTGTTTGTTATCATTATATCTTGGCTGATGAAATCTTTGAGCGCAGGATAAGAAGTTCTTGGTCCCACCGGCTGGGCATCATCATTCAAGACCCACGGTGCTTGCACCTCACATCTCAGTCCCCCCCTTGCTTATTGCTCCACCATCTCCCTGTATGCATTTTACTATATGTTACATACGCTATTAGATTATATCAAGGACCTTCTGGCTTTGGTAAATCTGGAATTTGAGTTCCCCTTCATCAAAAACAATGATGATTCCAGAGGCATCTTAGTCATACGGATAGGCCGTTGAGCCGTCCAAGACTGGGGACGATGGTTCCGCTTTGCAAGTTGGTGCGCGGATAAACGGGCTTCGGCTTAGTATCAGCTCGTGAAATGAGTTTCTTGACTCAGTCTTGAACAGCTTAGCAATATTATCCTTGATTATTCTATATTTTCGTTTGATTTATTTTTTTCTTTAAACCCAGCATGCATTCATATAGGAATTTTGAATCAACTGTAAAAATCATTCTGATGAGCTGACTTTGAGGGTTGAATTGAACTTAATCTTTCCCATATATGAGATATTCCATGCCGAATTGGTCTTCAGTTCGCTTTGTCGCTGTTTTGGGTGTTTCTCGAAAGCTCTGTGTTCGGATTTCTATCATCTTATTTCAACACTTTCCCCTGATCCACCTTGGCTGCAGCACGTCCACTGGCTGGTAACCGCTCCCCAATGGTGAAACTTACAGGTTTGTGACCTGAGGTACTTCCACCACGCTGGAAGTTGATCATTTTTATCTCTTTCGTGCACCGCGTGCACACTCCCCCTTTTATCCAAACATCGATGATTTCCGTGAATTTCTCAAGACTGCTTCATCTCGAGCTTTTGATTTCATTTCTCATCAAGTGATGTTGATTGCGTGTCTCATCACACCTTGGCATCTACTTTTCAGTTTGCTCTGCTCCCTTGCAAAGCAGACGCCAAGGCGGGGCAGCTGTAGACACGCCAAAATTGACGTTACTGTGAGTACATCTCATATTGCCTTGTAATACCCCAATTTGACCCTCAAATTAGCTGTGTTTGAGTGGTTTTTCCTACTTTTCTTGGATTTCTCACTTTTTTCTTCTCTTTTCCTATTTTTCCTATTTTTCTGGAATTTTCTGGAATTTTCTGGATTTTTTGAGTATTTTTCTCTATTTTTATGAATTTTCCGGAATTAACGACTTGGCGTGGGGCGTCTTTTAAATAACGACTTGACATAGGGCATTTTTAAAAAAATTAACGACTATAGTCCAGGACGTCATTTCTATCAAATTTCCATTTTTTTGGAATTTTCTGGGAATTTTTCGGAATTATTTTGGAATTAACGCCTTAGGAGAAGACGTGACTTTGAATTGAAAAAGAATAAAAAAATCGAAAAATCAAGTCACGCCTCAGTTAAGGGCGTGTCTTTCAAATTGAATATTTTAATATTATTTTTCAACCCCTTCCATAGGTGATTTGGAGGCCTTCCGGGTGTCAGAAAAATACGCAAAAATAGTCGTTGGAATCAGGGCGATAAGATGCACCTTCACCTAAAAAATGGGAAAATAATATTGAGAAATAAAAAATGGCCCTATTTTGAATATTTTTTAATTAACGCCCTCATCCAGAGCGTGTTTTAAGTAAAGCCTTCACCAAGGGCGTGTTTCAAATAAGTAAAGCCTTCACCCAAGGCGTGTTTTAAGTAAAGCCTTGGCCTAAGGCGTGTTTTAAAATTTTCAAATAAAATAATATTTTAATTCCAAAAATTGATTTTTTAAGAAACGCCTTGCTCAAAGGCGTGTTTTTAAAGAAACGCCCCTAGGGTAGGTCGTCAATTCTTTAATGGACGCCCTTGTTCAAGTCGTGTTTCAACTTCCGTGTTCTAAACGAACACAGCCTTTCCCCGGGGAGTCCCTGCTTCGTTTGGTCACTTTCCTTGTTCCTATCTTTCCCTCCCAGGACTCTTGCCGTCCTTATCACTCTATCTCTTGATTTTACCCTATTTAAAGAGCCCAGTCGGTTCTGTGATGAGGTTCCAAGGTCCCGGAGGTTCTTTTCTTTTTCCCTTCTTTTGTGTTTTTCTTCCTTCCGTATTCTTCTTTCTATTTCTTCTGTTTCTTCTTCTTCTGTCTTCTTCTTCTTCTCCTCCTTCTTCTACTTCTCTTCTTCTTCTGTCTTCTTCTTCTTCTCCTCCTTCTTCTACTTCTCTTCTTCTTCTGTCTTCTTCCTCTTCTTCTCCTTCTTCTGCTCTGCTTTTCTTCTTCTTTTCTTTGTTTCTACAGGAACCGACGGAAGTGCTGCTTGACAGGAGGAGGTCCTTTATCCATCAAAGCTTCATCCTTTTGGGAACTTCTCCCTATTGAAGATCAAAGCCAAGGAGCAACCAACAATCAGATTTTTCTATTCCCCTTCTCCCCTATCTTATTTTTTTTTAGTTCATAATTCACATGCATGCATCATTGTTATTGATAATTCTTTCTCAATCATCATATTGAGACCTCCCCTTTTTTTATTATTATTTGCATTCATCATACATCTCCCACACCCTCTTTGCATAGGGGTTTAAGGGCTAATACCCTTAAGGTGTGTTCTTAATCAATTTTCATGCTCATCTTTATTAAGAATTGATACTACACACACATTATTTCTAATCCAATTCTTTTTGTGTTGTGTGTCTTTTCTTGCAAGGGTAACCAAGTTGAAGAACTCTCTTCGTCGGCCGGCCGATTTGAAGAGAAAAGGAGTACTCACAATCAACCGCACGTTTGAGGTATTTGCGATCACTTTCCCCTTATCATCTCCACTTGAGACCCTCGCGTCTCTGGCGATCACAACCTCCTATTAGCACCTCGTGCTATTTTATTGCTATGTGTGCTTATTTTTATTGTTTATTCATATATTATTTTCTAAGTGGATTTTAGATAGATCTACAGCCTCCAACCCGACGACCGCGGCAACTGTGTCAGGCAACCGTCAGCATGAGCTAGCCAAGGCAGTCAAAGTGGACTAATGAACTCTGAAGAAAAGAAGAGCCTACCTTCAGCTTCTGGCCGTTGTGTGTGAGAAGCTTCGAACTCTTCGAAGGATACAACCGAAGGAAGAACGGTTGCTGATTCCCTTTATGCGGCCTTCTTTCGGCGCGCCCGTGTCACCCGGGTCACCGCCGCCTTCGCCTTCCCGACGGCCTCTCTCAACTAGGACCGAGTCCGCTTTCTCGAATCGCCGGGAGGCAGTGGCGTCGTGGTCGGGGCCGGCTCGGGAACCTCAAAATATGCTGGCTTCTGAGCCTTTATTATCAGCTCCCTAAAGTGCCGAGTCTCGTCCGAAGTCGGTCGGACTGCACATGCACATAGGTGAGAATAATGCACCACAATGAAAGAAAGAAGCTGGCCGAAAGGCTTGAATGAAGAAATGGAACATACTTGCCGGCCCCGTATAGAAGGGGAAGAGAGGCCAATAATACAACAAGGGCACTTTGTCTCTCGAAGCCGCCTCGCGAATGAGCCAGCATAAATCTCCGATCTTTTCACTAGGCTCGGCCAGCAGCGCCAGGTCCTCATGACCACGAGAAGATAGAAGATAATATAGGCTCAGGTGGTCTAGCCCCCATCTATCAGCATATTTGAAGGAGACTTGAAGAGGTCGGTCCAGGATGGCTTCCCTGGGACCACCCACTGAAAGGCCATGCGACCGAAGGAGCGCAAATAGCCAGGGGGTGTTGTCGTACAAGGCATCCCGTCTGTCTTCCTTGCGAATGAAGGTCCAATAAGGGTACAACCTATCCACCTCGGGACGCCAGTCGGCCACAGCCGAGATGGGCTCCTCCACCGGCAGAGGGAGTTGCTGAAGGACCACCCTCTCGCTACTCACCCGGCATAAACCCCGAAGGGTTTTCACATAGTCATCTTTGTTGATCGGGGGCAGCTTCGGGTCAACCTTCGTCCTGCGACTTTTTATGACCTTGCGGGCCTCCAGATAGGCCTTCACTTCCGTACGGGTCCAGGACTTCAACTTCTTCAAATAAGAAGGCTCAATATCAAAGACTGGCTCCGGCTGGGAGTCCAGGAACCTGTGCTCTGCCACGGCCCAGCACTCTCGCCGGGAGCTCCTGTAGAGCCCTGTCCGCGCGTTCCACCACTTGATATATTCAGGCGTGACGCGGGGGAAACAGGCAGGGGTTGGCACCCTGAAAGAAACATCTTCCCGGCGGTTGAAGAAGTCCCACCATATCCGGGCATCGTCATTTGAAACTTGTCCGGCCCTGTGCCTGTTAGGCAACGCAAACTGTGAAGAAGAATGTGGAATGTGCTGGTCGTAGCCAAAGTTCCGACTGAAGCGGAACGGGTAGTACGGCTCCAACCACAAAATGCCGCTCTTGTGGAATACAAGGACACTCGGCCTGATAGCCAGCGCCCAGTCAACCAACTCCAGCTCAAGAATGGGTTTTGTACATTTGGCCTCGGAAAGCGGATGGATATACTCCTCAGTCTCAAAAAGCTTGCACTGCCTCGTCCTGTTCACCAGCGGGCTGGAGTGGGCAGCTAAGCTCCAAAAGTAAAGAACCCCGGGCGAATCTGTGGGAATACGGGCCAATTTGCCCCGAATGGCGTAGAGTTGCTCCGCTAGTGAGGAGGGCTCGGCACTCGCGAACTCTATCATCCGCGGAACAAGAGGAACAGACTGTAACGCCCGAGGAGCCGCCTCCGGGAATAGGGTACAAACCCAAGCATTGAAAAAATGTAACGGACCGACCGTCTGAAGATTTCTGGGGAGACGCGTCTTGTGCAGGTCTCCCAACATCTTGTAAATAAGACACAGGGCCACCGGGCAAAGAGATAGCTTGGTACCCCAAGCCATGAGACAGGCTGGATAAATGGCTTCCGCCCTGATTACGCTCTCGTCACCTTGCGGAAGAGCGAAAGAATAGAGCCAGTAAACCAGATATGCAGCACAGTGGGTGACTGTGTCAACACCGGTAGGGTTTGGGTTCTCCCCCTGCCCTCCTCTCGAAGAAGCTGATGAAGCGGCCTGGCGTCGCACCCTCTTCTTCCGCTTCTGAGCCACTGGCGCTATCGGGGGAAAGTCTTCATACTTATTCTTCCCATTGAAGAAATATTGAAGCCAGGTGCCCATCCGCACCCTCCGCTTCTCGCCCGGCTTCCGAGCTTCCCTCGTGTCGTGCAACGAATGATAGAGGGTGCGGTACGCCTTCATTAGATATCGATAGACATAACCCGCCAGATACCGACCCTCACCGTCAGTCTGATCCTTCAGCCAGTCAGGCTAGCAAACCTCTTCATACGGTTCTCTGTCAATGGGTAGGCCGCTAAGCTGTGAGAGGCTCCACAAGTCTAGAGAGGTCTCTCCTTCCGAAGTATAGAAAGTGTTATATTCGGGGCAGAACACCTCGATCATACCGCAGCACAAGCCTCGGGAGATGGGGTAGCGGTACCTTGAAGCATACACGCTGTGGTATATCCCGGCCCTGGTCAGGATGGGAGCATAATGATGCAGCACATAATCTGTGAACTCCACCGCTCCAGGTCTAAATGCGTGGGCGTCGGTGGCCCTCAGCTCGGCAAACCACCCCACAGATATCTGGTGCTTGAAGTGGATCGCCAGGTAGTCCAGCAGAAATGATTCTTCTTTGTACCCCCACTTCAACGGGGCAAGGAATAGGCCAAAGATCGGCTTCTCCCGGTCCACCCTGCCTGCGGAACCATTCCACCGAGCGGGTACAAATTTTAGGGGCCCTAGTCAGCAGCCCGTCTTCTGGAGCCAGCACGACGCTCCATTTCCTGACCTCTCCGGGGAGATAAATGGGTCTTCCCCGCACCACACAATCTGTCAGACTATCCCTCTCCACCAATAGGGCCTGCTTGGCTTTTCGGACAAGGAACACGTCCCTCTTCCCTTGGAGGTTGAAGCGTTGGAGAAGGGACATCATGTGTTTGTCTTTGGGGTAGTCCCTCCTGGAGACACCTTCCCTGTCATAATGAAAGGAGTCGCCCCCAAGAATGAGGAGACGGCTGGTGTCCACAGTATCTGTCTCCGAATCTGAGGACTCTACAACTATAGCGAGCTGACAGTGCCCCCGATCAAGGGAATTGACGTTCTCCCACGTCACCAGGGCACGAGAAGAAGAACCGGATGCCATGATAGCTGCAAAGAAGTGCATCAAACAATAAACAAAGTCAGAAAATAGTTGATCAGAGGTAGATTTCTGACAAAATTTCGGCAGAGTCTCCCCAGCACGGGAGATTGCCAAAGAAAAGCGGGAACGCGTCCACTAAGGGAACGGCCCCTAAAAGCAGCCATCGGCATTACACCGAGGCCAAAAGGAACACCCGGGGAAATAGCTCCGAGGGCAAGCCCTACTAGAAGCCTCCCGGGGCCCAAAGAATGGGTTTAAAACCCACACAAACGACACTCCACTCACCCCTCAGAGACTCGCTCTCACCCCCACCTCACTCGGCGCCGCGGGAAGAGAAGAAAGGGAGGAGAGAGAAAGGAAACTTGGAAATGAGAGATGATGAAGGGAAAAACCCGAAGGAAAAAATATATAGGGGGGGAACCCCCTGTGGTTAATCCGGCGTGCTATTTTACGCGCCGAATTAACATCCCCCCAACAAAAAGGCACGCCGAAATCGGCCGCGCCGGGTTAACAGTCCAAAGGCCAGTGCCGCGCCGTATTAAAAATGCAAAGGGGCCAGGAGCGCGCCGGATTAACGTCTCAAAGCCAAGAGCGCACCGAAGCAACCCCGCGCCGTATTAAAATGCAAACGGCGCCGGATTAACGTCCATGCCGAATTAAGGGCCATCCCAAGCTCCTGTCAACCGAAGAGGAGATCATTCCGGGTGAAATTCATCCGTCGGCCTTGCTGCACTCGTGCCTTGCTCGCAACACCCACGTCTGGGGGGCATTTGTTGGCACCCAAAATGTGATCGTCGGTGATCAAGCCTTAAAGACGAATGATGCGGCCCACTGAAGCACGGAAGCCGATAAAGATCAACATATTGAAGACTTCTCAAGCTGCCAGAGCCTCGAGTCACCCCGTATGAACATGGGGACTT
This sequence comes from Amorphophallus konjac, assembly GCA_022559845.1. Taxonomy (NCBI): domain Eukaryota; kingdom Viridiplantae; phylum Streptophyta; class Magnoliopsida; order Alismatales; family Araceae; genus Amorphophallus; species Amorphophallus konjac. Next base: position 33,058,274 of record CM040128.1, read on the forward strand.
CACCTCAGGAGAATCGAGATGAACTCACAACCAACCGGCAGTGCGACCAAGCCTGCCCAATGAACCGGCATCGACTCCGTCATGCCGCATACACTACACCCGCTGTCCGACCAAGGACGACGGTCTACCCAATGGCTACCCACCTCATGAAAGGCTCTCCTGAGATGAAAGAGTCCCCTTGACTCTCCATAACGGAGGATCGAAAGCTCTGTCGGCAGAAGATCCCGGTCACCCGGCACGGGTGCGACTTCCCGCCCAGATGGGCCCCTTAGTGGCCGAATGATCGCCCAGCTCGGGTGGAACTATCCCGGGTGTTATCCCACCCTCTAAGGAGCTTGGAGCACAAGCCAGACCGAGCCAGCGGCACTTATCATAGTGCCAAGAGCCGTGTCAGCGGAAAACCCGCGTAATTAAACTGAAGTCATTAGAAGCTCCAAGGAGGGCCGTACGTCGGCCTGAGAGCTTCAACAAGGCGGCCCCTCGAGATTTCAAAGAGCAGTGGCGAGATAAATGTTCACGGTGATCCCCGGAATCATCCCCGGACTCATCGGCCGATTCGCGACATGCGAAGGGTGCTAGCACGACGCGCCCTAAACCGGCGCGCCTCCGTCCGTCGCCCCCCCATTCCGGTGCGCAAGAACCCCTTATCCGGCGCCCTCTTGTGCCGACGCGCAAAGGATGCAGAGGGCCCTTCCCCGGCGCGCCAATCTCCACACCGGATGAAATCTTAAACCGGGGTATATATATATGGCTATTCGAATCAAAAAGGGGAGCAATCGAAAAAGAAAAAAAGAGAAGGAAAAGGAAAGAGGGTCAGTCGTCTTCGAGGGAGAAAGGGCTTCTTTCTTGCAAAAGAAGCAGAGTCTCTTAGAGAGTTCTCCAGTGGCCGTCTCTCGTTCTCATCTGCAGCCCTTCGGAGTGAGAGAGGAGGAAGGCGTTCTGACACTCTGTTTTCTAGAACAGGTGGGTGCCCGAGTCGTGGTTCTTCGGCTCCGCTTCTTTGCTTTCTCTCCGACGAATGTAAGCGAGAGGGGTGAAGGATGGTGATGATATGAGCCAATCCTCCCCCCCTCCTCGCCATATGTTTTTTTCATTGTTCTTCCTCTGCGCATCCCTCTGCCTCTGCAACTGATGAACGGCGACCGAGCGACGATGCCGGCACCAGATTTGTAATGTAAATGTTAGTCCATCCCCGTCTACTGGGTGGTGATATGTATATAGATGCGTGGACCAATAGGTCGAATGAATGCTCAAAGCTTATTCCCCTTCTCTATCTATGTCAATGCATATGTATGAGTTCTTCCACGCGTGGTTCCCGACTCCGGTTTTCTCGAGTCCCGATCATGCCCCGAAGCATCGCGGGCTACAGAAACGACCCCTCCCCGGGTGTGTCTCATCGACTGCTTCCATGTTTGTTTTAAGGGTCTTTGTTTCCCCTCCGTGGACAGAGCTGTGCTCATGTGCATGCTTCTTCCCGCCGTGGTATCGAGGGTCCAACTCCCATTAACTCCTCCCTTCGTACTGCTCTGTTGCTCGCGAGGTGGGAGTCGCCTTTGGGATGGCAGGATCCATCGCCTGAATGCTGCGTCCTAGTTGTTCGAGCATATGCTTCTACCATTGGCTCATCTCATCTGTGCATTGACTACCCTTCTGCATCGCGGTCAGTTGAACCGTTCCGAGATTCTTTCATTCCGTCTTAATCACTCGGGGAGGGGGACATTCCCCATTGCTTCACGGAACTGCTGGGTGATCGAGGGCTCTACCTCTCGATGGTAGATGCTTCCGGCCATAGCAGATAATAACAGGGGTCCTAGCCTAACAAGCTTAGCCCCAACAATCTGGAGACCCGATAGAGGCCAAGGGATGTGTGCTCCTAGTAGGCTAGCCCTCAGAGCTTCACTCTCTTAATGGTTGGTCCCTCCAAGGGATGTGTCATAGGCTGTGGGTTGCCCACCCCTCGTAGGCTAGCCCTCGGGGTGCCGCTCCCACTATCAGTGGCCTCATCCCTCTATCCTCACCCACGGAGCCTTGGTGCCCCTCGCAGGCTAGTCCTCGGGGTACCCTATCCGTTAGGAGTTTGCTGGCTGCCACTGTGCAGACCGGCGGTTTAGGGGCTTACTCCACAAGTGGGTATGACCTCGTTCCTCCCCTGTAACTCTCCATGTTTAGGGGAGATGCTGCCCAATTTTGGGCAGACTCAGAATAATTAAGCTGTAATCCGATGTTCATTCTGAACCCAATCAACTCAGTGCTCGAGTGTGAACCTCGCACTGACTTACTGCATCATTTCCGAGGGATCTTGGACTTCAATCAAACAAGTAATCGGTCTGGTTGACTTGAAACTATCATAAGGATCTTGAATGAACCAAAATACTGTGAATTTCTTCTAAAATTGACTAAAACGGCGCGGCCCGAACCCAGCGCGCCCTAATACGGCGCGGTACCCTACCGCGCCGTATCAACATAAGACTCATTTTCTTCTTCGTGTTGGTTGCCCCGTTCCCGGCGCGCCCTAAACCGGCGCGCCCCAGGGCCTTCGCGCCGGGCTAACAGTTGTCCATGGCCGCGCCGGTTTAGCCCGTTTACCTACGTTTTGGCCGCGCCGGTTTAGCCCTTTTACCTACGTCTGGCCGCGCAGGATTAGTTCTGTTTGGCCACGTTTGGCCGCGCCGGGGAACCCTACCCCTACGCGTGGCTGCATCGGTTTTAAGCCCTGATGTTGTTTTAATCATTCACCCACCCTCGGGGTGACCTTCATCTCCCGTGGCCGGAATTAATGAATCCTAATAAATTGAATAAGAGAAGTGACGTTCGGATCCGAATCGTTTTACTATCAGGTTTGTGCTACTATTCTTGCCTCACTTGGCGGAGATTAACAGACGTGGTTGATCACTGCTTACTTTCATAATTCTGTTGCCATGCTTAGTATAGTTATCATCATCATGCATGCATGCTTGCATAGACCCTCGAGTATATCAAATGGCACCGACGGAAGGCCGGGTTACGCCCGATCGAAAGTCTCCACTACGCGCAATGGTGGTCTTCGGACCTACGTCCTCCGCCTTGTATCGAGGGTCATTGATTTAATAAACCATGCCTCTCTTGCATGATAGATAGATGCATCTCACGTGATCTTGTCATGTTCATAACATCGCATCTTTTATTCCGGCCTCGACAGCCCACTATCTCGGCAATTAATCAAAGGTGTTCCCTCCTCGCGGGGGATGTAATTAACGCCATAGCCTTTATGGTATGGCGGACTGTTGGTCCCGACCGAATCTCACTCTCGCCCGATACGGGTCAAGATGAGCGCATAATAAACTTGTCACGTATGTGACTGGCATGCCCGCGCCATCAATCAGTCAGTTAATTACCAGTTAGTTAATTGGTTGATCGACACGTGAAATAAGAGATATATATATATATATATATATATATATATATATATATATATATATATATATATATATATATATATATATATATATATATATAATAAGATGGAATAAACCCATCGCAAACATGGGGTCACTCTCAAAGGAAGGAGACGGCTCAATGACTCACTAGGAATCACCGTGGAGTCCCTATATGTGACTAGATCCGAGATATTGAGGTAGAGCCGATCCTAAATTCCGGCAAGTCTACAACGTACGCAGTAGACCCGACTTGCCTCACAATCGAAAGGGACTGACATCGCGAGCTGACATGAGACCGACTATGCGACTCCTAATATGCTGGACACATGTATGTGAGACTCTTGACAAATTGGACAAATAAAGAAAAACACGGGCTCACACATGACCCTAAACAAACCTACTGTTAGATCGACCCATACATATGCAATGGTGGACCAGGACATCCGAATGTGTGCCATGCATACACAAGACGCAAACAAATGTCAGTAGAATCATGGACTCCTATACATCCCAAAATGCACCATGCATGCAAGGACTTCCTATTGGACTGGGGAGGTTTGGGTGGGCCAGGAGAGTTGGATGCACCTTTCTCATCACCCCTATATGTATGTATATCTCGCCAGTGAATGGGCTTGATGGGTGTAGATGGCCCGGCCCATGGGGAAGGGGTGTGATAATGGACTCCCTCGAAGAAGTGGAGTAGATGTGGTGGGTCAAGGGGTTCACTAGGGAAGGGGTCGAAGGGATCAAAGAAACTGTGACCCCTTGAGACGGGTTCCCTCATGACACGGTCCCAAGTTTGAAATTCTTGAAGGTATAAATAATCACCTTCATGTATTGTGATCGATGGGACGACGGTCTTGTGTAGAAGGTATGGTTCCTCCCTCGGGGTAAGTGGAATGAAGCTAGGCTCGACCGGCATGGGGAGGAATAAGAGAACCTCTGTGGTGACATGACCCATGGTGCACACGGAGGTAATGGACCCTAAGGCTGGATGTGTGAAGCTACGACTATTGGGTTCGTCGAAGTCTTGGGCCAACATACACGTCAACTTTAATTGCCAGTCTAATCCCTTAATGAGGTCTTCCAATGTGTCAACATGGTGAGAAGACCGAAAAGTGGTGTGAAATGAGTTGACAGGCACTAGTTGTAGTGCGGGGTCCATGGATGGGTAGTAAGGTGCTTTAGGGACCAAGCATGTCTTGAGCCAACTAAGTAGTGGCTCGGCGATGATTAGCTTTCCCGTTAGAAGTACGGGTGGCTCTAGCTGATGTGGCTCCAAATGAGGTGGCTCCGAATAAAGATCGGAAGGTGAGGGTGGGGGCATAGGAGCTCTCACGGGCGGAGAAGGAGTGTCCTCCTTGAGGGGAAGAGGTTCTTGGGGTGGCACCGGGTTGAGGCTATCGGCTACGACCTCCCTATACTCAGGCAGGAGTCCGTCAATCTGGGTACACATCCTATCCACCTTATCTGACATGATTTTGAAAAGTTCGACAATGGTAGGGTTTGAAGTAGGGGTATCATGATGGACTCGCCCATAATCACTCGGCCTAGTATTGGGCTTAGGCTCGTCTACATGTTGGGCTCTTTGCCTCCGACTATGACCCACTTGGTTGGAGGTGATTGGGTGGGGTCGATTGGAGGTGACTGGGCCGGGTAGGTAGACCCTTCTAAGCTTGCCCTTCATCTCACGCCATGACTCTATAGGCCATTGCCTCCTAATTTCCCTCAAGCATTCTCTGTCCCTCCATATTTCGGCGGCTTCGTAAAAAAGCCGCCTTGTGGCAAAGTCGACTTACATGGCATCGGATATAACGTAACACTTGAAGTATTTGTCCATAGCGGCTTCCCACTCTAGGTAGTCGCTCGGGACCATGGAGCCATAGAAGTCCGGGGCTTCGGGCCTACGGAGGTGGTGGGGTTGGATTCCCCATCCTCAGGTGTGTCGCCACCATTCATATGACGTGGGCTTTTGGAGATCCATGGGACACGGGGGAGCTATAGGATGGCCATGCCGACACTTGGTGACAAGACAAACCGACTAGACACGACCCTACAACAACAATGCAAAGTTGGAATGCAGACTCGACTACAAACCTAGACTCAACCAGTATCCGGTACGTGGCGGAGGTTTGATCCAAAGATCGCACTCATGCAAGTGTGCTACCTTCCTGATAGGCGTAACCTATCATTCCGGGAACACCTTTTGATATACCGGGTATAGGAATACAATGCGACATCTTGGACCGACTAACCGACTACCCTAGACTCGACTTAGCTCTGATACCAATTTGATGCGGGACGGGATGCGAACCTGGGACTCTAGCTCGCAGACATTCCTAAGCGAGGGAAACGCGTGGATCTGTGCGGTTGAGGAACCGACAATGAGTCTCGGGTATCGACTTTTCCGCGTGCTCGGATCGAGTCACAGGACGGGTTCCACTCACTCACTCTCGCAGCGGTGATAAAATTATACCGAGCTAGGACCTATCACATGCAAGCAGCGGCATATAGAAATATATGAGTAAAGAAAATGCCAAGTAGGAGGGTGACGAGTGTACCTCCACGCTCCAGGCGTGGGGAAGACGACCTCGGCCAAGACCGTAACTCCCGATACAGTAAATGTAATTAATTACAGAAGTGAATTTCTATGCCCACTCCAGGCATGGAGGTAAAGGGCTACGGTGGGACCCAGGAGTAGTGGTCTCGGGTTGACGGGCAACAAGTCGGAAGGGCTCTCAGACCGAAGGCGGGCTGTTGGTCCGACTCGGTACTATTCCGACTCGCTGGACAGCAACCGAACTCGGATTGTGGGACGGCGGCTTCCGGTCACCTTCTGATCACGGGTGTTGGCTGGGACATCGGTGGAAGACCCCTCTTCGATTTCTGAAGTCGGCTGTGGCTGAATCGACGCAGAAGTAATTCTGCAAGAATTATCTAGCTACTGCCTTTGCTGGCCTGTTCACGGAACAGGTTTGCGTGACCCGGCGAAAAGAATTGTTGTACCCAGATCCAGAGGCGGATCGATGAGAGATCGGTGCCGTTGGATAGAGGACTCAAAGGGCTACAATATAAATTAATTTCACGTCCATCCAGTAGACGGATTAGAAATGAAAACCACAATTCCCCAAGTATTTCTGCTAGCTCGGGTTACAGACAGTCAGGACAGAATAGGATCTACCTGAAAATGAATTTTGATCAAAATAAAAATGATGAATCTAGACTCTAATAAAATTATGGGTGGAAGGGGGGGATGTGATGATCACGTATGAAATTTTTGGGATTTTTTGGAGATGACTAAGGGGACGAGAAAAATACAACAACAGACTGCTATCTCGTAGACCTGCAAACTGGCAGATTGCTGGGGGAAAACTAAATTACTAGGAAAAATAGTAAACAAAGGTAGAATGACACGAAATTTAAACTGGAGATGGCAGATGACAGGGAGAACAAACCCTCAAAATTTAAGGTCGAAAAAATCTATGGACTGGGAGATAGAATTTCGGCCTCAGCTTGCTGTCCAGAGATGGACAGAACTCCGATGAGGTGGCGGTGGTGGTACGATGGCGGCTCGATGGTGGCGGTGGTGGTACGATGGCGGCAGTGGCGGCGGTACTGAGCTTCTCACTCAGAGAGGGGTTGATAGGGAGGCTTCACACCTCTGAAGATCTGAGCTTTCACAGCTCTAAGGGGGGAGAGAGGAGAGAGGGGGGTTGCGCCCTTGGCTTCTTCACCAAAAAAAATTGAATTTTCTTCATTAATTGCTATGGAATTCATAAAATACAAGGGTTTTATAAGACAAGAAAAAAGACCTAAACTAACCTCAGATCTAGGGTTAGGGAGGGGCAAATGGGGGATAGGATATTAATCTCCTATGTGGTTAAAATGACCAAAATAAAAAAATATAAAGGGGGGCGCCCATGGCAAGTGGGCAAGGAAGAAAATTTGAATTTTTCTTCTTGGTCAATCTTCTACCTTGGACCAAAGACCAACCTATTGGGCCCATGGACCTAGGTGAACCAATGGGAAAGAGGGTGAGGGTCCTGCAGGGCCTATGTGGCCTTTTGCAAAGAAACCCAAAGATTGCTAAAGACTAACACATTGGCTTATAATTGCCATACAATTACAAATCCCATTAACCAAGGATATAAATGCAAACAAAAGGATACAAATGTAAAAATAAAATATTAGTGCCCGGTGTTGATTCCCATCACTTAGAGATCCAACTCAGATCGACCGCCCCAGCTTCACCTGTCCCCTCTCCAATGGGACCCTCGGCCACCAGAGAACGCCCCAAATCCATCTGGCCAACATTGGCCGCTGTAATGATGGGGGGCCCAAAGGAGGCATCATCCGGTCGGTCCGCCTCACTCAATAGTCCTCCTAGCGAACACCACGCCTCTGATCCCGGTCATCTCTGCCAAACCTCGCCATAGCTGCAAGACAATTGCACAACAGAAGTGAGTACACAATGTTAGCGGTATACAAAATGCTAGCATGAAAAAAAATGTATGTACATAAAGTGCATATGAGACTTCAACACACTACAATATAGCAAATGAGGAGTTCACGGACCGTTCACCCTCGTCTCTGCCTCTAACGCACGCCCCGTAGGGGGCATTTGTTGTACCCAGACATTTTTTGAGAGAAAATAATGAGAAATTGGTGCTCGAGAATTTCCCCGAACACCTTCCGGACGTTATTTGTCCGGCCACTTTTATGACATGTCGGGCTCAACCGAGGGTCCTATCCAGCTGACCGTGACTCACGATGACACCTACAATTAATGGTGGCCATCCCTGATCACCCATTACGCGGTTTCACCTGCCTTCAACTAAGCCACCCGGGCTAACCCGGGGGCGTCCCGACAACGAGCCACGGCACGTGGCACCTAGCAACGAGGCCGGGATTCACCCCCATAACGTCTTCCTTCAGCATTCTAAAGCTAAAGGAGTACCTTTCCTAGTCAACCACGGGCTTCGAGAGCCCTTAGTACACCTATACGGCCCGTGATCGCATATCGGGAATTTCCCGGAGCACCTCGTGGGCGCATATATTCTAGCTGCTCTACAGAAAGCCGGGGCCGACCCACGGCTTGGACACACTAGCCGCATCATACGACAACCCTCCAGCAAGTCATTGTCACCCCCGACCCTCAGACACACGGCAATGAGCTGTTAACTTTCAGCCCCCGGGCCAACCTGGGGGTGCCCGTCAACCCGCCATACAACGCGGCATACTTTGCTAAGGCTGTGCCCACACACCCGAAACGCCTTCCCTCAGTTCCTACGTGCTATCATCCTCACTCCGGGGCTAAATCTAAGCCCGACCAGCTAGCTACCCGAGCAGTTCGACAACCCAGAGTGTATCAAAAATTTTCCCGAACACTTTACGAGCGGCAGCAACAACATTAAACAATTGACCTCCACGAGTCAATCCCAGCACCCCGGAGACCTAAGTCCATCAAAGGAATGCGACAAACAAAATCAGAAGACCCCCGGGGGTGCCCCTCATGGCAGCGGCTCGCCCGGGGGGGGGGGGGGGGTTCACCCCAGGCGCGGTCGTGCCAAGGTGGGGGCGAACCCCCCCGGGGGGCTTCCCCACCCAACCTCTTTCATCTCAGTTCGAGCCCGTTCTAGTCCCAGTCCCGCTCGGATCCAATCTACGTACCAGTTCGGGAGCGTTCACGAGGAAGAAGTCCGAAGCACATGCAAGGGGACCGGTCAACCTCGTTCTATGCGCTCCAGTTAAGCTAGCCACCCTTCCGTATCCTTTTCTTCTTCTTGTGTTCACACTAGGTCAAAGTGGGCCCAAGAGAGACAAAAATGGGGATTTTATAGGCCCCACAACAAAAACCCATGTCCAGTCCGAGTTAACCCCCCCTGGGGGGGTTTATGGGGACCAGACCGGTCCCCCCAATCTGGTCCGCGTAAACCCCCCCATTCCATAAAAAAGTTTTTTTTTAAGAAAAAAAAGGAGAGGTCAGGTCCGCGTAAACCCCCCAGTCCATAAAAAAAAGGTTTACACGGACCAGACCGCCCCCCCCCCCAAGATGGTCCGCGTTAACCCCCTCCCCCTCTCACAAACAAAAAAAAAATTGTTTTTATCATTTGAAGGGGGTTTACCTGGAATAGGGCACCCCCTCCATTCCAATCCAGGTAAACCCCCCTCAACCCTTCAACTTCCCTATAAAACCCCCCTTAGAAGCTCACGGGGCATATACATACGCAGATACACAGGTGCAAGCGGATACACACGCAACAAGGCCCAGCATTCCAGCAAGCACATGAGGAGCAAGGCGCGTTGGTTGGCTTGTCGATCGACTTCGCACACGCCGAGGGTATGTCGAACGTACTCTCCTCATATGACATCTAGCTGCTTCACTCAAGTCCATCCCATCGCGTATGGGGCGTTATGATAACAGCGATCATACTCGCACATTGGGTCCACCCGCGTATGGTGCGTTATGATAACGACGCGAACGCCATATTGTCGGATTTGCTCCTGCCATGGGACCACGTGCCCGCTGCTAGCGCCGAGCTGGCCACCAACGGTCCCGACCGTTGACCCGAGTTAGTCAAACCCTGGCCTAGAAGTAATATTCTCGGGACCGGCTCTAACTCCCCGACATGCCGACACTCGCCCTCCGGGATCCGTATCCGATTGCTCATCTCGAGCCGCGTCCAGCCTCCCTCGGGAGCCAGCCAGTGTTTGCCCCTGCCATCCAGTCTAGCCCTCCTTCGGCAACTCCTCCATGCCTTTAGCTCCTCGTGGAGAGCCTTTGTAAAAATACGCGGACATCCGCTTTATCATGCATTGACCCAGGGACCGACCCGTTCGTCGGAATTGTCCCACGGCTTGCACCAGATGTACTTTGGCCTTTAAGGCCCACATGTAAAGCCTTCATGGCATCTATAAGGAAAGAGTAGCCATAAAGAAATCGGTTGTTCATGCATACCCGCACTCGGGTTCCAGTATAGCCCTCACACCGACCGATATGCGACCAGTCTCCCAGATTCCAGTCGATCAACCTTACCAGTCGAATGCAACAGTCACCCTATAGCTGCAGTGTCCATCCATTCCTTTACCCATGGCTCCAGGAACATCCCGACCCTCCTTCAACATGGAACAAAGGTGTTCGGATTCAATATGATGTAAAATAAACACCGGCTGCTTACGGTCGGTGGGAAAAGACGTCATGTACACGAATCCTCACAATCGCCTGCACACTCGTATCTGTGGAACCTCCTCTCCACGTACTGCCCGATATCCTCGTGCCCGCATGCCGCGCCTTGGCGGTGCTTCCCCTGTCCAAATTCGGTTCCACAGGTGATCGTCGAGAAGTCAACTGGCACTCCCGCATTCCACCCAGTCATCTCGATTCCAGTCACCTAGGACGATTAACCACACTATTCTCGTGCGTATACGCCGTCCTTTGCCCACCCTCGTCGATACCTCCAGAAATCTTGTGTGCCAAGTCAACTTATCTCGGTCTTCCGTAAAAGGCGAGTGTATGTCACCGTCGCGAGAAATATATAATAACAAAAGAAAATACCCCTCGAAATCTCTCGCGAGCCGAACACATATACTCATCTCTCTCTCTCTCTCTCTCTCTCTCTCTCTCTCTCTCTCCTCTCACAAAAATATTCCTTATAACTAAAAAGCAACTGCACACTGCGATCCATATAAACTCCCATATCTTTTGGCAAATATTCCTCCTCCAAAATAGAAAAAAGACCACTCCAAGAGAATATCTCACATCTGCTTAACAACATAAGGCCAAATCAAAAAGAGAAATTTAATCACGTAAAATAGAAACGATAATTACACAGGTACAGTTTGGTCTGGTCATACACTAGGATTAGACATCACGAACAAAGTGAAGGTAATTGGTTCTTTTCACAAGGGCAACCTAAGGCTTCAACCATCAACCCCTAAAAATACTCACACCCAACTTAGTCCACCAAAAAATAAGTTCTGTGCTCGTCAAAAGATATTAGAGGAAACTCAACGCGTATATATATATATCTCTCTCTATATATATACAAATATATATAATTATAGATTTATATAATTATTCACATCATAAACTACTTCCTCCAGCTTTTTCCTTTAAAATCGATATGATAGGGCAAACCACGACATCTCAATTCCTGAATTAGAAAATTCATATCTGTCACATATATAAATCAAGTACAATCTATAATCAAGAGTTATGTGCATCCTCGTATGTATATATATAGGCGATCGAGATGTGTAACCATATGCCAGCTAGAGTCATCTCCCAGATTTCATTAAAGAGGGTGTAGTGTGTTGGCAACCTCCTAATAAATTACTGGCTGCACGCATTTGCGAACTCCGTTACACGCACGAGCGCGGCCGATGGCAGTCTGGAATGATGCCATAAAGATGCATCCGTCCAGTGCGTAGGCTCTTGGAATCATTGTGTCATGGATCTACTGACAATTGAGGTTCTCGCCGCCCGAAATTAAAGTTAATAGACAGAATAATATATGACTGATGAGTAGTTGGAGGGAGATTAAATAGATTGCATGTGTCACACGTACGTCGTCTCCTTCACATGCACAATAGAAGAAATCAACCATTAGATGATCAATAGTGGCAGTTTTCATGACCAACAGTGCCCTTCATTAGATGATCAGTCATTAGAAGAAAATTTTCTTACTTATACATCAATAACAGCTGAAATCTCACAAAGTATATCAACAAAGAAAATGGAAATCTAAATAGAGTAAGGCTCCCTGCTGCACACCTAAAGGTGTTACACATTTTAGGGGTGAATTTATATATATATATATTTTTAAATTTTTTTTTTGAAATGAGTCTCAATACATCTTAACTTATCACGTAAATCACGTCATCATTATATTATCTACAAAAGATAAAAAATATTAAATAAATAATATCAAATTTATTTTTAAAAAATTAATCTAATTTATTTTTACTTTTTAAACAATTATATAATAATATGACTTATATTATAAGTTAAATTATTTTAAAAATTATTTTAAAAATTAAAATATATATATAATATTACACACTCAAGTTATGCAACAATACTTACTCGTCTAAATAATCATCTACGTTGCGTGAGCAAATCTTGACAAGAAACAGAGGACACATGGGGTGATATTTCGCACAAAAACAGACTTACAACGCGGACGTGGATCTAATGTTTCTTGCGTGCTTTGTCAGTATATGGACCAGGTTTTATTATTAAATGCTTGATTTTGAAGTGGGCATTTTAACATAAAAGTTTATTAAAATAAATGTGTTGTTAAACTCTTTGTTTTTACTTATCACCAGTGACGCATGCATATATAAAAAGATGGGATTTGATTGCATGTCGCTTAACATCAACTAAGCGGCGGTGTTATAAATTATGAGAGACACTAATTATATCCGCGAGTGTAATTAATTTATTTTATTTTTATTTTTTTAGGTGTCTCTCATTTCAAATTATTTAGACGTGGATGTCACGTCACATCATCAAGTGACGTGACATGAGAACGAAGTAAAAATAAAAATTAGGTCACGTGAATAGTGACAAACATTATTTTTATTATTCATAAGGTGATAAATTTATTTTTACTAGATTCTCACGTCACGTCACTTGGTGACGTGACATCCACGGCTAGATAACGTGAGGTGAAGGTCACTATTTTTTTTAAAAAAATTAAGTGTTACATTAATTACATCTGTGAGTGTAATTTGTGCACGTGTTGTAATAAATATTTCTCATAAATTATCATTGGCGAAATTGAGACTGAACTATGATCTCTCGTGAGTACGAGCATGATAAAATGAAATTCTACTTTGTTCACACTTGTTTTTTTTTTGTTATTGAGTCAATCTTTTATAGAGTTTGAGTTGTTTGAAGAGTCTACTCTATTCAAGGTCAAATTGTTTGGTATCAATTTTAACTAAAGTTATTTGTTTATCAAATGATTCTAAATTATTTAATATCTATTAACTTATATGAACTAATAAATGAATGAAATTGAATGAAAAGAAACAAATACCTCTGACTATTTACATTGTTTACTGTAGAGACAGGAAAGTGGTTTTCAGTCCTCGTATCACACTTTTAAGATGTGTTTGTTGAGGAAGTGCAATCGACCACCCGTGAAAGTCTGCGAACATTAAAAAAAAGGGGCATCAAAAAGAGTCCTGGATGTGACCCCAGGGGACAACTATTTGATGCTTAAGTTAGAGACCGTCCTTCAAAGAGAACTATAAGAGGGCGAGAGATAGGAGAGCTTAAGAGTGGAGTGGATAAGTCTGTGTGTACGAATGAAAGCTCCTAGAGTACTTAGAGAGTGTGGGGAGTGCTTGAAACAGTGGGCGAATGCCTCTTCTCTCTCTGCGTATCTCTATCTCTGTATGTGTGTCCGTTCCCTCCTCTTAGGTCTGATGGGAGACCTATTTATATGTGTTGTCCTAGCGGTGGCCGTCCGTTCTTCAACGGGGAAAGAACGTGGGCTGTGGAGTAACGCCTCCTTAATTGTGGGGAGAGTTACCTATTATGCACCTTCCTATTCCGGAAGAGAGGCCTTGTGGCAAGAATCTCGGCGTTGTGGGCGTGACCTAATCCTTTCCAAGGAGAGTCCCGTGACGGTGGCGGCGTCTGCCCCGTTGGGCGAAAGTTACGACGCTCATACTGTGCGCGATGATTTCTCTGATGGGCAGACAGAGTTTTGTTGGGCCCTAGTTGGGTCACAAGAGGCGGGCCAAGGCTCGACTTGCCTTAGCTTGCCTGCACCGGGCCGTATCGGGTCTAAACTAGGTTTGGCGACGTTGGGCCGTACTGAGCCTGACAATATTGGACTCTTCTAGACCTAGCGAGCGTCACCGTCATCATTTACTATTATATTACTAACTAGGAAATAGTTGAACACTAAGTAAGCTACTAAATGAATATGACCATATTATTAAAAAGATGGGTTTATTTAGTTTTTGCTCCCTAAAATCTTTCAAAATTAGAAAACCCCTCTAATTCATCAATTTCTCTAAAAGTCGCTCAAATCTTCAAATCTTTAGGAAAAAACCTATTGAGTTAACAAACCTCGTACAGATAGAATATATCATCTATTTTGAAAAATATTTTCTTCTCTAGATTTTTATTTTCAAAAATAACCTCTCACCTTTATGTGTGTATGTGTGAGTATGCCACCAGTGGGGTGAGAGTGCTAGTGCCGTGCACGCACACCCCACCAGTGGGGGTGGGGTTGCTGACATCTCTCTCTCTCTCTCCACCCCCACCTGATTAGGTAGGATGTCAATATTGGAGGGAGTATATCATAAGGTTGACCCCCTTTAACCCCCCCTCTCTCTCTTTGCCCCCCCCCTCTCTCTCTCTCCCCGCACCCCACCCCACTAGATGGGAGTGTCCATGCCAAAGGGAGAGACCCCCTCCGGCACTCTTCCCCCCCCTCTCTCTCTTGTTGGGGAGTTGTTCAAGGGATTTTTTGGGTCATTTAATCACACAGGTTTAGCATTAATCGTAGTTGGATTAAGCATTATAGATGTACTATAATGGAGACGGATGGCAGGGGTTTTCTCATGTAATGTAGAAGATTGAGAGGTTTTAATTGAATAATAAATTATGAGGGTCTTTTTTATAATTTTGAAAGATGTTAGGGACTACAGACTAAAAAAATATTGTAAAGATATAATCAAGTCTTCATCGCAGTTGTTGATGAACATGTGCGAGTCGGGTACTTTTACGTTCAAAGTGAACCCATTTACCAATCATGTCCGGAATGTCCGCATGGAAGACCCAAACGAAGCCCTACAATTTTTTTAGACGAGCTTCTCCGTGGATTCTTTGTATAAATTAACACACTGACCTGGTCATGGATAGCCCTGTCAATGGATCGGATTCGGGTCGGATCCTTTGAGATCCGAATCCAGATCCGATAAGATCAGATCCGAACAAGATCCAAATCTAAAATAAAATACTATTTCGGATTCGGATCTGATCCGAATCCGAATTTAAATTTTCGGATTCGGATCAAAACCGAAATCCAAATTTATATACATCTTCAATAGATAGAGTAAGAGGATCCGAATATACATGTTGGGTTGAATTTGAATCTGAAATTTCGGATCTAAATACTAAACAAGATATTATACCTAAACGGATATCTTTATAGGTAAATAATAAACACAAATGTTTGGATCCGAATTTTCGGATCTAAATATTAAACACTGTTACAAATTAAAAGGGAAGATAGTTCAAAATCTCCTCAACCATAGAACCTGTTGCAATAGAACCTGGACAAATGCATCCTTCGAGCTGAGCAGAATCTTACTATCTATTCCAGCTTCCCTCCCTCGATGAGCTTGTGCCATTTTTTATCAGAAGAGGGAAATCACTGTTCTTCCCGATCCTTTCTTTGGCCTCCCTGTCAAATGCGCCCTCTCCCAGGTGCAAATGTGAGTGCAGGTGTGAGGAAATTGATGATCACTCTTCTTTCTCCCCTTTGGTCTGGAAATTTATAATTTTTCAAAGAAGCTGAACCCATGAAAAAAAATTGAAAGAAAATAGACATCCAAGGCCAGTGCAATAATTTTTTCTTTTTGCTGTGGAGATCATGGGGAACTTAATTTACATAGAATGATTAAAAAAGTGTAGAACTTTGCATGGGGCATGAGGAAACATCTCCTGCAATTGTTCTTATTTTAAAAAAGAAGAAGATCCAATTACAAGCCAGCAACTAAGCTAGCTTCTTCACAAATCACATGATACATGGTTTGGCAAACATATTAAAAAGAGTCAATAACCAAACCCAGAACGAATTAATTAAATGTGCCCCACCCAAGAAATCTAAACTGGCTCCAGATCCAGGGGAATGAGGAAATTAATTAAGAATGAATAAGGCCTCACAATTGAGTACGTACATGGCTTCAAAAGTTCAAACAATAGTATAGAACGAACATTGATTAGGCCTCATCAGCAAATTAAGACCCAATGAATGAACGAATGGATGGATTCAAACCAACATATTAAACCCATCCATCTAACTTGATACAGATCAAGAAATGAATAAAAGTGGACAAATTGATCTGTGTTTCCATAAGAACAGAGAACAGCATTGGCACAAATTAGCAGTCATCAATATATCCTAGCACATACCTTGGATACAAGACCACTGGCCCACTTCACTTCAAGTCCTCCATTTTTGAACCCAATGACATTTCCTATATATGATAAATAATGTGAGGCATTGTTATCATGAACGTTTGAGCTTAGCCTCTTATTAACTGGAAGAACTTCATGCATTTGTCTTGGCCCATCAGCTTGAGTGGCAGCTGTAGTTTCTCCTAAATCTTCACAACGAAGCATGTACCTGAGCACAACATCACCGAGATTATAGCTGAAATCTGGGTGTTCAACAATTGCTTACCTTGAAAACAATTCAAAATAAAAGCCACAGATAAATCAGATTGTGCTAGTTTCTGCTCGTGCGATCTTTCGATAATAACACAAAATTGATGACAGTGATAGAGAATTTCCAGATAACCACAAGGACAAAATCCAGAAGAGATTCTAAAGTTGCCAAAGTGAGATTTGCCCAAAAAGGTAAATATAAATTGCAAATTGCCAAAGGAGATTTGCCCAAAGTAAATTTTATCCAGAGAAGAATTCCTTCATGAAGAAAACTAAGTAATAAACGGGAACAAAATTTTGTATATTTTGCTCCCTTGCCAAAGGAGAATTGCCCCAACAAGCTGATTTCTTTGTCAAATAAAATTCACCCAACGAAGATGAGGATTTCCGGTGAAAGACTCACTAAATCTGTGAGACGAGTATCGGCTTGCTCAAAGATGATATTGTAAGAGAACTGCTATGTCAAAGGAGATTTGCCCTACATGGAGGTGTCTTTCAATGCATGCTGGCCACCAACAGAGAGGTACCTGTGAATATAGCCCACCAGAAAGAAAGAATTACAGCTGGGTTCTGAAGATCAATAATAGATAAAGAAGTGAAGTTACCAATCCACCTCAAATTCTCTCTACCGAAGGCAGAGAAGAATGTGGCTCGACCATTCAACACTCTGTGAAGCCTGCGGTAGCTTGAAAGGTGTAAGCAAACAACCCCTATACTTTGGTTAAAGATCTGCAAATAGATATGTCAACGTTTCAATGTTAAACCTTAATTGTTACAGAGAAAGCAACACAAGATAATAGCACAGCAGTCTTAATGCCAAGTTACTTGCATATATTGGGTGAGAAAGTGAAAAAGGTTAAAATAGACTTTGGATCCCCTGTCAACTTCATCTGACAACGGAAAACTTGCTTCGACTTCTGCGAATTCTCAAGCTACAGAATAATTTGAATGACAAACAAGGGGTTAAAAAAAGGAATCTTGACAGAAAAAAAAGAGAAACTTTTCCCAAAAGAAAGGAAGCAACATACCTGACCGAGTCATCCTCCACCCGCCTCCACTGTCGCCTCCACCCCCTCCCCCTCCACCTTTCAAATGATCAGCAACACGTGACCCGGGGAAACAAGGAAGAAGATCAGAACCGCAGGGGTGCCGGGAGAGTGGGGTCTCTAAGGGAGAGGAAGCCCGCTCCCTCCCTAGATCCCATCGATCATGCCATTTCCGACCATCTCACACGTCCCGCCGCTCCCGGCCGAAGAGATGCCTTCCTCCACTGCCCACGCCCACAGAACCGCAGGGGTGTCGTGAGATGCCGCTGCTAGAACCCTAGAGAGAGGAGAGCGAGGTGCCGTCCTGAGCAGTGGAAGGAGATGCCGTCGCCGTCGTGAGCAGCCGAAGGATCACCGTCGTAGGTGGCCGATCACTATCGTGAGATGCCGCTGCAGAACCCAGAGAGAACAGCCGAAGGAGATCAATGTGGAGACGGGAGCAAACCCTAGAGCAATTGAAGGAGAGCGCCGATCGCTGATGGCCGATGGTGTTGCTCGCCCGAAAAGAGACATTATATGGCGCCCCGATGACCCGATCCGAAATCTCAGATTTCGGATCAAAAAAATATCGCCCCGGGTCATCACACTTATCTCCCCATAGATCAAACAAGCAGATCCGAATCCAAAAATAATTTCGGATTCGGATCAAATTTTCGGATCAAGAGGCTCCATTGACACCCCTAGTCATGGATCCATCCAGTTTCATTTCATTTCAACTTGATTGCGTTTGCAGTCAGATTAGAAGGTGTATCTAGGATTCCTAAATTTTTGACAGAGGAACGTAGAGGAATGGACGGTAGGTTTGTAAGAATCCTCTCGTCAACAGATTAAACATTTTTATTTTGTAATCAATTAATTCAAAGCTCACAAAATAGATGGAAACTAATTTTTCTATAATAATAATAATAATAATAATAATAATAATAATAATAATAATATACGACGTCAGCCTGAATAGTGAACTTCATGTAAGCAGATCCGCACGGAGGACAGCCGTAGACACATCCATAGCTTTGCTTTGCTTTGCTTACTCCGCAAACCTGCTCCCCACCGGCCGCGGGGCGTCGGATCCGTTCACCTTCACAACACAACGACAACGGGGGTGCTCAGAAGCCAAATGACGCCGTAGCTCCCAGATACTGGGATACCACCTCGGCGATGACGGTGACTCGCGAAGGTCTGCACCCCCGGCCCCAGCCGATCTAGCGTCCCCCGGGGGTAAACAAACGAACAAACTGCCACCCTCGCACGTTCCGGAGGAGCCGAACTCCCAATGCTACGTGCCGGCCTCCCGTTGGTGCCCCCTCGGCAGCGCCTCTCCTCTTCCCTCGCTCCCCCACCGCTGCTGGCTTGCCGGTTCCCGATGGTCGCAACGCAGTCGGAGCTCATCCCCCGCGCCGCCGCCAACCCCGCGGTTGAGGTGCCCTCGGCGTCCCCCTCCTCGTCCTCCGCCGAGGACGGGGGCCTCGATACGCCGTTCCTCCGCCGGGCACCCTCCTCCGTCGGCCTCGGCTCCGCCCAGCAGAAGAGGAGGCGGAGGACGGCCAGCGAGTCCTCCGTGTCGCCTCCCGTCTCCTCCCCGCGTTCTTCGCCGCCGCTGGCTGCCGCGACGCGGCGTACCTCCTTCCGCCACGACGTGGGGCACGCCGCCGCCGAGACCTACCTGATCACACGCCTTACCTTGAGGCTCCTTCGTTACCTGGGGTAATCCCTTGTCTCTGCTTTCCGTGTGCTCTCCTGCTGCGCTTTTTCTTCTCTGTGATCACATCTTGATGCGATCCTCTCTTATGTACGCGATGTCTTTTTAAACGTTCCTTTTGCCACTAGCTATTCGACCTTGTCTGAGTTGGGTCAATGCTTGTCGATCTCCTAGCTGTGTTGCCCGTTTAGTAGAGTCCAGATTCGACATGGCCCAAGGAAAGCGATGCGAGTTTTCTTTGGTTAACCCACCCATTGTAGACAAATTGCACAATTCGTTTGTTGTCTTCCAATTCTACGTTGTTGCCTTCGAATTTTTAAAAGGAGATCTCCACCGTCTTAAGAAGTCCCGCTTGTGGTTGGTGATGGCGTGTTGTGAATGTATCACGTGTTCCATAAGTGCTGGTTTTTATTGCACTGGTACTCTGATGAAAAAGACGTACTCATTGGCTTAATTCCATTTGTTGTTTTTTGCCCCGGGGGTTGGGTGCTGTGGTGGTGTAGCATCCTCACCACCTGCAAGCAGGAAAAAGGAAAAAAAAGGAAACTGTAACCTTCGTCAAAGAAAAAAAAGGTTGCAGATCTTTCCAAGCGGTGCAAGCTGATGAAAAGATGGTCCTCAGAATAAAAAGGTCCTGGGTAACACATCAACTTCTCTGCAAGTTGAAGTTGCATCCACTGTAAAAGCCTATGAGACTGCATGCCAGATAGGAAACTTTGAACATTTTATTTGATATCTAATACCGAGGCTTATGTATTTTGCATTATCTGTGTTTCAGAATTTTAATTTGTCCCTGTAGTTGACTCTCCTAGAGGTCAATGTCAAGCCGCGAACTTCATTGAAGTATCATCATCGTTATATCTCAGTTTTACTCGGCTACAATATTCATTTATCCTATTATGAAATGATTGTCCCACCTTTGTTTTCTTCAATACAGTCACGGCTGCCCAAATCATCTAGTTCCACCTATGACTTGAATTCCCATGTTTTTGGGCCATGCCATGATCAAATCTTATGAAAAAAAATACGTTTCTACAATTGAAGTTACATATGAGTTTCTATTTGTTGTAAAGTGAGATTTACCTTGAAGCCTTAAAACCTTGTGCCTGTGGAGGCAGTAGATGACTGTGCCGAAATTTTTAGCCTATCAGGGACTTTCCATACTTCTTGACACACAGTGCAATTACTACCATTGAAATCATGCCACAGCAGTTTGATGTACATGATATGTTGTAAAGTGAAACTTATCTTGAAGTCATTAACTGTGTGGACAGTGAAATCAAAGGAATGTCATGAAAGAGGAAACTGGTGATGATGCCCTTTTTGATCGACCACTTTCAGGAAGTGGAGTCATCATATCCAGATCTGGAGCTGGCTTACATTATACCTTGCAACACCAACAGGTTCCTTCACATCACATTCCTCCTTGCCCTATCTGGACCATTGAGCTATACATCATATACGATTACGAAATTCCTTGCATTTATATCTTTCCTTTTCTTCCTCCTTTTAATCACTGGGGAGTGGGGTTAGCAAAACCAGCTCCAAGGGTTCTGAGTCTATTCTTCATGGGGGGTGCCATTGGGCCTGGCTGGGGATTCAACCGTGGGCACTGGGTTGTTGATCAACTAGAACACTTGGCTGTGTGCCCAACTTGAAGCCAAAAGGCGACACATGGCAGGTGTCCACGTGGGGTTTTGATACCATGTTCTTGGGGTGACACTTGGGCCTTGAGATCAGGAGAGTAGCCAGGATTTTGATAGTAGGGGGCCAACTTAATCCTTGAACTTATATTACATCTAGTGATTTAGATCCAACTAATAATTATACAAAAGTTTAGAATGATTGTATAATATTGTAATAAAACAAAAAAAAGGAGATAATGACAACACTTTCCAAAAGAAAAGAGATAAATGACAAAGAGTCATGTAATGTATAGAGATTAATGTAGAAAATAATTTTCTTCTTAAAGTAAATATATGGAATCTACGTAAGTTGTACACAATGTTCTTTTGATGAAGCATAATCAATACTGAACACTTTCACAATTTCTTAAAAAAAAATCAATTTTGATTATTCTACTCGGATTTTGCTTCCATAAGAAAGACCTAAATCTTATGCACATAGAAAGGGGAAAAAGGAGTTTGTACGTGAATGTTAACCTTACAAGGCACTACCAAACACACAGATATTTTAAATTTTGATACTTTCACTAGTTATGAGAACAATATATCATTTTTGTTACTTGTCTAAGTTACCACTGTAAATAATCATGTCAACGTATGATAATGAAAATTCATTATCTATAAATATATATTGCTTCGAAATGAAATTTAGAAAATTATAGTTTGTCAAATTGATTATGTACATGATTATGTGACCTTGTATTTTATTGAAGGTACCTATAAACCGAAAATTGATTGATAGATTGGGAGGCTTATAAGGGAATGCCAAAATGTTGAGAAGGGGCTAGCCATGAAAAAAGTTAGAAACTAGATGGTGTTAGCTTTGAGAATCAAAAATCATGGGGGATCATGGCCCCCTTCCATAAGGTAGCTCCGCCACTGCTTGAGATTAATTGCCTCACGTGTGACTTCATATCCTTGCCACTTTCTTATGCCTTTATTTATGGTTGATAGAACATCATGACCTTTTCTTGTGGGGGGCATTGTGGGGGGCATGTACTTGAAATGCCCTTACTAGATTTGTTTCAAGTTATACACATCATATGATTCTGTTAGTCTATTTGTTATTGGAAGAAAAGCAAAAGTTGGATGGAACCTTGAAATAACACATGTGCATTCCATGCTTTTGGAAAGTTAAACGTTGAATATTTCAAATGAAGGATCCCTCTTTCAGAAAGAAAGGTGAAGGCCAGAGAGGGATAAATGCATTAAATAAAAGCAGACAGCACCTCAAAAAGGACATTAGAACAGATATTAGGATATTGCATCAGAAGACTAAAATAACACCATCAGCATCCAGACCCTTCAAAGAAGAAAGAAACTAAGTTAACATTTTAACAATTCATCCATCTTTGCCGCATCGGAGTTTTTAGGAAAATGGTATGAATGTACTCGTCACTAATGCCAGGGGGTTCACAACACGGCTCCATCTTGATAAATGCCACTTGTTCTTATTGCCACGCTAGTTGAGCAATGCAGTGTGTTAACATGCATGAACTTTTTAGTCATCACCAGTGCAGGGTAGTGCTCTACAACTGACCTTGTTTGGATATGTTGGCTGTTCTTATTGCTGGGTCCCAGTAGTGTAAAATAATGTGTCCCTTGCATTTCTATCTGCACATCTTTCCTGTCCAATCACCACTTGGTTTCTATTCTTCAGTAGGATGCATGTCATATTGTGTATATTTTTAGGTTTTGTTAAACTTTTTTCAGAAAACGTTAGCTGAGAGTTTTAGCTCCTGCCCTTCAGCAAGCTTAGATTTTAAGATAAACAGTCCATTCTTTTGCCAAGTCAAGTCTGAAGATTGTGTTCCACAATCCACAAGTTCTTTCTTGCTGACAGATGTGATGTATCCTCTCTTTTGACTGCTCCGTCAATGTTTTGTGCTATCTTTTTAAATTTCTGCACAAAGTTACACTATTCATGGGCTTCAAACATTCCAGATTGCATGGTCAGCTAATCTTGAATTCTTTTGTCAATGATTTCATAGATAGTTTGATTGAATAAGCCCTAGGGACTCCAAACCCTTTTATCCTGCACCTAACAGGAGCAACCAAAACTTGAAGTATCATGATGTTGAGTGTCACTCAAAGAACTATGTAGGTGATTGGGCAGATAGTGCTTGCAGGGATCTATGAGCATTCCTTCAAGCATTGGTGGGTTGCCTTTAATTCAAGGACTACCATAGACTCTGCTAAAATCTTCAATAAAAAAACTGAGCTTATTTTGAGATGGGATGGATGAGTAAATAAGTAGTGGATTGAATGATCTTGAACTTGATATTGTTAATGCATTTCCTTCATAGGTTGTTTTTCCCCAATTCCATTAGTTTATGAAAATCCATATCTTCATTTGGGAGAGCAGACAGGACACTAAACAGAGGAAAACATGAAATTCTGTTCATAGCTCATTTGAATGCAACGTTGAAGGTGTACAGTTGTAGTCAGGAAGCTTTATATGCACATCAACTGGATAAATAACTCAGTTACCCTACTGTTTGTGCTGTGCATTCTCAATTTTCTTGCTGTACTTTTCATGGAGTTAGGTGGGATGCTCTTTCTTAACCAGTGAAGCAAAAGGAAGGATCAGTGATTGGTCATCGACCAGCTGGGGTCTGATCCAGCCCTGCCAATCCAACCCAATCTGGGCAGATCCTTCCTTGCCCTGGACTCTGCCTGCTTTTTCATTCAAAAAAGTTTGAAATTCTAAAATCATATGAACAAAAATATGAGAAAGCATAACTTAAACATAGCACACGGCCAAGATCAGCATTTTATTTGCTGAGGAATTGGAGCCCAAGGTCAGCTTTTTATTTGTAGAGGAATTGGAGTCTTTTGAGGCACATTCTTCTTGATTTTAGAAATTTTCTATCTGCAGATGAGAGTGACGTGACTCAGTAAAAATCAAGTTGCTAACAATGAGAGGAAAACTTGAAGAGGAGGCCAGAGAGTGAGAGGGAGAGGAGGCTAGAGAATGAGAGAAAGAAGGGTTGAAGATGAGGATGAGAGTGGCCAAATAGGGGCTATTTAGTCCCCAAGGCCTCCCTCAAACCAAACGAGCCATTGGATGCAAGCTATTAACGGCTAGCCAACTAGGCATGGTAGGCCCGATGGCTAGTTGGGATAGGCTGATCCAGGCCGAATCCATTGACTTGGGCCTGATACAGCCGATCCCTGTTAAGAACCTGGGTTTGGTAGATTGGATTTGCATTAGATTGAACAGAATCTGTCAAGGTTTTAAAAACCATTTCTGGGCCCGGAACCAGTTGGAACCAGTTCCAGTTCTGGTTCCAAGGTTGGTTTTGGCTGGTTCCTACCAGTTTCCACCCTGTTGGAACTCATGGAAGGCAGAATCAGATCGGAGCGACCCGTATTCGGGTGGATCGGCTTGGGATTGGTCCGGATCAGCTGATTCCACACCAGGATCGACCATTCCGGCCTGATCCCACCAAGGTCTCCCTGCCTGTCCTTCCCCATGCACACCATAAAAAAGTGACAAAGGAAGAAGAAAAGATGAAGAAGAAGAATAAGAATCAGGGTGCTGAAGAAGAAGAAGAAGAGGAGAAATGAAGGAAAGCGGGGGGAGGGGGGTGGTGGTGATGGTGGAAACTTTCGTGTTCACGGTTGCCGTCACCATCGCCACCTGCCGCTGATGTCTCTGCTGTTGCCATCACCACGACCGGCAAACACCTCCTCTTCCTCATCTGTCACTGGCCACCTCCTCCTTTGCCACCAGGCACCAGCCACGGCCACCTTCTCCTCCTCCTCTGCCACCGGCCACGTCCTCCTCCTTCGCCATTGGTCGGGCCACGTCCACCACCACCTCCTCCTCTGCCACCAGCCACCTCTTCCTCCTCCGCCATTGGCCACCAACCATCTCTTCGTTCTGTTCCAGGGCTCCACCTGCAAGGCTGCAAATAGAGGAAAGAAAGCCTTGAGATCAAAAGGTAAAGTTGTCAAAATTGCATTAAACCCCCTGTAAACTAATACAAAAACACAAAAACCTTGAAAATACATAAAGTCGGCTCTGTCAGGGTCAGCTGGGGATTGGCTTGGATCAGCTGATCCAGCCAACCCAGATCAGTTTTTGGACTGGTGATCTGAGCCCGATCCCCAATTGTGCCTTACTTGGAACTGGACCGGTTTTGGCCGGTTCCCATCTGGTTCAGCTAGATTTTACTACCGTGAATCTGATGGGATTGGCCAACGTGGGCTGATCCGATCCAATTCTGCCATCCATGGTAAAACATAAAAAGCACATCTTACCCATGGAATTTCATGAACTCAGATCGTAAAGTTTACTGTTTCTATCATCTCTATATCGTCAATATGCCTACCCGAGATCTATGTATCTCAGGTTATCACTGGTCATGACTTCCTGACATCAGTTTCTGATTAGTCCTCCTTTGTTTCTAATTTATGTTTAGATGTTTCTTTTCAATTTATTAACTTCAGTTTGTTCAGGTGTTGCATGCACCTGAAAGGCTGAAACTATCTGGCTTCTCAGAGGTTCAGAGCAACATAGTTGAAAAGCTGCTTAAGTCCTTCCATGAAATTCACAAAAAAGACTGATCACTCTAGAATGCTGGCTCTCACCTATACATTTAACAAACTTTGTTGTAGAAGATCATGGCAGATATATCTAGTTGTTTCTAGGTTCAACTAATGGAAAACAATGTAAAAATTGTGCAGGATCCTGCCAGAGCTTTCCTGCGGTCTAAGTGTTTCATATTTTCTGTATAGCTTGTATGTACATTATTTTAAATGATAAATGATAGAATGGAATGGTGTGATACAGTTTCCCTGAACGCAAATAGTTGGGAATTGGTGGGCGCTACTGATGACAATCATGATATCAATGGCCATGTACTCTTTGTTAAAAAGTCTTCTTTACATGTTGCTCATCAATTTAGATTCCGCATTGGAGGAGAGAACCATTCATTGCTTTTCCACTAGGTTAAGTAAACCTCTGTTGTGATCTAAGAATGCAACCCAGCATGGTCATGAATGTCTAAAATTATTCTCACTGCAAATTGTGACATTGAGTTAAACCTTATTCCATTTATGGTTTTTTGCTTTTTTTATCTAGGGTATAAGTCTGACTTTTCATGAGTTGCATCCTAGTATTTTTATTTTCTCGGGGTCATGACATGAGCATGTGTTTAACTCTGAGCTTTGATTTTATTTATCTCAGCCTTATATGTTTATTATATTTGATTTATATTTTGATCATTTTCTTTTCATTCAGGGTAGGCTACAGATGGATCACAAAGTTCCTTGCACTTGCTTGTTATGCAATGCTACTTATGCCAGGGTTTTTACAGGGTGCGTGCCTTTTGAATTCCGCTTGAAGAAACTTATTCTGTCCATGAATATGGATTCTAATGAAGTTCCTTCAATGTTAAACTATGTGCCTAGGTTTTGGATTTGTCCATTTAATATCTTATCCGATTCAGCATTGTTGCTCTAATATTCTCTTTCCTTTCATATTACTATGAACATCTAGCAGTTTTCACTTGATTTCTATCTTTCTAATTAAATCCAGATTGCTGATGCTGACTGTTTCATTTGTTGCAGTTGGTTATTATTACTTCTTCTCAAGTCAAGTACGACGAAGCATAATTTATGGCGAACAACCCAGAAACAGGTATTCTCTTGTGGAATTCTGCATTAGGTGAAAGTATATACTTACGTGTTAATTTTACTACAATGGACTTGCTTCACATTTTTCTTGGGATATGGTCCTTGATTTTGATTAAATTTGCTGCAACAGATTGGATCTCTATCTGCCAAGAAACTCTTGTGGATCAAAACCAGTTGTGGCTTTTGTAACTGGTGGAGCCTGGATAATTGGGTGAGCTACAATTATAGATTTCGAGGCTAAAATTAATAGATATCTAAATATTGATGTTTCCCTTGGTTTGAACAACTGTTGAAAAATGGAATGTCTTATCTTCATTGCAATTTCTTGACGTGTCCTTCCCTTTTCTTTATGGGAAATTTCTCCATCAGGTACAAAGCATGGGGTGCCCTTCTTGGGAAGCAGCTTGTGGAAAGAGACATCATAGTGGCTTGCATTGATTATAGGTGCTGTTTACTGGCAACAAAATGTATCTGCCATGACATGATCAAATAGTTGTAATGAACAGTATTTTTATTGACACAAAAAATGATTGCAGAAACTTTCCGCAGGGAACTATCAGTGATATGGTAAAAGATGCATCTCAAGGAATCTCATTTGTGTGTAACCATATTGCTAACTATGGAGGTGATCCAAACCGGTAGGAAACCTTCTGTCTTATGAACTTCTTGGATGTTGATCAACATTCCTTGGTTGATCTAATGTTCCAATTTGTGCAGAATTTACTTAATTGGGCAATCAGCTGGGGCCCACATTGCTGCCTGTGCTTTACTAGACCAATCAATTAAGGAATGTGGAGAAGGAGAAAATGTTGCTTGGAGTGTCTCACAGATTAAAGCTTACATTGGTATATCTGGCGGGTAATAATTGGCATTTCATTTTTAAACGTATTTCCTAGTACATCATTACATTTCTTTTATTGTGCTCAAGTGCCTTTATGTTGCTATAGTTTTTGTAATTTTCATCTGAAAGACAGCTGTTTATATTATTTATTCTTCGCCTCCTTTGGTGAGCTGTCTAGCATCCTCTGAAGTTGAATTCACAGTGACTTTTGAAGTTGTATGGATTTTTGGTTCTGCACTCACCTTATTGATTCCATGTGGTAGGTTTGATGAAACAGATGCAATATCGGACATGGGAAGGCAGCTGCATACACTTGTATTCTTTGGAAGATGAATTAATCTCTGTCATAAAAAGACTACATTATTTTCCATCATCTTATAACTTGTTTTTATTCATGTTTGACGGCTATAAGATCATGAGGAAACTGGCCCTTTCTCCCTAGATAAATACAGAATAATGCATATACAATCACACAAACTGGAAGATATACATGCCATGTGCATAAGCGTGTTTCAAACTAGAAATATTTGAGTCTCCAATCGATTGGCCCTTAGCAGACACAAGGCATCTTTATTATTAATAAAGAAGGTAGATGTTGTGATTCTTTTACCCCCTCTTTTTGGTGGTAATGCCCATTCCTCAGCATTATTCTCTAAAATTGAATTAGAGTTGCAGACTAGGAAGCTTGAATTGCCATCTTATGAGATCTCTCCAAGATCTCTCTCTCTCTAGGATCTTGATGAAGTGTAGGCTGAAGCTAAGAAGAGGGAGAAGGTGGAGGTGATGGACAGGAAGAGGAGAACAGAAAATGATGATGATAATAATGATGGATTAGGAGGCATCAGAAATATCTTTTCATCTCTCCAAAATCTCTCCACGTTCTCTTCAAGTCTAGGACCTACCCACCAAGGTGGTGCCGATGCTGAGATTTGAGATGGCAATCCTTACAAGGAATCCTTGTAATATTGATATGACCACTAAGGTGACTTATAATCAGCAGATGTTTAGTTTGTGTACAGAAGCAATCTTAAATATTGATTCTCATCTTCTACCTCTGTGCTCTTAGTTGTTATGTTATTAAGTAAATATGTAGTCGATTATGATTGGCAGAATGTGCAATCTGTAGTATACGAATTTCCCCACTTGGACAGGATGATAAGCTTTTTTCCTTGGCCTTTAGGGAATTCAAAGAGGTAAATGGAGGGGTGCAAATGCATTGGTGATGACTGATGAGGAATCCCGAGTGGCAAGCCATCCTGTAAAATTTTGTTTATTGTCCTGCAGAAAGGAGTGAGGTGTTAGTTATCTGATGGGCCCCCTTGTCTACCTTAACTTTGGCTTCAAAGTCTTTGTTGACTTTGCTAGGCTATATTTTGATGTTGCAACTATGGATATAACTCTTCAGATTATGCCCCTTGTGCATGTGGTGAGGCATTTAAGGTAGTAATCAACATTTTTCACAAGAGAATAACATGCTGGATCATTGCTATTATAAGTTCACACTGTACCGAGTCTGGTCATTTGGAAAAATACTAACATGCATGCCTTCAGAGCCATTGTATTTGGGTGACTCCAAGAATTTATGTTCATGTGGTTGGAAAATTATGTCTAATGGTATATTCTTACAGACACTCATCAGAGCCTGTTGAGCTTCATCAATGTTGGACCCCAAAAATTTCTGACATTTTCAGAGAAAAAATATTCATTTAAATCTGGTCCATCATGTGACGGCATAAATCGGTGAAAAACCGTGGTTATCCCATGCTTGGACAATTGTAATGGTCCCGGGATTCCCTAAGTGGGGTTATTCCCATAAATCCTCCATGTTTTAATGCACGGGAATTTTGTTGAACATTGGGTGGGCAGCACAAAGCCACATGCCCACGCAACAAAATTGACATAAAGTCAAAGGCTTTAGCCCCTGGAGAGTGTTCCCAATGCTCCACAGCAAAGTCCCTTCACTCTGGAGTCAAGGGACGGCAAGGCAGTGCCAAAGGTGGTAAAAAAAACAACAAAGAAGACCCCCACATGGCACTGTCCTGATAGGAAAAGTCAGAAAAGATAAAAAATCCCAGACTGGAGTTGGGGGGGGGGAGGCCAGCGGCCTTC
Source organism: Amorphophallus konjac (assembly GCA_022559845.1). Taxonomy (NCBI): domain Eukaryota; kingdom Viridiplantae; phylum Streptophyta; class Magnoliopsida; order Alismatales; family Araceae; genus Amorphophallus; species Amorphophallus konjac. The sequence continues at coordinate 33,088,127 of CM040128.1, forward strand.
TCCCTCTTCTCTCCTCTATCCCCTCATCGGGGGTGAGCCACACCCGGTAGCACTCACCGGGGTGAGCCCCCCCCGACGATGTCCACCTGGGGTGGCACCCCCCTGCTGCGCATAGACCAGGGGTGCACCACCCCCCGGTCACTCCAACCGGGGGTACTCCCCCTGGCCATGCCTATCGGGGTGTACCTACCCTGGTCACTCCAAGTGGAGGTAACCCCGGTCCCCCTATCTTTTGCGCAAACAAACAAACAAGAGAAAGAAAGGGAAGAAGAAGAGACAAGAGAGTCTTACCCCCACCACAAGTAACCGGGGGTCCTCTAAATCAATTAATGTGTGTGCGCAACCCACTGGGGGAATGCACCCCCGTGGCTTCACCTCATGGATTGGCCACACTTGGAGGCATCGAGCAAATGGGGATGGAGCAGAAGATGGCGCAAGAGCTTGGAGAAGCCGCGAACGAGCACTTGGAGCTTCTAAAGCCCTTGGTGGCTTGAAGACTTCAAGATGTTTTGTTGTTAACTAAAGCCCACAAAAGGGTGTGCACCCCACACTTGGGGATATGATCTTTTGATCATGAAAGTTTCATATGTTATCAAAGTTGTTAAAATTATGATGAAGCCATGCAAATTTCATGAATAGCTAAAGTCCATGAAGAAACTTTAGAAATCATGGAAACACCCTGTTATGTGCATAAATTGTAGAAGTACCTTGCAACCTCGCAAAATTGTAGAAATATCCTAGAAAGTTAGGTAAAAACTCTGAAGTTTCAGAAAATTACAAAAATGTTCTCGAAGGTGAGAAATTGCAGAAAAAATCTTGGTAGGGGGGAAACTGTAGAAAAGACCTTGGAAGGTCCACAAATTGTAGAAAAATCCTTGAAAGGTGGAAAAGTACAAAAATACCTTGTACTATCCAAAAATTACAAAAAACCCCAAAATACTAAAAAATTGCAGAAATACCCTCACTTGTGGGAAAATTGCACATGAGCCCCCTACTCAGCCTAGAAATTGCACAAAGTTCTTGGTTTGTCCAGAAATTACCAAAATGCCCTTGTTCCAGTTCACGCCTTTTGCACTACTCGGTGGAGTGGGACTACTCCCCTTTCTTGTAGCGGTGTGTGCTCTCCTTAGTCTGACTTATGACTAGCCACCCAAGTCCATATGCCTTTTTCATGGCCAAGACTTATCGCGTCTAGAAAATCCAGAGAAGGGTGAAATTACAAATAAACCCCGAAAAGTCAAGAAATGACAGGAATATCTAAGAACTCAAGAAACAACTGGGCTATCTCCGAAAAGTCAAGAAATGACGGGAATATCCTGGAACTCAAGAAACGACGGGAAACGACAGGGCGATACTCGAAAAGTCAAGAAATGACAGGAATGCATAAGAAGTCAAGAAACGACGGGGTTATCTCCGGAAGGTCGACAAATGACAGAAACATCTCGGACAGTCAAGAAATGACAACAATGTCCAAGACAATCGAAAAATTGTAGAACTGTCTTGGAAAGTCAAGAAATGACAGATAAGTCTCGAAGAATCAAAAAATTACTAAAATATTCAAAAAGGGTCAGAATTTGCAGAAATATCCAGAAAGGGTTAGAAAGGGCAGTAATGTCTAGAGCTCTTTGAAACTGCAAGAATACCCCGGTGTTTGGGAAAATTCCAGAAATATCCTAATGGAGGAAAAATTAAAAATATATCTCGCCTTGTGCGAAGATGTCTTTTATGGACATCAAATCAACTTAAGGGTCCGATCATAATCAAAAGAGTGATTATGATCATGAAGTAATTTTGACGAACCAACAGTGATCATCTTGACGATCCAACAGTCCGATCGTGATGGAATTCAAATTCAACCGTCCGATCAAGGGACAAAAGCAAATTCAATGACCGATTAGGCCGAAAGTAAATTCAAAGGTTCAAATGTAGACTGAAGCAAATTCAAAGGGTCTGGCTGTAACCGGATGAGATTAATTCAAAAGCATTTTTTTCTAGCAAACAGAATTACCTCGGTCTAATTTTGGACTCCTGAAGATCTGATTACATAATCAGGACCATATGAAAAGGTCTGGAACAAGGATGGCAGTAGCGGTTTCGGTACCGGTTTCGGCCGGTACCGAAATCGATACGTACCGGTTTCGGTCGAAACCGGTTGAAACCATTCAAAAAACTAAAAAAAATAGTGAACCTGTCTGGTTTCGGCCGAAACCGTCCGGTTTCGGCCGAAACCATTAAAAAGTATTTTTTTAGGTTTCGGACCTGCTATAGTGAGAAGGTCCGATTTTGCATCGGTACCGGCCGAAACCGATACGTTTCGGCTGATACTGCTAACCATGGTTTGGAAAGACCCACTGTAATTCAAATTACATATGTTTAAGGAAATGAAGTCTTCAAATTTCTTCGCAAGAGTATATACTCGTAATGAGCGATCATCAAGATCCTTTATGTCACGATATATAGAGGCAAAAAATATTTTTTGACAGTTAATCAAAGGTGTTCGGACTTGTACCGATGTAAATTAACACCGACTACGGTCGGTGGGGAAAAGTCCAGTACACGAACCCTTAATCGTCTGATAAACTAAAAGCGTGGAATTAACAAATATGTCGAAACATATGCATGTTTATCCAATGAAATGGATATCTAAAATTTTGTGTGTAAACAGACTGGCACGCCCGGTGAGATTTTTTATGTCTTTCGTCTCTTTGTCAAAGAATAGCCTTGCCTCAATGACAGTCGTGACTCCTTCATACCCTTGCAAGAAATTTAAAAAAATAATTGCTGTTGAAGCTGCCCCGACCATGGTTGCTGTCGGGCATGAACGGATGGTTTTCTTATGAAGCTGAAATGTTGACACAAAACACATCTAAAGCTACTCCTGCTAACAGTGGGCAACGCCATCTCGGCTGATACTACTGCCGCCGGCGGGCATCAAGGTTAAGCGCTTCCTTTCGAAGACTAAATGTTAACATAACACATGTCCAAAGCTACTGTTGCCAGCAGGGCGCAACACCACCCTAGCCGTGGCTGTCATTGCTCGGGACATCAAATTGAAAGTTTCTTTATGAAGACTGAGTGCCAACAAAATCCATGTGTTGTTCTTACTAGCCAGGGGCAATTTCGCTGCCAAGGTAGAAAACTTGTTGCGGCTATCCAAGTCTGGCAAGATTAGTCCTTGCCAAAAAAGCAAACAAAAAGAAGAAGAAGAAGAATACGACTAGCTAGATGGAGGCGAGTCGATCTCACACCAATGTTTTGCCGAATATATCAAGCTGAGACAGAAATGAAAGAAGCCAGTGTTTAAGCTTTGTATCTGAAGCTACCACACTGGTGGAAAGCCAAAGCCTCTAAGCCTGAGCAAGGGGGCAATCTTATTGCCGTCTACATCAAGTTAAGGCGGAAATGAAAGAAGCATACGTCCAAGCCTCATGCAAAAAAAGGGGGGTGTGTGCTGGCAAGAAACCAAAGCTCTTAAGCCCAAGCGAGGGGGGCGATTCTGTGGAGCAACTTTGTATTAAACAAATATGAGTCACCAAGGAGGAGGCCCTAGCAATCAAAAAAGGCTAGGGTAGTTCAATCTACCCGGTCGCTAGTCCAGTAACAAATCAAAAAAGCCAACAACCCAAGATCCCTGAATCCTCCATCATTGGGAGCAGCAGGAAAAGGGGGTCTAATAAAGTCCTCCATTCTTCAGAAGCAATCTGAACCATGGAGACTGATAACCTTCGGGCTTCCTCGTCCCAGGTGCCGGGTTTTAACCAACTAGGGGCTCTCACTCGCTCGAGTTCGGAGTCTCAAAAGAAAGGATAAAACATGCCTCAAAACCGCTCACAGAAGTAGACAGGGGGCATTCCCTGCTTCTTTAAACAACATGCCTGGGCATGCCATCCCACATAAGCTACTGATTCAAAGATATAAAAAGTCAATCCTGACAAAGAAATTGCCAAGAAAAGTCAGCAGCACAAATTGTACAAGTGCAACAACAAGAGGCCGATTGTGTTAAAGAGGCCTTGAAGAATTTAAGCCTTCTAAAGTAAGAACTCGAGGCGGGAATTTTAACCCTAGGGGCATGTTCCAATCAGCCCCAAAAATAGATTCTCTTTTCCCTCAAGATATAACATGAGGTGAGAAAAGGAAGAAGAATAGAAAAGAAAACGGAAGAAGGGAAAAAAATGGTTGAAGAACTTGGCCGCCATGTTAGAAAGTCAAAAGGGCGTATCTGGTGAAGAAAACTCCAAGAAAAGATAGGAGCAAAGCACTAAATAATGCTCCAAACAAAGTCTTAGGTGAAACCTCAAACAAGGTCACTCCGACAAGTAACAACCCAAGTAGAAGTCCAAAGCTCAAGGCTCCCAGTCAAGTCCCAAGCCCTTCAAGGCAAAAGCTCAAAGTGAAAATTTCAACTCTGAGGGCATGTTCCACTCAGCTCGGTCGCCAAACGTTCCTTCCTTTGGAAATGAAGCGCAAGCTGAGGAGGAGAAAAACAAGAAGAGAAGTGCTTGAAGAAAAAACCCTAAAGAAACATAATTGAACAGGCGGTTGCCATCGAAGCCCCTAGAAAGGGAAATTTATCTGTGAAGGGTTGCAAAAGAGGGAGCAATCTTTCTCCCCACTCAATGAAAATTATGTGAAGCTGAAGTTACATCCGTGACATGATCCGCCTCAGTTGGATCATCACTTTGTTAGAGCTCTTCTCTCTCTCTCCAAAAATGGCAAGGAGTGGGTATGCGGGCCTTGCCGCAGAAGAATCGACCGCTCAAAGAGTTAGTGATATACTTTTGCTTTGACATGTATACCCAATCCATTTTAAGTTCAGAGTTAAAAAAAAATAGGACTTAAAATAGAGGTGCCCCGGTGGTCTTAGCCATTCTTATCAAAGGAGTTAATAAGGGCAAAAAGGCCTAAAACTCGGCTGAGGTGAAAACCCGAAAGGACGTATTGGGCAAAAATAGGAAATCCCTTAGTGTGAAAATCCGCAATAGCACACCGGAAAAAGCTAGAGGGGGCCAACTTTGGCGAAAATCCAGAAGGGCGGTGAAACTGATCATCATCATCATCATCATCAGAGTCTTATCCCAATTATTTGGGGTCGGCTACATGAATCCTGTTTCGCCAAATATTTCTATCAAGTGCTATATTCATATTTAAACCCAAGAAACTAATGTTCTTCCTAATAACATCGCACCATCTCATTTTAGGCCTTCCTCGAGCTCTTTTACTAGCATCCACTAAGATTTGGTCACATCTTTTAACCGGCGCTGAGTTAGGGCGACGAAACACATGTCCAAACCACATGAGTCTATTATCTCTCATTTTACTATCAATTGGGGCTATCCCTAAGTCCTTACGGATGCACTCATTTCTAATCTTGTCTTTTTTAGTCTTGCCACACATCCATCTCAACATCCTCATCTCTGCTACACACATTTTGTAAATGTGTTCCTTTCGTACTGCCCAACACTCGGTACTATATAACAAAGTAGGTATCACAGCCGTTCTATAAAACCTCCTTTGAGTTTCACAAGCATACGACGATCACAAAGTACTCCTGATGCGCTTCTCCATCTTAACCAGCCTGTCTTAATCCTATGTGTAACGTCGTCATAAATCTCCCCATTCTCTTGTATGATAGACCCTAAGTATCGAAAGCTACTACTCTTCGGAATGTTATGTCCATCAATTAAAACCATGTCTTCCTGTACCACTCTCCCATTACTAAAATTACAATGCATAAACTCTGACTTGCTCTTACTAATTTTAAACCTTTAGTCTCCAAGGCAAGTCTCCAACGCTCTAACTTAGCATTTAAAGCATCAATACTCTCATCAATTAAAACAATATCATCTGCAAATAGCATACACCAAGGGATATCCTCATGCAATTGTTTTGTTACTTCATCCATAACTAAGGCAAAGAGATACGGACTTAGTGCAGAACCTTGATGCAAACCTATAAAAATTGAAAATTCACCAGTCTCCCCAGCAATAATTCGAACACTAGTAATAACACCGTCGTACATATCCTTAAGCAAATCAACATATCCTTGAGAGATTCCTTTCTTTCTTAATGTCCACCAAATCAATTCTCTCGGTACTCGATCATACGTCTTCTCTAAATCAAGAAAAATCATATACAAATCTTTTCTCATCTCTCTATGCTTCTCCATTAGTTGCCATAATAAGAAAATAGCTTATGTAGTAGATCTATTCGGCATAAAATCAAACTAATTTTTTGATACAGTAGTCATACATCGGAGACGTTTTTCAATTAGTCTTTCCCAAAGTTTCATAGTATGACTCATAAGCTTAATTCTACGATAATTATTACAACTTTGAATATCTCCTTTGTTTTTATAGAAAGGAACTACAACACTTTTTCTCCAAACTTCTGGCATTCTCCGTTCTTTTAAAATTTTATTAAAAAGTTTAGTTAGTCACTGAATATCAATGTCTCCTAGGCCTTTCCATACTTCAATAGGTATGCCATCTGGTCCTAAGGCCTTGCCCACTTTTATTTTCCTTAAAGCATCCTCCACTTCTGACATCTTAATACGCTTGAAATATTGATATTTATCAAAAAAGGGACGAAAGAAAATAGTCTCTACTTCCCTGACCCTATGTCTTTTCAAGGACCCCCCCCCCCCAAAAAAAAAAAAAAAAAAAAAAAAAACTCATACCAATAGCCACTCCTTTCCACCCCTATACTTTAAAAGTCTACTTGCTCCATATTTCCTATGGACAGTGGCTACCCAAACCCATCCATTAGTCCCATGAACTCCAAGGATCGCGACCACAAAAAAAAAAAAAATCAAATCTCGGTTCCAAACCCCCTCCGGGTTGGTAACTACAAACACTCGATCATTTGGTTCCATGCCCTCAAAGGCTCGCAACCACAAAAATCACGCTTTGGTCCAAAACCTATTTTGGGTTTGCAATCGTGAAAATTCAATTCTTCTGTTCCATGCCCTCTAAAGTTTGCAGTCATAAAAATCCGTGGTTCCAAATCTCTTTCGGGTTAGTAACCTCAAAGCATCCAATCCTTTGGTTTCATGCTCTCCAAAACTTACAATTGCCAAAAAAAGGAGCTTTGGTCCCAAACCGCTAGCGACCACCAAGTATTCAATCTATGGGTCTCATACCTCCCAAGGTCATAAACCATCCATGAACATACTGTCGTCGGTTCCATGGTAGTCAACTCCCATTCATCTATAATCTAATGTCACCCTCAAGGCTGAACAAAAACAACATCAACTCGGGTTATCATACACTACCCGTTGTGACAAGTTCACCTTTATCGAAGCTTGTTGGTCTTAAAAAAAAAGTAGGACTTAAAATAGAGATGCCCAGCGGACTTAGCCATTCCCTCTACAGGGGTTATTGAGGGCAAAAAGGCCAAAGAAACTCGACTGAGGTTAAAATTCAAAAGGGCGTCTCAGGCAAAATTGGGTAGTCTCTCAGTGTAAAAATCCAGAAGGGCGCGTCAGAAAAAGCTAAAGGGGGCTAATCTCGGCGAAAACCTGAAAGGGCGTCGGGGTTGATAAAGTGAAAAAAAAAGAAAAAAAAGAAAATAAAAAGAAGGAAAAAAATACTTTCATCAATCATTATGAACTAGCATTGCGGTCATCCTCCACTCAAAAATCTTGTCTTGCCGTGGTTCGGAAGGGAGAAGCGACGACTCACTAATAAAAAAAAAAGCACCAAACCCAAATCCTCGGTTCGAAACTCCTTTCGGGTCTTAAAACCCCCTCCAGGTCAACAACCATCAAAACCCACTCTTTGATTACCCTAGCCCACCTTAGATCTCCAACAAAAAAAAAACCACAAAACCCAAATTCCTGGTTCAAAACCCCTTCTGGGTCAGCAACCACAAAATAAGACGAAATCTTTGTTACCCAAATTCTTTTTCAGTCAGCAACAAAAAAAAAAGTCATGGTATCAAAACCCCTTCCGGGTTAGTTACCATTTTGCTCAAGCTAAAAGGTCACAAGTTTACAGGTCATTGGCCCCACATCTTCCTTATGATGAAGGGTCAATGGAAATCTAGACACTCTGTCCCAACAGTAATAAGCAGTTACAGTAACAAGCGGCAAGCAACCCACATCAAGCAACAAGCAAGTAACAAACAACAAGCAGCAAGCAACATGTAGCAAGGAACAAACAGCAACATCAAGCAACTACAATAAACAACATCAGAAGCAACAACAATAGCAGCAACACCAATCCCAATAGCGACAACAACAACAGTAGCAACAAAAAAAACAAAAAGAAAAAGAATGGGGCTTAAAATTTTGGTGCTTCGATGGACTTGGGCACCCAACTTATTGGTTGTCTAAGGGTAAAAAGGTCATGAAACCCGGTTGGAGTGAAAACCCGAGAGGGCGCTTCAGCTAAAAATGGGTAACCCCTTAGTGTTAAAACACGAAAGGGCGGACTGGAAATAGCAAAAGGGAGCCAACTCCGGCGAAAACTCGAAAGGGCGCTGGAGTTCGCAATGTGAAAAAAAAAGAAGAAAAAAAGAAGAAGAAAGGAGGAATGCATCATCATTATGGGCCACCATGTCAAACGTTTTTTTTTTTTGATGCCTTTGTCCCAGGATAACCCACCCAAATTTCAACCATTGGTTACAAACCATCAAGGTCACCCACCTCAAATTCTAAATTCTAGTTCCAATCCTTAGCTTCTAAACCACAAAGGTCAGCCAAGCCCTAAGTGCAATCCCTGGCTACAAACCATCAAGGTCAGTGTTGGTCACGGAAAAATATTCTCTTGAAAAAGAGAACAAGCTTCTATAAATTTCTCATCGAGTCTTTTGATGAACAAGGGGAAATTTATAAAGATGCACATATGGGAGGCTAAACAAATAGCCTGTGCAGGGCTTATTCCGTGGGTGCACTTCATATCAGACGATTTGAGTTCGAGTGTTAGACCTTTCCCCACTGACCGCAGTCAGTGTTGATTTATATCGGCGTAACGTCTGAACACCCTTGTTTAACTGTCAGAGAAATCCTAAGGTCCTCTATAAGGGTCCTAATATCGAAGGCAGGCTTGCTTGCATGGCTCAAAGCTAATTCTCACTCATCGCCAAAGTATTAATAGATTTAGGATTTCATCAAAGGCCGCTAGGTTAGGCAAGAAACCCTGTAATTTGAGGATACGACTGTAATTTTGTAGAAGCCGTAGGTGCTTTTGAAGTGTCGGGAGGTTTCCTGGACTCCAGGGGTATTTTGATAATTTTCGATTTGCAGGGGTCTTTTTGGTAATTTTACCAGGCCAATGGCTTTTCTGGAATTTTTGGGTTGGAGGGAGACTACGGTGCAATCTCTGGCTTCCAAGGGCACTGAGGCAATTTCCAGAAGGTTCTGGGGGTTATTTTGCCATTTCTAGATTACAAGGGTATTTCGATAATTTTATCGGACCCAGGGCAGGCTTAGGGTTTGAGACCACACTTAGGTGCAAGGGTGGTTTGACGAGGCCTTTGAGTGGAAGAACGACGTTGAGTTTCATGGAAGGCACACAGGCGTTCATTTCCGACAGAGAAGGATATATGCACAATATTTGAAACTCGGGGTTCATTTGTAATTTTCCTTGACCAGCACATAAGGGAACATCTGAGTGTATTCATATGTGAGTACAAGGTTGTCGGCGAATTGTCGACTGTACAAAAGAAAGTGGTCTCCGCACGGACGCCAGACGTAGGGGCATAGCCCAAATTACAAAAAGTTACAGGATAAAGTTGCAAACAACGGGGCTTGAATTTTCTTGCACTCCTGGGAGGGGCATTTCTGTAATTCCTGATTATCTGGGGAAATTACATAATTTGGCCGTCCAGGGCGCTTAGAAAATTACAAACATAGCCTCCAGAGACATAAATACAAGACCTAGGGTATCACATACCTTTAATGGGCCAAAACAACGAACAATGCTCTTTGCGCCGGATGCTTCTTCTCTCCGTATCTTTGTCCGTCTCTTCGTAGGTGTGTGTATGTTCCTTGGACTCTCGGGAGGAGATATATTTATAGAAGGTGAGAAGTCACAGGGTTGATCCACCCTGTACGGGGTGGGCAAGATTTGAAATGACCCTGGGAGGGTCTCTTCTTCTCTTTTTTTTGTTCCGAGAGAGAGAGTAGGGCAGCGGGGTTGATTGACCCCGGGTGGGGTCCAATCGCACCGGGGGCAAGTGACCTCGGGTGGGGTACAACCGCCCCGGGGTCAATTGACCCGGGCAGGTCTATTCGGGGTCAACCGATCCCAGGCGGGTTCCCACCCGGGTCATTTAACCCCAGGGAGCCTGACACGGGCCCCCCAAAGCCCTTATGGCCTGCTTCAGTGGGCTGTTCTCTGCTCTGAGGCCTGCATATTAAATGAGAGAGGAGGTGACAATTGCCTTATAGCCACCATTGACAAAGGAGGTGATCGGAACCCCCGGGGGGGGGGGGGGAGAAAAGGGGGGTGACCACACTTCACCCTGGATGGGTCTCCTCTGACAGGGATTGGTCTTCACCTTGAGCAGGTTGCTCCACCCCAGATGGATGTTGGCGGGGATCTACCAGGGAAGTCCACCCCGGATAGGTTGGCAGGTCCACCCCAAACAGGTTGCTCCACCTCAGACAGGTATTGGCGTGGATCTGGCAGGGGAAGTCCACCCCAGATAGGTTGGCAGGTCCACCCCAGATAGTAGCTTCTTTTCACCCCGGATGGGTTGACACCCCGGATAGGTCTGTTGTTGCTGAGATGGGTGGTCCAGTCACCCCCTTCAATGCCCCCTCGGTGAGTTCTGGTCACCCTCTTCTGCAGTGGTGAGCTTAAGTAACATTTCATCCCCACGTGTTGTGACTTCCTGCTTGAGGAAAGGATGGAGGGATTATCCCTAGGTAATTTATTTTTGTAGGCAAAAAGTTTACTTCTAACAAATGCCCCTCACAGAACGTTCGTCAATGCCAGAGGCGGAGGCGGACGGTCCGTGTCCTCTGTAATTTTTTTGATTTCTCCCGAGTCTTCGTGACATGGGGAGATTGCTGCAGGACTGCATCTCACTATTTTGTTGTTGTTCCTGTATATTTCTTATAATCTTCGGCTCCATTGTTTTGTTCCCGTAGCACCTGTCGTTATGACTCGCTTCGGTGGAGACAAAGATTTTTCAAGGAAGCCGAGAGTTGGTGTAGGCTTGCCTTAGTGAGGTGCGCCAGGCTAGAAGTGATGTAGGCCTATCTCGGCGAGACACTTTAACCTGAAGTTGATGTCGACCAACCCTTAGGAGTATACTGACCAAAGCTAATGTAGACCGTCCCTTAGGGCGTGTTGGCCTGATATTGGATGTTGGCCAACTCTTGTGGGTGCATTAGCCAAAGTTGATGTAGACCGGCCCTTAGGGCATATTAGTCCGAAGTTGATGTAGACCGGCCCTTAGGGCATATTAGTCCGAAGTTGATGTAGACCTACCTCGGCGAGGCGTATCGGCCTGAAGTTGATGTAGGCTTGCCTCGGCGAGACTTGTTGGCCTAGAGTTGATGTAGGCCTGCCCTCGGCGAGACTTGTTGGCCTGGAGTTGATGTAGGCCTGTCTCGGCGAGGCGTGTTGGCCTGAAGTTGATACAGACCTGTCTGGAGAGGTGTGTTGGCCTGAAGTTGATGTCGGCTGCGCACGGGTTGAGGCAGATACCATCCATTGCAGACTCGAGTGCAGTACCACCCTAAGTAAGGGCGTTGTAACTTGTACATTAAAATTATGTACATTTCATTTTGTTTGGAAATGGCACTCATTGGATTATGTCTCCTTTCTTTGTTTCAGCTTCAGCAGGTGAGGCTTCACAGTTGCCTCAGAGTTTTCCGGCTCTTGGGATAGAGTGGCCTGACAATCCTCAGCTTGGTGTAGCGTTGGCAGGTGCTGACATGGGCGCTTGGCTTATTCATAACCTCCAGTTGCTGCTATAGGTTGATGCCCTTCCTACCATTGAGGCCATGAGGGGCCACTTGGAGTGTTGTACTAGAGGTTACCATGCATTTGGTCTTCCCATGGATGCCTGGATGGTGGAGCTCACGGCTCTGTGGGACGAGTTCGCCCGCCTTCATGCTATTCAGGAGCAGAGGCAGAGGACCCAAATGATGATCTAGCAGGATGAGGAGCAACTTTTTCGATTGCGAGCGACTCAACTAGAGATATGTGCCCAAATGGAAGCTGCTCAAGACAGGGATGGCAAACTCGGTTTCGGACTCGGTTTCGGCCGGGTCCGAAATCGATACGACTCGGTATCGGTTTCGGTTTCGGCCGAAACCGGCCGAAACCCACTTAAAAGGTTAAAAAAAAACATATTAATTCTAAAAAATCTGAAAAAAATCATGAAAAACAATACACATGTATTTGAGTGTATAAGTTAGTGCAATAACTTTGAAGTAGACAATTACGCATTGAACTTCAAACATTGAACATGTGAAAGTTAAACTAATATTCTATTGTACATTTTTTGATGATAGTGTGTTGATGTTTTGATAATAGCAACTCAATGAGTCACCACATAAGAATGATGATGATAGTGTGAATTGTTGTTGTTGTGTGTGCCCCTTGTGCATTCTTGTGCATTGATGATGAAATAATGTCTTCTGTAAGTCGGTGCATGCTAGCAAGTCTATACATCCATTAGCTGATAACTGAGCAAGTCTATACATACATCCAGCAAGTCTATACATCCATCAAGTCTATACATTCATCAAAGTCTATACATTCTTCAAAGTCTATACATTCTCCATGCATCTTCATAGCAAGTCTATACATCCAGCAAGTCTATACATCCATCAAGTCTATACATTCATCAAAGTCTATAAGTCTATACATTCATCAAAGTCTATACATTCTTCAAAGTCTATACATCCAGCAAGTCTATACATCCATCAAGTCTATACATTCATCAAAGTCTATACATTCTTCAAAGTCTATACATTCTCCATGCATCTTCATAGCAAGTCTATACATCCAGCAAGTCTATACATCCATTAAGTCTATACATTCATCAAAGTCTATACATTCTTCAAAATCTATACATTCTCCATGCATCTTCATAGCAAGTCTATACATTCATCAAAGTCTGTACATTCTTCAAAGTCTATACATTCTCCATGCATCTTCATAGCAAGTCTATACACTCTTGGACCAATACATTCTTCAAAGTCTATACATTCTCCATGCATCTTCATAGCAAGTCTATACATCAGCAAGTCTATACATCCATCAAGTCTATACATTCTTCAAAGTCTATACATTCTCCATGCATCTTCATAGCAAGTCCATACATCCATCAAGTCTATACATTCATGAAAGTCTATACATTCTTCAAAGTCTATACATTCTTCAAAGGCTAGCTTGATTAATACATTTTTCAGGATCGACAGTTGTCTTGTCATTTTTCTCCTATACGATTTTCTGTTGAGCATGAATAAGTTACCTAGTTCCTGAAAAAGCATTACTAGAAGTGGGTCCCAACCTTGTAGTATAGGATTGACTGTTGTCTTGTCATTTTTCTCCTATACGATTGACTGTATAAGTTAGTGCAATAACCTTGAAGTAGACAACTACGCATCGAACTTCAAACATTGAACATGTGAAAGTTAAACTAATATTCCATTGTACATTAATACAAGCAGTACAATAAACCAAATTAGACAAAATGAATGTTACAAAAATTCATTGATTCTTACCTAATATGGATAATAATTACTAGAAGAACCTTCTCCCTCATCGTCTGGCCCTTGATGTCGATACCCATAACCAGGTTGCATGTATGGTCTATATTCACTATAACCAAACAATGAGGTAGCCAAGTCCTGCATCCCTCTTTGGATCCCTCTTGGAGTGTTTGGTTGGCTTGATTCGAATCCAGTATCAACATAGGAATCTTGAGGAAGAGAAGAGTCACTGGTCGGATATGGATGGAACTGAAATGATGGTTCATAATTCTGGGCCCCATAAATAGTTGCTTCATGTTGGCCACCTTCGTAACCTGGTATACCATATCCTTGCTGACCTTGACTGTATCCACCTGCACCACCTGCACCACCTGTACCACCTGCAGCACTAGTACCACCTGCAGCACCTCCGGGATGATCATCATCATCATCAGAATCATAAGAAACCAGTCGCCTTTTAACCTTTGAGGATGCTTTTTTCTCTTTGGGAGTGCTTTTTTCAATCAACTTTGACACGAGTCCTTTTCCCCTTGGCGTGTGCCTCACATAAATCTGCTTCAACTCCTCAATTGTCGGGTCCTCTCGAGCAGCAGCATTTGCCCTCTCAGTTTGCCCATGCACTGATGTACTTCTTCTTAAGGAGGACATTCTAGGAGTGACTGGCCTGCTATCTGTATCTGAGTGTCTAGCTGGCTCAAACTCGAACTGCTCCTCAGTGTCATCAACCACCCTAGACTGGTGCGCATGAGTATCTCTGGCCCTCTTTGATTTGCTTCTTAATTCGGGATCTCTTGCCTCATCTTCATCAAGTATGCCCTCTGCCCATCTTCTATCATCAACATCAAAAACGGGCTCATCAACCTGCTCTCGTGTCTCCACCCAAGACTGCAAGGGATTATCATCATCAAATAAGCCATCCACATCAATCTCTGCGGCGGCATCCTCGGCGACACGTTTGTCTCGCAGCTGTTGTCTCAACCTCATATTCTTTATTCTCAACCTCATATTGTAGTGGCAGTACACTAATTTCTCTAACCGATCAGCCTTTAGCCGATTGCGAACCTTTGAGTGTATAAGGCTGAATGTGCTCCAATTCCTTTCACATTGGCTTGCTGATGTGGTTTGACTCAACACCCTGATTGCAATGAAAGCCAATGCAGAACTGCCCAATTCTCTATTGTTCACCATGATCCACCAGTCAGCTGTTACACCAACCAACCATAAACAAATAAATATAAGATGTAAATAAAAATTAATTAAGGAAGATGTAATTGCAAAGAAAGCACAAAGATGAAGTATACCTGGGCTCACTCTTCCCACTGCGTATTGCAATTGGAAGTCAGAATACGTCCCACTTCTCATTCTATAGGAGGTCATCTACTAAAATTACATAATAGATTAGCATTACTACGTAAGTAAATTCTATACCTCTTATTCATGAAATCAAACAGGCCAACCTCTACTTCCGCCTGAAGCCTCTTATCTTGTGTCCTCAATAAACGACCAATGACTTTTAAAGTGCCTTGAAGCACCTCGGCATCAACATGTGCATTGGCATTGTACATTAATCGAGGGTTCAGAAAATAACCTGCATTTGTATATAGTTAATGTATGGTCAATAATATATGAATACAAATAATCACTCACCAGCTGCATGCAAGTCGTGGTGTAATGTGGTGTCCCATCTATGGTCAATAATCTTCCACCACTTTGCATGTTCTTTGGGAAGGGACTCCTGCAACTCCAATTTCGCACGGTCCATGGCCTCATACAGATATCCCATATCATTCTTGTCATCGCCATCCACCAATCTTAGGACCTTCACGAGGGGGGTGACTACTTTCATGTATCGTGTTACTCTGCCCCAGAATTTGTTGTTGTCCACGATTTGACAGACATCCAAATAATCCATCTGAGCATCAACATTGCCCTTCTCGATGTATTCCCGCAGGGCATTGTGGTACATGAAAGCTTTCAACTCATTCTTATACCTGTGCAAAGAAATAAAATTTGAATCAAATACAGATCATAACTACAAGGATAAAGAAGTAATAATTGAGTTCAATAGTATACCTATGCAGAGACTCCAAAGAAATGAAATTTGAAGCAAATCTAGTTGGCCCTGCACGGATAATATCCCGCCCCCCACTTGCATGCTCCCTGAACATGTTCAATATCCTAGGATGGCCATAAATATATTGGGTAATCTTTTGTGCCCTTTCAACCGTCTTCTTCACATGTTTGTCCTTCCCTATGTCTTCAAGTATGAGATCAAGACAATGTGCTGCGCATGAGATCCAATATAAATGCCTGCGCTTATGCATCAATTTCCTCCCTGTAGCCTTATAACTGGCTTCATTATCAGTCACAACTTGTACAACATTTTCTTCACCAATTTCGTCTACCATGTTGTCCATCAAATGAAACAAATAATTGGCATTTTTTTTAAAATTTGATGCATCTACAGATTTTACAAATACTGTACCTTCGATGCAATACACCAAAAAGTTAATCATGGACTTTTTCGTGGTACCAGTCCAACCATCACACATAATAGTGCATCCTCTGTCCATCCATATATGCTTGAAGCTTTCAACCCACTGATGGAGCTCCTCAACCTCTCCCTCAAGGCCACGCCCGTATATGTCCCGACGTGACGGCGCCTTCAAGCCAGGGCCAGCATCTGCTATGGCATCCAACATAGGTTGAAAATATTCACTTTCAGCAGCATGTGCAGGGACACCTGCATGAAAAAACCATTTACAGATGCTTTTAAATGCATGCCCTGCAACTTCTGCAGATTTTTTGACCCCTCTTAATGCACTTTTGATCTTAGGTTGTGTAGCCTGGGGTCTTCTGTGGAGATAACTGTCCATGGGGCCTGCTCTCTGCGTCTGCGGGGGCGGGGCAGCAACATCAGGACGTCGTGCAGCTGTACTGGTGTAGGTCCCTCCTGAACCCATGGGTGCCTTTCCTTTCCTTCGAGCGGCTTCTTCACGCTCCCTTGCTTCAGTCAGCTCCGGATCAGAATCTTCAGTGCCTTCCTCATCATCATCCCTCCTAACCCTTCTGCCAGAAATCTCCTCAGCAATTTCCTCCTCATCCTCAGCCCTTTGTTGCACCCTCTCCTTTTTCCCCAAAAGGCACTGGCGCATCTCCTCTCGCACCTCTCGTGGACAGTGGTCGCATTGTCTCACCTCTCCTCGTACCCCTGCCAAATGTTGCTTGCCTCTGGTAATTCCGCCATACATCTCTCTAGCACAATAATTACATTTAACATTCCTTCTCTTAGCATCAACTAAGGACATGTGGGCCCACCCCGGATCCTCCTGCCCTTGCTGCTCCTGTATTTGCTGACGTCTAGGCATGATGCTGCATTAAGAAGTTACACAGTCAAAGACAAACAATTGTAAGTACGAAACCCTTAATCACCCTTCATAAAAATATAATCCCAGCATGATCCTACCCCACATTCGTCAATGAAACTTAATTAACCTTCAATTGTGGCTAAGAAACTCGAATTAGACAAAAGGCCCAATTTTTATGAACTAATTAAGTCTTAATTACTAATTAAGCCCTAATTACCCTTTATAAAAATATAATCCCAGCATGATCCCACTCCACATTCATCAATGAAACTTAATTAACCTTCAATTGTGGCTAAGAAATTCGAATTAGACAAAAGCCCCAATTTCTATGACCTAATTAGGGCTTAATTAGTAATTAATTCTTAATCACCCTTGGGAAAAACTAATTACCCGCATGATCCAACCCCAAATTCCTTAATGAATCTTAATTTAACTTCAATTGAGCCTAAGCAAACCAATTTAGACAAAAGCCCCAATTTTTATGACCTAATTAGGGCTTAATTAGCAATTAACCCTTAATCACCCTTGGGAAAAATTAATTACCCATATGATCCCACCCCAAAATCCCTGATGAACCTTAATTTAACTTCAATTGAGTCTAAGCAAATCAAAATAGACAAAAGCCCCAATTTTTATAAACTGATTAGGGTTTAATTAGCAATTAACCCTTAAGCCCTTAATCACCCTTGGAAGAAACTTAATAAGCAAGGCTTGCTTACCCCAAATTTTTAACCCAACCAAAAGAACACAACAAAACAATCAAACAAAACCCAATGAAATTAACCTCAAACAAAACAATCAAACCCTTGAAGTTGTGTTGGCTCCCTCTCGGCCTCTCCCTGTCGGACTCGAGCGGTCGGGCCTGTCCACCTCTGCCAACCTTGCTTTCACCCTTGGTCGGAGTCGCTGCCAGCAGGAGCAGCCGCAGCAGGAGCAGCCGCAGGCAGCAGGAGCAGCCGCAGCAGGAGCAGCCGCAGGCACAGCAGCAGCAGCCGCAGCACAGCAGCAGCAGCTCGCCAGCAGCAGCAGCTCGCCAGCAGCACAGCAGCGGCAGCAGCAGCAGCACAGCAGCGGCAGCAGCAGACAGCACCCGCGACAGACAGCAGGGGGGGAGGGTTTCGGCCGAAACCTGTGGGTAGTGGGGTTTCGGGGGCCAACACAACCCATAGGTTCACGTGTTTCGACCGAAACCGACCGGTTTCGGGCGAAACTAGTATCGGTTTCGCCCGAAACCGATACCCCCCTTTAGTTTCGGATTGCTACAGTGTTTAAGGTCCTTTTCGGATCGGTTTCGGCCGAAACTGCCAACCATGGCTCAAGAGAGTAGCCGAAGAGCCTCCCTCCGGGTAGAGGAGCTGCAGAGGGAGTTATGAGAGGCCGAGGGGGAGTGCAGCAGTGCACAGGCCGAGGTAGGGGCTCTTCAGCATAGACTCGACGAGCTTCGGGAGGAGGTTCTTCAGAGCGAGGCTCGGCTTGGTAACCTGAGGCGGAATGAGCCCAGACCTTGATAAGCCTTGCCGATTTCTGTACGTAGGGCTTTTGTATTTTGCCTAGTTTTATCTTGGTTTCCCCGAGGACTTGTCTCGTGCTCCTTCTTTGATGAGATTGATGAATAAAGGATAAAGCTCAGTAGTTTTTGCCTTTATCCTCTTGCATGTATGTTCTTTTTTTCTTTTTTTTTTCACCTTACCAGCCCTATCACTCTTTCGGGTTTTCGCCAGGACTGTCCTCCTTTTGCTTTTTCCAGTGCGCCCTTACGGGTTTTCACACAGAGAGATTATCCACTTTTGCTTGAGGCGCCCTTACGGGTTTTCACCTCTACCGGGTTAAAAGTCTTTTTGCCCTTGATTGCTCGCCTAACAAGAACAACCAAGTCCGCTGGAGCACCAATATTTTTAGCCCCCCTTTTTTTTTAAGATACCTATGAAGCTGTTGGGACATATCTACAAGGATTGGATAGTCTGAATTGACTGACTCGGTAGGGAGTCAGGGATTTAGGCTAGTTGCTTGGCCACATTGCCTTGCATTGACAGCCTGAAAGGGGCATGGAAGTCAAGACCAAGAGTTGGAAAACCAATAGAGTGGGGGATCCAGAGGGGATGCGTAGGCCAACTCTTACCGGTGGGATTAATAGATTTGACAATCTAAAAGGGGCGCATGAATCAAGTCTGAAAATTTGAAAAGTGAGTAGGGTTGACAGTCCGGAAGGAACATGTGAGTCGAACCCAGTGGGGCAAAAGGATGGATTTGACAATCCTAGTGGGATGTGCGAGTTAAACTCGAAAGCTGACATGCGAATAGGGTTGGCAGCCCGAAAGGGGGCGCATAGGCCAAACCCTATAGATGGAAAGGATGGATTTGACAGCCCTAGTGGGACGCGCGAGTCAAACCTGAAAGCCGACAGGCGAATAGGGTTGACAAATAGAGTTGGCAGTCCGAAAGGGGACGCATAGGCCAAACCCTATAGATGAAAAGGATCGACTTGACAGCCCTAGTGGGACGTGCGAGTCAAACTCGAGAGCCAAAAGGCGGATGGGGTTGGCAGCCCGAAAGGGGACTGATAGGCGAAGCCCGATGGGACCGAAAGGACGGATTTGTATGCCCTAATGGGTAGTGTGAGTCAAATCCGAAGAGTCCAAAATATGGGTGGAGCTGACGTGCCGAAGGACATATGAGTCAACTCTAGAAAAGGAATGGATGGATTTGCCAGTCCAAGGGGACGCATGAATCAAATCCAGAATTGGAAGTGTAAGTAGGGTTGACGAGCCGAAAGACATATGAATCAACTCTACGAGAAAAACAGACGGATTTGACAGCTCGGGAGACATATGAGTCAAATTCGAAAGATCAAAATGTTGACGATCCCGGTGGGACTAAGCGTTCCATGGCGACATTGGAGTTATAGCCATGGCGTCGTGATGACCTTGCCGTCACAGGGTGAAGTCGTTGACTTGGATCCACCCATGGAAATTTGCTACAGAGGAGAATTGTTGTGGTTCTTTTTTTCACATTACCAACCTCACTGTCCTTTCGGGTTTTCGTCGAGGATGGCCCCTTTTAGTTTTTTTCGGTGTGCCCTTGCGGGTTTTCACACCGAGGGGTTACCCACTTTTGCTTGAGACACCCTTGCGGGTTTTCATCTAAGTTGGGTTTATGACCTTTTTGCCCTTAATCAACCCTTGGATGGGAGGTGGCTAAATCCGCCAAGGCATCAATATTTTTAGCCCTTTTTTTTTGAACTCAGTTCGAGTCTCCTACGGGGAGAGACATATCCTATGAGGTTACTGTTGTGTGAGCTCATGCTGTGGCGCGTAGTAGAGTTTCATATGCTTGCCATTAAGAGGAGGGAAGGGATTATTTCTCTTGTGATCGACGACCGTGTAGGCGCCTCCTTCATAGACCTTCTGAATGGCGTAAGGTCCACGCCAATTGGGTTGGAGTTTGCCGCTAGATCTTTCCGCCAAGACCTCGTTTTCTTTGATCATGACAAGATCGCCCTTTTTGCATCCCCTTTGTTTGACTAGCTTATCGTAAGCGCGCGTCATGCGGGCCTGATACAGTTGCAAATGTTTATAGGTTCGGAGTCCTTTGCCATCTAGATTGGATAATTCCTCGAGCCTTCTTTTTATTTTAGTTTGGTCTTGGCTTGGTAGCCCATCATGAACAACGACGCGATAGGAAGCAAGCTCAATTTCCACAGGGACCACTGCTTCAGCTCCACAGACCAAGGAGAATGAGGAACAATCCGTAGGGGTTTTGTAGATAGTGTGATAAGCCCATAGGGCTTCATGGACTTTTTCGCCCCAATCCCTCTTACGGCGAGCAACTATCTTGGCCAGTAGCTTGCAAAGAGTCTTGTTGAAGGCCTCGGCGAGTCCGTTGGCTTGGGGATTATAGACTAATGATGTCCTCCAATCAATGTGAAACTTGGACGCCAAAGCATACACGGTCTTGTTCCTGAATGGCATGTCGTTGTCCGACACGATTCGGCTAGGGGTGCCAAATCTTTAGATTATATAATGCCTCATGAATCGAGCAACGATTTCGCCTGTCACCTCTCGCAGCGGGATGTTCTCGGCCCACTTAGAAAAGTAATCTGTGGCTGTAAGGATGAACTTGTGACCCTGAGATGAAGGCGAGAATGGTCCCACAATATCCATGCCCTATTCCGCAAACGGCTAAGTAGGCGTGGTTGGATGAAGCGGGTTAAGCGGCCTTCGAGACACCAGTCCGAATGTTTGACATTGGTGGCATGTACGAACATACTGGTTGCAATCTTCGTACATGGTGGGCCAATAAAACTCTTTGAGCTTAATGCTATTTTTCATTTTGGCCCCTACTTGATGAGCTCCGCACAATACAGAATGGACTTCGTGCATCACGGTTCTTGCTTCCTTAGGTGAAAGGCACCGTAGGAGGACCGATCAGTCTTTCTCATGGACGAGCCTGAAGAGTCGGCCGTCAATTAGTTGATAAGATGTTGCTCTGCATAGCAGTTGCACTCTATGAGCCCGATCAGGAGGAAGCCACCCATTCTTTATCTTTATAATCGGCTCGCCTCAATTCTCTTCTTATGGAGCATTTTCCTCTTGAATGTTATTGACCTCGTAGACAATGAGGCCAGTTCTTCGTCCAACACACTTGGCATGAGGCTTCGGTGTCCGACGGTGACATTCAATTCTCCTTTAGGCGGGAGTTTTAAAGCTGTTGCCAATTTTGCCTAAGTGTCTGCTTGGGAGTTATTGGTCCCTGGCACATGACCTATTTTAAATAGGTAGAAAATTTCTTTTAGCCTCATGACGACTGCATGGTAGGAGATCAACTCCTTCCTGATGTCATAGTCACCCAGGACTTGTCAAATGACGAGTTGGGAATCTCTATACACTTTGATGCATTTAATGTCCATCTCCAGTGCTAGCTGAAGTCTGATAACTAGTGCTTCGTACTCCGCCTCGTTGTTAGTCAGTGACTTCATGAGAGTACATGAATTATGAAGAATGTTGCCTTGCGGAGATACGAAGACCATTCCGGTGCCAGATGCAAAGTCTGTGAGACCGCTGGCCCTCTTGACCGTCCGAGAAGCACCATCAAAATATAACTCCCAACATGGGAAGTCGAGGGTGAGGACATTCGGCCCTTTGTGGTGGGACATTTTTAGTATGTTCCCCGGCTTCTTGCGAAGGCACCAGCACCTCCTCTTCGGGCAACTCGGTGTTGAGCGGCGAGTCTTCTGGCATAGGATGTGCGGCTAAGAACTCGGCCATCCCTTGTCCCTTGATCACCTTGCGTGGGACGAAGGTGATGTCAAACTCCATAAGGATAAGTGCCTACTTTCCAAGCCTACATGAGAGAACATGCTGACTGAGAAGGAATTTGAGTGGATCACATTTTCAAAGGAGCTCCGCTCAGTGTGCGAGAAGGTAATGCCTTAATTTCTTCACAGTGAATGTCAAGCCTAAACACACCTCCATAGGTGCATACCGATGCTTCGGCCCGATCAGATTTCGACTGAGATAGTACATCGGCTGCTCTTTGCCCTCGTTGATATGGGCTAGCAGTCTCCCCAGAGAAGCATCCATCGTAGCAATATAGAGGATAAGGGGCTTCCCTTTCACGGGTGCTCCTAGGACCGGAGGGATAGCAGATATTCCTTGATTTGTTCAAAGGCCCTTTGACAGTCTTCATCCCAAATGAAGGGTGTTCCCTTCTTCATCAATTTACCGAAGGGCAAGCACCTTCTGGAGAGGTTGAAAATGAACTGCCTAATATAGACAAACCTTCCTTGTAGAGATCTGAGCTATGTCAAATTTTAGGCGGAGGCAGTCCTCTATGGCCTTGATTTTGTTAGGGCCGATTTCTATCCCTTAGTACTTGACACGATGAAGCCAAGAAATTCGCCCCTGGAGGCGCCGAATGCACATTTCATTGGATTCATCTTTAGCTGATACTGTCGAAGTCTTTCGAAGACTCGGCACAAATCGGCCAGATGATCCTCTCGTCTTTTTGTCTTGATGACCAGGTCATCGACATAGCATTCGACGAAGTCATGCAACATCTCATCGAAGATCTTGGTCATTGCCCTTTGATGAGTGGCACCGACATTCTTTAAGCCAAACAACATCCTTTTATAATTAAAGATTTCCTTGGGAGATCGGAAAGCTGTATGGTCTTTGTCTTTGACGGCCATGCGGATTTGATTATAGCCTTATGACCCATCCATGAAGGATAAGGCTTCATGACCGATGGTCATGCCAACCATTGTCTCCGTAATTGGGACGGGGAAGTCATCCTTCGGGCATGCCTTATTCAAATCTCGGAAGTCAATGCAGACCCATATTTGGCCGTTCTTCTTTTTGACGGGGACTATGTTGGCGAGCCTAAATGGGTACATGCATGGCTTGATGAAGTCCACGTCGAGTATCTTGTCAACCTCAACATTGACTTTCAACACCAGCTCGTGGTGCATATGTCTCTGCGACTGTTTGACTGTTGGAAGTATTGCCAGTTCGTGTTCAGTCACGGAGGGGTCAAGCCCAGACATTTTTTTATAAATCTAGGCAAAGCAATCTTTGTATTCTTCCAAGAGCTGTTGATGAGCCTGTCTTTCCTTCTCGCTGAGGAGAGCGTTGACGAAGGTCGGCCGGTAGTCTTGCTTGCTCCCGAGGTTGATCTCAATCAACTCGTCCACGGTTGCTTGGCCACCGTCTTCAAGTTCCAGTGGAGCTGGTTGGAGGCCGACAAAATCTTCCTCATCAGCAGTGTTGGCTTCATAGACTTCAAATTCTTCAAAGCCTTGCTCCTCATAGTTTGAGTCTGAGAGATTTCCTTCGTCTGGCTGATGATCAGCAGACTGAGTTGTCCCTCCCTCGGGGAGGTGATCGTTGATAATCTCTAGCGAGAGTGACATTGACGCCGCACTAGTCTCCTGTTTGGAGTTGTCAATTTTGGGCTCAGCTTTTGTTTGCCCGTGAGGAGGTAGCAATCCTATGACATTAACTGCGTAATGGACCTCAAAATCCTTCTCCTGATCATATCCGAGTCTCTCGTATCTTTGCGGGAGAAGGGAGGTTGCCTCCGGACCTGTGGAGGGTTTCACAGCTGACAGAAATATGTGATCCGTATGGGGTCTTGGACGGATATGTTGTTTTCTGCACATTTCCCTGATGTACTGTGGCATATCGTTCATTTCCCGAACTAACTCCGGTGCATTGTTGGCGAGAATATCCCAGCCAAAATCATCCTCAAGAGGGCTTGGTGGGACCAAATCTTCTTTGTTAAAGACAATTGGCTTGCCTTCCTTGCTTTTCTTACTCCTCTTCTGCTGGTGGGAGACCATGAAACTCTTCAGTTGCTCTACCTCGTGCTCTTCCCTCTGAAACGAGAGTTGAACACAGTTGGGCAGTAAGGAGATGCTTTGGTCGATGACCCGACCGATGAGGTTGGCTTCAAAGTCAACGCTTCGTCTCTCTTGTTGAGTCGGCTTGGAGCCAGCTTTGAGACTTAACCTGTGCAATCTTGCCAAGTCTTGGTTGACCGTGAACAGTTATCCTTTCTCAACTTCAGAGTCCACCTTTTGCTTTCCTTTGTCTTTTGCGTACTCGGGGATTGCTAGAGTAGGTTCCCAAAATACAAGGAAGCATATGCCAAATGGCACTCGTTAGGACGGAATGGAGCTTGGCCCACGAAGACGGTATGTTGTTCTCCTCCCTTGGCATATTTAAGGCATTGGTGCAAAGTTGAAAGAACAACCTAATTTTTGTGCAGCCATGGCCTTCCTAACAACACCTTATAAGATGTGTTGGCATTGATGATATAAAATGTCACTTTGTGACGAAATCACCCATGACAAGTTTCACCTTAACGCGACCGAGTGCCTCTTCGGAGTCTTGATTGAACCCCGAAATTTTGATGGCATTCACATTCTGTAGGAAAGGTGTCAAATATAGAGACTTGAAAGTCTTCAGAGGCATGATATTGACGGCCGGTCCAGCGTCGACCAAAATTCGACATACATCGTGCCCATTGATCGTCCCTCGCATATATTAAGGGCGATTATGACACGGGGAGGACAACAACATATCTTTGTCCGTGAATGTAATGTTGGTTGGAAATGCCTCATATGCTTAGGCCTACAACTCTGCAACATGGGCTTCATATTCCTCAGGGTCTTAGAGTATTTTGACGAGCTCCTCTCTAAGTCTTTGCTCCAAGCGATGGCTTCTCAAATAGTAACATTAGTTGGGAACCGCTTCATGTGATGGATGATCTTGCAATTTGCCCGAGTGCGGGTCTTGTCAAATGGCGAGATCATCTCTACCAGAGTCTTCGGAGCTCCGCGGGGCTTCTCCTGTTTAGAAGGAGGCTCCTCCTCATTCCGGCCATCCACTTTTTCTTGGAACAGTGGTGCCAGAGACTCCTCCGGGAATGGCAAGGGCTCATCAGATTTGCCCTTATCAGAAGGGCCTACTTGGCTCGCGGGCTCAGCCCTGCCAGTGAGACCCACTTGCTCTGACGTCTTATCCTGCACTGGCGACTTGGTCGACTCTTTCTCTTCATCAGAAGGGTTGAGTATGAAGGGGACACCACCCATTTTTCTAGCCTCTAAGATGGGGCCCGAACCCTATGAGGAGTCCAGCATAAAGGGGATACCCCGTATTTGAGTTTCTGGGATAGGGCTCGGTTCTTCCCCTCTGAACAATATGACTCGGTCGAGAGTCAGGTGATCTTTACGTCCGTGACCTCGTCTTTTGCCACGGCCTCGGTTGTTTCTCGCAGAACGACGCTGGTATGTTGCCACAGAGGCATTGCATTTAGGGCCGTCGGCCGTGTTGTCTTCTTCAGATCAAGGATGGCAGTATCGGTTTCGGTACCGGTTTCGGCTGGTACCGAAACCGATACATACCGATTTCGGTATTGGTTTCGGCCGAAACCGGTTGAAACCATTAAAAAATTAAAAAAAATAGTAATTCTCTCTAGTTTCGGCTGAAATTGGACGGTTTCGGACCGAAACAGGTCAGTTTCGGCCGAAATCTTTAATGGTTTCGTCCGAAACCATTAAAAAATTATTATTTAATAGGTTTCGGACCTGCTACAGTGTTAGGGTCCGGTTTCGGATCGGTACCGGCCGAAATCGATACGTTTCGGCCGAAACGTATCGGTTTCGGCCGATACTGCCAACCATGCTTCAGATGGGGAGTTTATGTTGTCAGGCGGCGGGATCGCCACCGTATTATAGGAGAACTCCTGGAGCATTTCCTCGAGTGCCTTGGCGGTGAGTTCCTCGTCTTAGTAAAATAAGGAGAGCTCTTCAATAATTGGGAACTCTTTACCCTCTTCCGTACGGAGGATCATCTCTTGGAGCCACAGAAGGAGCCAGACTTTATGCCCAAATTTATCCCAGGGGATGTATTTGTCTAAAGTGACGACCCTGGTGGGGCGAGGGGGAGTATACTCCTCCATCTATAAGCTTTTGCAGCCGTTGCAAAGGAGTTGGCTCCTTGGGGGTTTCCATAGCCGCTGCTTGCTTAGCTTGCTTCTTTATCCTCCTCTTCAAATTCTTCTTCCGGTTCATTTCTTGTTTCTTGAGGCGTGCAATCTCTTGGGAAGAAGGTTTATTTTCGGAGGTTGGACTGATTTGCCATTGGAATTTTGCCTTTTGCTCCGGGAGAGTTCCTTGGAAGCCTTGGATTCGCGGTTCTTTCTCGAGGTAACCTTGATCCAGTCAACCTCTTCTGGTCGCACCTGAAAAGTGGCATTGATCGCCTACTCAACTATTTCAGGTGGCAACTCTTGGAATTCAGCCAAACCGAAGATATATCCTGCAACCTTCAAAATTGTTGAAATATCCAAGAAAGTTGAGGAAAAATCTTGAAGTTTCATAAAATAATTAAAAGGTCCCGAAGGTGAGAAATTGCGGAAAAAATCTTGGAAGGGGGAAAACTGCAGAAAAGACTTTGGAAGGTCCACAAATTGTAAAAAATCCTTGAAAGGTGAAAAATTACAAAAATATTTTTTTCTGTCCAAAAATTATTGAAAAATTCAGAAATACCAAAAAATTGTAGAAATACCCTCTCTTATGGGAAAATTGCACAAGAGCCCCTGCTCGGGCCAGAAACTGCACAAAGTTTTTGGCATGTCCTGAAATTACCAAAATGCCCTTGTTCCGATTTACACTATTTGCACGACTCGGTGGAGAGCGGCTACACCCCTTCCCTGAAGCGGTGTGCGCTCTCTTGAGTCTGACTTATGGCTAGTCACCCAAGTCCATATGCCTTTTTCATGGCCAAGACTTAGCACCTCCAGAAAACCCAGAAAATGGTGAAATTACAAATAAACCCCGAAAAGTCAAGAAATGACATGAATGTCTAGGAAGTCAAGAAATGACGGGGTTATCTCCGAAAAGTCAAGAAATGACAGGAATGCCCAGGAAGTTAAGAAACGACGGGACGATTTTCGAAAAGTCAAGAAATGACAGGAATGCCTGGAAAGTCAAGAAACGATGGGGCTATCTCTGGAAGGTTGACAAATGACAAACATCCCAGACAGTCAAGGAATGACAACAATGTCCAAGACAATCGAGAAATTATAGAAATGTCCTGGAAAGTTAAGAAATGACAGATAAATTTAGGAGAATCAAAAAATTACAAAAATACCCAAAAAGGGTCAGAAGTTGTAGAAATACTTAGAAAGGGTCAGAAATGGCAGACATGTCCAGAGTTCTTTCGAAATTGCAAGAATACCCCCGTGTTTAGGAAAATTACAGAAATACCCTGATAGAGGAAAAATACAAATATACTCCGCCTTGTACGAAAATGTCCTTTATGGACATCAATTAACTTAAGGGTTCGATCACAATCAAAAGAGTGATCATGACCATGAAGCAATTCCGATAGACCGACAGTGATCATCTTAGCGATCCAACAGTCCGATCGTGATGGAATTCAAATTTAACCGTCTTATCAGGGGATAAAAGCAAATTCAATGACTCGATCAAGATGAAACCAAATTCAAAGGTTCAAATGCAGACTGGAGCAAATTCAAAGGGTCTGGTTCCCGAAGACCTGATTTCATAATCGGGACCATATGAAAAGGTCTGGAAAGACCCATTGTAATTCAAATTACATATGTTCAAGAAAATGAAGTCTACAAATTTCTCCGTAATAATAAGTACCAGTAATGGGCGATCATCATGATCCTTTATGTCACAATGTATAGAGACAAAAGGCATTTTTTGACAGTTAATCAACGGTGTTCGGACTTATACCGATGTAAATTAATACCGACTACGGTCGGTGGAGAAAAGTCCAGTACACGGAACCTAAATCGTCTGATAAACTAAAAGCGCGGAATTAACAAATATGTCGAAATATACACATTTATCCCAGTGAAATGGATATCCAAAATTTCGGGTGTAAACAATCAGCAGGTGCAAAAACTAAGCCATGTGTAAATTCTATTCATTCTTTAAAGATAACTTGCATTTCTTCTTGGTTATTGAAATTAATCTGATCCCTAAAAGATCATGGTGCTATCATTTTTTCTATGCATTAAAAAAATGCAACTCCTGAAGAACAGGATGGAGTCTTCTACCTGTTTCTTTTCTGTCATGAAGTGGTGAACCATTTGATAAAATATAAATGAAACACCTGAAGAACTCACCTTCCGGGGAAAAAGAAATGAGGAACTAGTTGGGATAGTAACTCCAGGGATTTTGTTTCTTATGCAGTGAGTCATTTGATTTTGTCCACTGCTGTAATGGCCTTCTATTTATTGGGTTGTTTACTCTTACATTTTAAGTCTTATGCCATGCGTTATATGTTATACAGCCCTGTTCTCCGCATATGAAAGACAATTGTGAATTATGTTCATTCTTTTCTCATGCAATAAAAAACCAACAACCGTGTCTGTTGTTAATCTGGTGATATTTATTTCTAGTTGGTGGCAAAGATGTTTTCCTTGTGGCAATTGGCAATTTCTGATGATAAATTCCACTAGTCATAAAAAATATATATATTTCATGATTATTCTAACAGTCTTTTCAACAGGTATAACATACTAAACTTGGTCGATCATTTTCATGGGCGTGGTCTTTACAGATCTATTTTTCTCAGGTATTTTTTTATCACTAATTGGTTAGTTATTGTCATGTAGCTTTAATTCCTCTTTCTATTAGCGGTTTTTCATGCTTTGTATCTTTTCCTTTTGCAGCATAATGGAAGGGGAGCAATCATTGCAGCGCTTTTCGCCCGAAGTCATG
Source organism: Amorphophallus konjac (assembly GCA_022559845.1). Classification (NCBI taxonomy): domain Eukaryota; kingdom Viridiplantae; phylum Streptophyta; class Magnoliopsida; order Alismatales; family Araceae; genus Amorphophallus; species Amorphophallus konjac. Next base: position 33,117,426 of record CM040128.1, read on the forward strand.
ATACAACATCCAAGTATTAGACATGCTGCATCTCTCCTGCCCCGCATTATCCTTATCCATGGAACAGGAGATTATTCCATACCATCAGAAGCCAGGTTGGTTTTGGGAAACTGGGAGGCTCTGCCCAATTAATGCTATATGGAGTTGTCGGCCACGGAAGTTTTATAGATAAATAAATATGTTCTTTTTGAAAAGAAACATTCCCTTATATGTGGGGGTTCATTCTGTGGGTGCGCATAGTATCAGACGATTTGGGTTCGGGTGCTGGACCTCACCCACTGACTGCAGTCAGTGTTGATTTACATCGGCTTAACGTCCGAACACCTTTGTTTGACTGTTAAAGAAATCCCAAAGTCCTCTCCATAGGTTCAGATGTTAAGGGCACTCTCACTTAGGTGACTCGTCACGACCACCCACTTACCACCAACACACTGACTAGGTTTAGGGTTTCATCAAGGGCCTCTTAAGTTTAGGTAAAACCCTAGAATTTAGGAATATGAATGCAATTCTGTGAAAGCCGTATGCATTTTTGAAGTGGAGAGAAGTTTTCTGGACCCCGAGGGTATTTTGGTAATTTTACCTTCCTAAGGGTATTTCAGTAATTTTACCAGGTCAGGGGTATCCCTGAAACTTTTGGGTTGGAAGGGAAGTAGGACCGGGTTCCTGACTTTCCAAGACGCTGAGGCCATTTATGAAGGGTTTTAGGGGCGACTAGGTCATTTCTAGGTTACAGGGGTATTTTGGTAATTTTACCACACCCTACATAGACCTAGGGTTGAGACGGAATCCAAATGTGGGATTAGGTTGACACCTCCTCAAGCCAAAGGAGTGGCAAAGACTTCATAGAAGGCGCACATCCGTCTATTTTGCCAGAGGAGTGGTATATGTGCAATTCCGACAAGTCGGGGGTTTTCTTGTAATTTTTCCCAATTGACATACAAAGAAGAAAATTGGCAGAATACACCCAGCACATTCATAGCCCAAATGGGTACAAGGATTGTCGGCGAGTTGTCGACTGTACAAAGAGCCGTACTAACGCGGGAAGTAGGGACGTAGCCCCAATTACAAGAAATTACAGGGTAGAACTGCAAACAACAAGACATTTTGTTTCTCGGGACCCCGAGAGCACATTTTTGTAATTCCCCCATTATACGGGCGGAACTACATAATTTAGTCGTCCTGGGACGTAGAAACTTACAAACATGACCCACTGAGGGGCATAATTACAAAAATACCCCTTAGGGGCATATACACAAGACCCGGGGACTTACCCCTCGCAGGTCAAAACGACGAACAAACTCCGAATGCTGGATACTTCCCGTGCGTAGTGGTTGCTCAATACTTGCCGAATGTCTTCAATGGACCCTTGGGGGTCTATTTATAGAAGTTGGGGACTACCCGGGGGTGTTTGAACACGTACGGGTTAAACGGGATAAAAATGACCCCGGGGAGGTCCATTTTTCTTTTTTCTTCTTTTTTTATTTTTTTTACGGGGAAGAGGGCGGGGTCATGGGACCCCGGACCCGCCCGGGGTCAAATGACCCCGGGCAGGACCTCCCCGGGATCATTTGACCACGGGCAGGTCCTGCCCAGGTCTGCTGACCCCGGGCAGGCCCTCCCGGGGTCATTTGACCCCGGGGAGGTCTGCCTCGGGGGTCGAGTGACCCCGGGCAGGGGGCCCCGCCCGAGCGCGGACCCATCCGGGGTCGGGCGACCCAGCGCAGGTTGGCCCGACCCCGGACGGGTCTTTTTGACCTGTTCCTCCATAAGACCCTCCTTGGGGGCCCCTTTTTGCTCTATTTTCCGCACAACAGCCACGTGGGAAGAGGAGAAAGCACTCTTTCTTGTTCGTTGTCGTCTCCTCCGCGCCGCAGGCCACAAGACGGAGATCCGTGCTCGCCCGGACAACGTGGTACACGTGTGTGAGGTTTCATTCTCGGTGTGTAGACCTCCCTTTGTATCTCCTTTCTTCCTGTTGAAGTTTCCCTTGCCCGTAGTTGTACGCTCAAAGGAGAGAGGCTCTATCCCTTAGGGATTTTTCCCGGAATCACGCGATCCTGACAATCGTGGTGGATTTAATCCGGTTCTCGACCGCCTTGTTTGCTGCGAGGGGTCTATAATTGTAAGAATATACGGGCTACAACGCCCCGACATGTGAAAATATTCCACGGGGGTGGCGATACGCCAAATATTAAACCCTGTGTGGAAATATTCCACGAAGCGGCGATACGCCGAATATGGACCTCGACCAATGCGAGGGTAGCATCCCAAATTTTTTGAGACGAATAATGGGTGCAACAAGAGTACATGTGGCTGTGCTTTAACGCATGCAATATTTTTCATGGAATATGCATCAAGAAATGACATAACAAGGCTATGCTCAATCTGATTCAAAATGGCAACATGTCATTTTGTCTTATATTCAAGACCTTTTCATGGAATATGCTTCCAGAGGTGGAATAATATATTTACGGTTGTATCAGCTGCTCTATGGATACTTAAGTGATCTTTATTACTTTTTTTTTTGGCGGGAGGGTGGGTGGGGCAGTGAGGGTTGGCTAAATACTTTCTTCCATAAACAGTTATTTGTTGATGGTGCTTACCTAGCCTAATGACGAAGGTGATGGATGATCGTTGTCGAGCCTGTATGTTACCCATCCAATTTCTATAAGAATCTCAAGCACATATCCCTGGTTATGAAGACATCCTTATTTAGGGAACAAACAATTCATAATAAATAAACTATGTTGACGGCCCAAAATGTTTCTATAGTTCTGCGTATATCTCTCCCATGTATGACTTTGTTAGGATAACATCATTTGTGCATCTGACCTTCCATTTTTTTAACCTTCCAAAAAAAAAATTGTGAGTGCATATTACAGAAAAAGAACACTTCTACATTTTTTTTTAAAAACAAGTCAGTCACTTTTAAGTCAAAGGGAAAAGATAGCCATGCTGAATCTCTCATGTCAGAAAGTGCTTTATCCCATGTCATTTTTCTTACTGGCCTTGAAAACTTCCTTTGGCTCATGTTTAGATGGAAAACTACTTAGGTTCTGAGTTTTTTTTTCTCTTCCCCCAATCTGCGTGCAAATCCTCACCCCCAACACCCCATTTGAACTGATACTGATGTAGGCTCAGCTGGTTACTAAGCTTCTGATATTAAACTGGAAAGAACAGATACTACACTTGATCTTAGCCAAAAGGCCGAGAAGGGAATACTGATGTTCTGTGTGCACATGGAGAAAATGTACTCTTTCACAACGGAAAAAACTGCAGCAGTCAACCCCTCATGACTGCACAAATGCTTCCATATAGTTATTTATTCTTTTTCTTCACATTATATACATCTGGCTTATCCCTCCTGCTGCTACCTTTTTTAAAAAAAAACTTTTTCTTAAGGCTGTGTTAGGGGTTTCAGAAAAGTAGATGCAAAAATCTGCTTTCTTGGAAAGTTCTTTTTCCCAAGGTTAGTCATTGAGGAAAATAAACAGTTACAGAAAAGTTTTGTTCTTTGGGTGGGAAAATTACCTCAGAAATTTTCCTACCTCTAGACACAAGAATTTTTTCTTTCCCGGGAAAAAAAACCAAGCTTCTTATTATCCTCTTTGGATTTGTCTCCCCCACTCTTAACAATGGCTGAGATCTGACATTAGACCACACAAGCACAAGATTTGACTTTCCCTAATTACCTCTAACCGTAAAAATTTATTTCTTTTCGAAATATTTTTTAGTCTGGATAGAAAAAAGTTCCTTTCCCAAGGAATGAAAAGATTTTTAAAACTGCTAACCCACCTTAGGTTGCATGCAGGGATTTGCTCACTGCAGAAAGATAAGCAAGGCCTTTAGAATGCTTCTCATGTCTCTGCTTTTGAGCAGCTGTTAGTGAAAGTTATGTTCAGTCAAAGGATGAAGAATGTTAGTGTAAATGTAAGCCTAATAGGATGTGAGGGTTGTTTTGTGGGGGTAGTAATGACATGATAGAAGGGACTTACTGCAGTTCAGCCTTTTGTTCACTGTGTTTGGCAGGGCTGTGTTAGATAGCATTTTGAATTGTTACTTGGTTATATGGGCTTGCCTGCTAATCCTTGACAAACACCTGTCTCTTAGTTGAAACTTAGCAGGCTATGTTTCATGTGGTGTCCTCTGTGATGCTCAGTTGGAGTATTGTCATAAAATCACTGGTGAGATGACTCAGTGTCATAAGACTATAAGAGATGGTATGCATTGGTACGTCACTGGATAATGATCTGACATGACCAAACCACCCAAGACATGATTTGCATATATTGGGCTAGATGGCTGCTGTAGCTAGGTTTATCCTAGGTCATCATTTTCTTTATCATATAATTCATTATTGTGCTACTCCATATTATCATTCCCATTCTGCTGTAGTCAACTTGTTCTCTCTCATGTGCCTTCACAGTTACAGTGCAGCAGGTTTTGTTATTGGCTTAAAAGATTTTTCCTTCTAGTTCCAAAGGCACTTGGACTTCACAAAGCACATATGAATTTGCTCCTCATTTGGCTTGTTGTGTTAATACCAGTACCAATTCTCCATTTTATGCATGGTAGAGCCCAAATACTTGTGTGTTTCTTCTTTTGTGTACTTATTGTGATGTACTGCTAGGATCTAATATTCTTGGCTTTTCTTATGTTATTTTGCTTGTGAAAAATTCTGGGCTTCTAGATGGGTAGCTTTGAATTGAGAAACCATCTGGATACTCATTCTTCATGGTGAATGATATTTGTTTCTTATGTGCAGCAAAACATTTGCAGATGCTCTTCAGAGTGTTGGTGCCCAGGTCGACCTTATCTTATATGAAGGAAAAACTCATACCGACTTGTTTCTTCAGGTAGGATTGGTGGATGGAATTAGATATAGTCATTTGCTCAATAAATGTATCTTTAGTTACTTTCTGAAATTCATGAATATTGACCATTATGGATATAGCCAGTATGTTTTACTGACCTTGAAAGATTCATTATCTGTCTCCAAATAGAAGTTGTAATATATGGTTCTCATAGCTCTGGTATCTTATGAAAAATTTTCTGTTATTTTATTATTCTTTCCTTTGCATGTAATCCAGCATGTTTACTGTCCTCAAAATACCCCTCTCCAAAAAGAATGATTTGTCATAATATGTAATTCTTCTGGCTCAAGTATCCAGTAAAATGCCGGTTATTTTATTAGCTTTTCTTTGTGTATGACAGCGTAGTTGATCATAGTTATGGAATTGAGCTATATGGTCAAGTTGTAGAAGCTAGGATATCTTTTTTTCTTCTTTTAAAAAAACATATGCTTCTTATATGAATAATTGTTTTTTAAGGAAAAGTGTGGTTTGTACCACCAATTTTATTGCTAAACAGAGGTAGTACAAACAAAGGAAGGTGAGGTAAGGTTCCTCAGCCTGAGAAAATAAAAAATAAGAGGAGATTACACTAGATAGACTGAACATTCCTCCTTCAATCATCAAGAGACATGCAATATGTAATGACACCACTGGAAAGCTAGAGGGAGTGACCTAAGGGAAATACTTGCAACATAAAAATTACTTCCCCCTGAATAAAAGATGCCATTCTAGTCTGGACATGGGTCTACGAGTTTATCAGAATCGTCGCAGATGCCCCAGCACAACAATCGTGTCCTTGTGGTCATGAAGGAGTCATCTCAGAGTTGTGTTATTTCTTTATTATTGTTACTTTGTCCTTTTGTGGGCCTGGACATTTGTGGGCCTATTTGATTTGTTGTGAGTAGGTTGTTGCGTCATTAGCCGTTGGATATTAGTTTTTTTTTATTTATCATTTGAGCCATTGATGTACTTGTTCCTATATAAGGGCCGTGGATTGTTAATGAAAGCCAAGTCGGATTTGAGTTATCCTTTTTTTTTTGAAAGTGGGTAGTATCACTGTTATATTAAATGAAAAAAAGGGATTTACAAGTATAAGTAGAGAACTCCCAAACAAATATCTATACAAAAAGCCACACACAGACAGTGTAGAAAACTCTAGCCCCCTAACAAGACAAAAAGAGAAGAGTTGAGAGAATTCACATTACAATAGAGCTCAGTCCATTCCCTCACTCTATCACACACAAAAGAGACCACTGAATCCACCGCCCTATACTTGCTGCTAAAGATCCGATTGTTGTGCTCCCCCTAAAGCGTCCATAGGGTGGTGTGGAGAATGAGCCACCACACAGGCCTGTCACCTCTAAGGGCCCAACTCCTACCCCAATGCTCCATTAAATGGTACACCTGACTATGCTGACCGACGCCACTGTGAGTCCTCCTAGAAAGTTTTCCTTACACCTCTTGAGAGTAGGAGCAACCTACAAACAAGTGGTCTAGGGTCTCAATGTCCATTCCACACAAGTAGCAAGCCAGTTGGAACCCCGGGAGAAATCGGCTCAGTTTGTCCTAAGTAAGTAGCCTCCCATGAGAGATCCTCCAAGTAAGTAGCTTCACTTTCAGCGGGCTTTGACCTGAGAGTAGAGGCCATGACATACACCACCATCTGAATTAATAGCGTAGGTAGAGCTGACTGAGAAAATGCCATCCTTTCCTCACCTCCATGACCATTCATCCTCTCTGATAGGCTGAGGAGGAAGTGGGAGGAGGACGGAGAGAAGGTGCTGGAGCTGCTCGACCTCGTCGTCCTTGAGGTCCCTCCTGAAGGTCGGTGCCCAGGTGTCCCTCGACAGATGGGAGTCAAAGGCCTAGGAAATCGTCCCTAAGGGGGAGTCAGAAATAGCAAAGAGACGGGGGAAGAAAGCCTTCAAGGTGAAGTCCCCACACCATCTATCCTTCCAGAAGAGGCTCTGGTCGCCTCTTCCTAGCCGAACTCTGACGCTGAAGGAGATGACATCTTTGCAAGTCAAGTCCTGTGGTGTGGAGTAGGGCCCAAGTCCTAAACTCTCCTCTTGGAGTAGTATCTCTACCTGATCACCTGTGCCTACAATCCATCCTCTCTTGCCCCTAGCCTCTGCAACCATTTACACAAGAGGGAAAGATTGAAGTCCCTCACATTTCGAATCCCCAATTCACCCACTTCCTTGCCCTTAGCCACCTTCCCCCAAGCAATGCCATGTCAACCCCTGCATTTCCCTCCACTACTATACCTATGCCAGAAGAACCTCCCGTGAATCGACTCAATCTTCTTGGCCGCCGTCTTTGAGATTCGGAGAATGGAGAGGAAATAGATAGGAAGGCTATCTAAAACAGATCTACACAAGACAAGTCTGCCCCCATAAGAAAGCAGCCTGGCCTTCCACCTTGTCAGCTTGGACTCATATCTCTGAACAATCGGAAGTCAATCTGCATAGTGAAGAGCACCTGGAGACAAAGGGAGGCTCAAGTAGGATATAGGGAACTCCCCTATCTTGAACCCCAAGATGCATGCCGCTCTTCGCAGAGGCCACTCCTCCATACTCAACCCCACTAGTCGACTCTTGTTGAAGTTGACTTTAAAGTCAGCCACCTCCTCCAATAGCTCCAACAAGAGACTAACCGTATAGAGATGCTACTCTCCCTCAGTCAGGAATAGGATGGTGTCATCTGCATACTGCAAGTAAGAAAGAGTAGTCCCCCCTATGTCCACCTAAAATCTGATCATATCAGTTGCCTCCACTCTCTGCTACACCTTGCTCAACACATTAGCCACCAGGACAAAGAGAAAGGGGGATATAGGGTCTCCTTGACGGAGCCCCTTCGCACTGAAGAAAAAAAATGATGGGTTCCTATGCAGAAGGACTGCAAATGAGGCTGAAGGCATGCATCTTGGGGTTCAAGATAGGGGAGTTCCCTATATCCTACTTGAGCCTCCCTTTGTCTCCAGGTGCTCTTCACTATGCAGATTGACTTCTTAATCAGAGCAGTAAGCATAATAGCTTTTTATCTGCCTTATTACTTTGCCCCTTTTGGGATCTCTTTTTCTTTTTTTTTTCTTTTCTATTCTATACACACATGATGCTGCACTACCCTTCACTGTTTTACGCGAACCTCAACACGTCTTAAGTGAAGTAGGCCCGGTTACACAGATCAAGGTTCCCTTTTCCTTTTGACGCGAACCTCAACACGTCTTAGGTGAAGTAGGCCCGGTTACTCAGAATCGGAGCATTTTTCACGGTGTTTTTCTCAATTTTTTTTCAATTGTGCTTTTGCATTAATTTTGATAGATAACATGGCAGAAAGTTTATAAAAGATCTCTTCTTCAAGAAGTGCTGAATATCAGGCAACATACCTAAAATAGCAGAAGGCTTGTCCTGCTTATTTCATTAGCCTGCAAAGTGATTTTTATTTTTCTAAAGTGCACATGAACTGTAAAAAGATTCTTAAATGAGTTTTTCATGGCTAGATTAAATTAATTTTCCATCATCCTTATCTAGTCATTTCTATTCAAGAATTACTTTTAATGGAAGCATGAATCATGAAACTCAAAATAGGTCAATTGAAAAAAATGAGGTTGTATATGAATGCAACAGGTGGAAAATATTTTCCGTCCCCCCAACTTAAATGGCATTGTCCTCAATGGCCTGAATAATGTGGATTATTAGAACAATGTAGACATGAAATTTGTGAAGGAACGAGACAACCTGATGGAGAATTTTGACAGGTTTGGCTTGTGACGGCAAGGCTTTGAAAATCTGAGCACAGAGTAAGCAATCATTTCTCTCCCCCCCAACTTGTGACGGCAAGACTTTGAAAATCTGAGCACAGAGTAAGCAATCATTTCTCTCCCCCCCAACTTGTGACGGCAAGGCTTTGAAAATCTGAGCACAGAGTAAGCAATCATTTCTCTCCCCCCCAACTTATCCTTGATTCAAACCTGCAACAATAAATATAAAACCACACTAAAAACTTGGGTTGTCTCCCAAAAAGCCATTTATTATCACACGAAACTATTAAAGGTTTGGGTTGCCTCCCAAGAAGCGCTTAGTTTAACGTCTTCAGCTAGACGCAATGTAACTCACTAACCAACGGGTGGCATTCAGAATGAGCCACCAAATGATCTTATCTTCAAATAAATTCCAGCCCTTGTACCATTGGAGGAAAAGATTATATGCATGTGCATGTGGGCTAGAATCATGCCAAGGTGGGTCTAAGAATTTGGATGGACCTCCTCGATCAGAGAATGCCAGAGGAATTATCATATCTTCAATTACAAAATATTCCTCTGTACACTGAAGGTCTTTATAAGTGTTAAACACATCAATGCGGACCTTAATGTCACTTAGCTTTTCTCCTTCATCCTCAATTGGAAAATTGTCAAGCACAATGTTGAGGTGAGGAAGAGTAGGAGTGGGAGGAGTTCCGAAGGATTCCATGAAAGGGATAGTGTCGAGAAGACTAGGGGTAGTGAAAGAGACGTGCTCCTCAACACATAAATGATCATGAAGCTCAAGTGGAATCGACCGATCGGCTAGTTGCAGGATGTAGGGGATTTGTATAGAAGTGTCGAGGTCAGGAACAGGTAAACGATCGAGATCCTCCCCAAAATCAAGAGACACCCAATCAGAGTAAATTTCAAGTGGAGCACCCGGTTCCTCAATTACCAAAGAAGAATAGCTGGTGGTCACACTCAATTCTCTCTCCACACTCACATTTTCTTTCTCATTCACTTGGAAGGAGGATTTATCAAATTCAGGAAGGAAAAGTAATGAAATTTGATCATTGACTGACAAATCCTCTTCCTCTTCTTCCCCCCCCCCCCCCCGACTCAAGATCATCAAAGTCATCATAATCCTCTTCACAAATGGAATGGCATCTCAGACTGCTCTTCCTTTAAGTCCTCATCATAAAACTCTCCCATTATCCTCTCAAGATCAAAAGGGATATGAGTGTTAGACTAGGGAATCATGGATTGATCATATGGACTTTTATTGTCATCAAATGCAGGAAGTTGGTCCTCAAGACTTGTAGTGGAGTTGCTAGGCATTAGATCCACTTCCGTTTCTACGATGTTTTTAGCAACCCGGATCACATGAGTCTCAAAGTTTTGCAGTTGTTCCTGGAAGGCTTGTTGTTGAGTTTGGAAGAGCCGTGTCAATTGATCAAACAAATAGGGTTGATCGTAAGAATCATTTGGGTATGGAGCCCAATTTGAAAAATCTTGTTCTTGAGGACTTTGGCCTGGATCCCGATAAGACTCCCAAGAAGAATCATATTGATCTCTCCAACCAGAATTAAAGTTGTGTGGACATGGGTCAGAATAAGGTGTGGAGAGCTCTTGAGACATGTGGGTTTGTCTTGCTTGGTCCATCCAAGAGATTGTTGGTTGATTTTCCCCGCTAGAGTTATAAGTATCTGAAGGTGATTCATAATCGGGTTGAAAAAATTGTTGATCATATTGGGCTTGTTCTGGGAGGAAAGGTAGATCATGGCCCCCTTGGAAGAACTGAGTGGTTTGAGCCTGATCTTGGGTAAACGATGGAGACTGGGCCATCATAGGTGACGGGATCTCATTTTGAGCCGACCACGAATATGGACTTTCATAATAAGTCGGGCTATTTTGGGTGAGATATGAGTTTTGGTTTGGGCAACCACCTACATAATGGGTCGGGTTAACCCACATGTGATCATTGTCATGGCGACTAGGTGGTATGAAAGGGTCTTGATCCATGGCTAGAAATTGATCAAATTTATGAGTCAATTGGTCTAACCTGTCTAATTGGTGTGCCCAATCCATAGATGAAAATTTATGCTCTCACCATTTTTTTGTATATTTTATGTTTTCTTTGTTTTTTTTTTGATTTTTTTAGACAAACAAATTGTCAAACAAAGTCCAACTTAGATTCACCATCAAACTTGTCCACCGGCCAGGTAAGAGGTGTGGAAGTAGGAGGCTCCCCTTGCTTTCACAAGGTCCTAATTAAGTAACCACTTTTCCGGTTATAGCGTTTGCCGTTGACCTATAGCCTTAGACACCAGTTTCAAAGATGATAATAAGCCCAAGTTATGCCTTTTTTGTGTTTTTATTTTTCTATTTTTTTTAGTTAGTGAACTGAGCTAGTCCACCACAATTTTTTCCCTTTTTTAATTTTTTATTTATTTAATACCATTCCAAAGCATGAAAACGATTTAGATATTGAAAGTAAAAATAAAGAAACGAAATCTATGGAAAGAGGGTAAGAGTACTAACCTTAATCGCATTCCCTCGTTCTTTATTTTATAAATAAAAAATAACGAGATTAGAAGATAAAGAAGACTTACCTCGGGGAGAGACAACATTTATTTTTTTGCATTTTCAGAATTTTTTATTTTTTTAATGCTTTTGAAGATCCTTTTGTTTTGCTGCAAAAATAAGAGTAAGCAGTAATATATATATAAAAGAAAATACAAAGCTATCAACTTCAAATTCAAATCTCCCCGGCAACGGCGCCAAAAATTTGGTGCGCTGGGAAAACGCACGTCGTTAATACGCTCCGCTACCAAATTTAAATATCCGGCCCACAAATTAAATAGATAAAATAGTTAAGTGATGAGACCGAGTCGAATTCACGGAGAGGTTTAGATTTAAAAGTTGAAGACCTTGTATTTTTAAGTTTGAAAATCAAGAGAATTAAATTGAAACCACCTTAGAGAGATTTGGATGCAATTTAGAAGGGGTGGAATGGATAGAAGAACACATGGAAAATTATAATGAAAATAGGGTGAGTTAGGAAGAGAAATAACTTTAAAATCAGACAAAATTAGTAGAAGTGATAGAAGACAAAGTTGAAGATCGGAGTGTAAGGAAAAAGTTTTATGAAGAGTGCAGAGACAGAAAATGAGAGGAAGACAGTGAAAAACATGAAACACTGACATCTATCGGCGCGGATGAACAGTAAACTCGTAAAAGATAGAACTATGGGAAAATAAAAATAACTTAAAAAATAAGAAGAATTAGAGGGAGTGATAGAAGAAGAAAATTTAGATTTACAAGAGAGTAACAACTTTCATGAAGAACTCAGAAAGAAAAGAAGATTGGAAGGGCATAAAAATGGAGGAACAAAATAAGGTATCAACTCGGATGAATAGTAACGTGTCAGGACAGAATTTAGAAAAACGTGTAATAACTTAAAAATGGAGAGGAATTAGAGGAAATGATAAAAAGAGAAATTAAAGAACACTTAAAGATGAACAACTTTGCAGAAGATAAGAAATTAAAATAAAGATCAGAAAAGCATGTAAACGGCTAAGAAAGGGTTAAAATCTTAACAACTTATAATAACAACAATATTACAACCCCAAAACTTGTAATAATTTAAATGGATAACAAGAGTGAAATAAAATGGAACCTGAAGGGGCCTCCTGCCCCTCTCTCTCTCCTTACTTCTTTAAATACACCAAAACAACTCTCACAAAATTCTAACAAGAACAAAAGCACTGAAAAATGGCATTACAAAGCTTCCTTTTTAAACCACATCTCAACTCTCCTTTTATAGGCCTTGCAAACCCTCTGTTCCTCTCTACTCTGTCTCTGCACTCTTCGTTCTGTGTGAAACCCCCCAGCCGCATGAACGTGTGAAAACAAGTGCGCCAGCGTGAAGCGGCCTTGGCCGACATGTAGCCGCTGCACGTGAAAAAGCCTTGCTGTCCTTGACCATTTTGAACCCACCAGCACCTTCAGCCCGTGGACCCCGCCGTGAGAAGCCTGTCGATGGAGAACCCACGCCCTCGTATGCATGAGGAAGCCCGTGTGTGAATGGACGTGAAGATTTGGCCTCCTTGGCCTTGGCGCGTTGACCCCGCCAGTTGGAGCCCACGAGGAAGACGCCCACGAGCGAGCCATCTTTACGCCCGTTTACCGCCTTTGGTGTTGTCCCGCATGAAGGCTTCTTCAGCCGCTGGCTCCCTACATGCATGGCCGACGTGAAGAACGTGAAGCCCATTCCTTGTGCATGAGCCACGTTCCAACGTGAAGACATTGAAGCTTCAACGTTTGTTTGAAGCATATTAAGAATATATATATATATTAGATCTAAAGAATATATAGATATTATATGGTTTGAACGTGATATTATATATATATGGATATATTATGTATATAGTGTGTATGTAGATATATCATGTATATAAATATGATATATATATATTAAGAATATATTTATTAGATAAGTGAGTATTTATTATCCAAAGATGTTAATGTTTTGATTTTAATTTTAATTTTTTTATTTATTTTTTTTCTTTATTTGAATTATAGATATATATAAATCGATAGATAGAATATATATATGAGTATATATCTATTTATAGTTTTCTTTTTTTTCTCTTTTTTTTATCTTTTGAATTAAGATTGGGCTTGGTCGGCCATGGGCTTTGGCTCATTCTTGTCGAGTGCCTGCAAAATAATATATTTATTGATCAAATTATAATAATTTCATCAAACTAAGTATTTTGATCGAAAATTGATATTAAGTGTGATAAGTGTATAGTTATTAACATTAAAGCTCGTAAAAGTGTGAATATCAGAAATTAACTCATACAAATGTACACTTATCACAGACCGAAAGAATGACAAGGATTTCATAGAAAACACCTATTTGTCCATTAGGCCAGAGGAGAGGTATATATGCAATTTTGTGGAAGATGGGGGTTTTCCCATAATTTTTCACGAAGGAGATAGACAGAGCATGCTGGGTGCTTTTATAACTCCGATAAGTACAAGGGTTGTCGGCGAATTGTCGACTGTACAAACGTCCGCTTTGGAGCGGGAGATAGGGGCGTAGCCCCAATTACAAAAGTTGCAGGGTATAACTGCAAATTACAGGACTTGGGTCCTTTACGGTCCCGGGGAGGACGTTCTTTGTAATTCCGCCATTATAAGGACAAAACTACATGACTTGGTCGTCCCGGGACGTAAAGACTTACAAACATGGCCCGCTGAGGGGCATAATTACAAACATGGCTCACTGAGGGGCATAAACGTAAATATACCCCGTAGGGGCATAAATACAAGACGCGGGGACTTACCCCACGCGGGTCGGAACAAACAAACAAATCTCCAAGTGTTGGATGCTCCGAGTGTGCTTCGTACGTACGTGACTTCTTCTTTATGTCTCCACTTGGACCTATGGGGGTCTATTTATAGAAGGCGGGAGGGCCCAAAGGGGTCAAATGAGTGAATTTGCCCCGATTTTGTCAAGGTGGGGTTGCAAAAGGCCATTTTGACCTCTCTGGATGCCAAAAGGGGCTAAATGACCCCGTTGGAACCGGAGAGAATGGGGGGTCGCCCGACCCCGGAGGCCCCCTTGGCGGGGTCGCGCGGCCCCGGAGGTCCTCCCTGGCGGGGCCGCGCGGCCCCCGGAGGGGTCGCGCGGCCCCGCTGGAATGCCAGCGGGGTCGTGCGACCCCGCCAGTCCACAGCGGGGTCGCGCGACCCCGCCAGGCGGTTGGCGGGGTCGCGCGACCCCCGTCGACCCCGGCGGGGTGACCGCGGCCCCCTCTCGCATCCGGGAGGGGTCGTTTGACCCTCGGGCATGCGTTTTGGCCCCTCTTCGCGCCGTTTTGCTCCGTTTCTGTCAACCTGAGTTGAGAAGAAGCCGTGGTGGCGCTGCGTGGGGAGGAATCTTCGCGTCCGTCCGTGCCGTGTGATACACTTGCTCGGCCGCTTTGACGGGCGTGCATGCATGTCTTCCTCTTAATTTCCATTGCCGCGATGTCACTTGTGATAATATGATCGGGCCGATAGACCCTAAATCACGGAGGTACTCCGCGGTCCGATGACATCGGCGCTACACCGTATTTTTTCCGTCGGTTGTTTCGGAATGAAATTCTCAAAGTATTTCGAGAAAAATCATAGCACTTTTAATTGATGGTTGCTTGCCTCCTACTAATCCCTTCATTTTTTTTGAATCACCTTCTGCATTTCTTTTAAAACTGGGACCCTCAACATCATTATCAACATGTTCATTAATGGTTACAAATGATGGGAATGGGCTATGTTTCGGAGTAAATGATTTGTTGGTATTTTTTGAAACAAGATCCCCTCTTATCTCTAACAACATCCGTGGAGGAACTTTCTTTCAAGAAGCAACGTCACCTTTAATATTAGCTAGGTGCTTTCTCACCCTGTAAATCCCTCCACCACTGAAAATCTTTCCACAATACAGACATTTGAATTTATTTTTTTCTAACTCCAAAACATGATTCCATGCAATATCAGTCCTTCCTCTTGTTGGACGGGATTCAGATTCTGTAGTACTAGTAGCAGAAGCAACCGGAGGTGTTGCATTTGAACTCGACGGGGTAGACTGATTTTCAAATGGGTTGGACATGTTAGACATAATTTAAAAGCCTACAAGTAGAATTCACATAATTATTCAAAGGTTCAAGCATAAATAAAAAACACATGTTAAATTGCTAATTGTTAACATTTAAAAAATCATACGCTTGAAAAATAGAAAACATAGATTTAAAATTTGCAAAAAAATAAAAATCTGTTACTCACCGGAGCTGAAGACGGCGCTGCTGGCAGCCGGCGCTGGAATGAGTTGTTCGCGTTTACGGCGATTGGACACGGGGGAGAGGATAGCCTGCTGGTGCTGGCCCTGTTCACGATCACGGCAGGGCAAGAGACGAAGTCGCCGTCGGCGACTGGACACGGGGGAGAGGGACAGCTGTTCGCGATCACGGCAGGGTAGGAGAAGAAGTCGTCGTCGATGACCGGACACGAGGGAGAGGGAGGGCCTGTTGGCCGACCCTATTCGCAATTACGGCGGGCTCAGCTTCGGACCTTCGATGCAGCAGACGGCAATCGGGAGAGGGGAGAGGGCCGGCGATCGGAGACGGAGAGGGAGATGTAGACGGAGAGGGCCGGCGATCGGAGACGGAGAGGGAAGGGTTGGTACACTGCAGACGGCAGTTGGGAGAGAGCCGAGAGCCGCGGCTGACTGGAGACGGAGAGGGAAGAGGGCCGTCGAGAGAGGGGAGAGAGCCGAGCAGGGTTGGCAGTATCGGCCGAAACCGATACGTTTCGGCCGAAACGTATCAGTTTCGGCCGGTACCGATCCGAAACCGGACCTGCTCACTGTAGCAGGTCCGAAACCTAAAAAAATATTTTTTTAATGGTTTCGGACGAAACCATTAAAGGTTTCGGATGAAACCGGACGGTTTCGGCCGAAACCAGACATGTTCACTATTTTTTTTAGTTTTTTGAATGGTTTCAATCCGAAACTAAAACCGATACCGAAACCAGTACGTATCGGTTTCGGTACCGACCGTAACCGGTACCGAAACCGATACTGCCTTCCTTGGAGCCGAGAGCCCGGGGCGATCGGAGACAGAGAGGGAAGAGGGCCATCGGGAGAGGGGAGAGAGCCGAGAGGTGGTCGGGGGAGGGCCGAGAGGGGAGAGGGCTGTCGGGACGGGCGATCGGATTAGCCGATTAGGGCACGGGTGAGAGAGGCATTTCGTTTATTGCATTTTTTCTTTTTTTTTTCAATTGGCGAACCGGGTTGGACCGGGTTATCGGTCGAACTGCGGTTCGTCCGGTTCTTACGGTTTTTAAGCTTCAAACCGGACCGGCCTTAGTCAAACCTGTGTCTGAACCGGTTGGCGGTCGAACCGGCCGGTCCGGTCCGATTTTGATAACACTGTTGCTGACTGGGCCAGGAGAGGACAATGGAATTGCCTGCTCCTCCTCCACTTAGGGGATGGAGGTCATTTGGTAGGTAAAAGCTATGGGGACTAGAAAGAAGATGTCCACGTTGGTGCCACAGCAATGGAGATCCATGTTCCTCCTTACAAGCATGCTTAGCAGCATTCCTGAAGAGCTGGAAAGATGGGAGGTGGTTAGTAGCATTCCACTTGCCATTACCAAAAGTAAATAATATTTTTGGTATTAAAAGATATTTTTGACTGGTAATCATTCCAAAGAATACTACCGATTCCACAACAAAATCGCTCATTCTGGGCAATGCAAGAGAAGCCATTGAGAAACTACTGAACGTAGTTAAGATCTTTAGCATTGGAATAGATATTGCTCCCATTTCATCAAGATAAAGAAGATGTATTCTATCATAACTTGTTCCCTCCAAGAAAAAAAAAGAGGCAAGCACTAGTAAATCCATGAGAGAGTAACAATAAATAACTCCATGAAGTCCCGTGTTGTTTATCAAACCACTTCCTGTCATTTTGAAACCCATGTGAAATAGGGAAGAATAGGCTATTCTCTTTTTTAAATTGCATTGATGGGGGGGGGGATTAAGGTATGGACGAATTGCATGCCTTGGACAACTTTATGACCAGCATGAACAATTTTTTTTGTGTTAAAGAAATATTATATCTAACCTTACAAAAGAAGCTAGCGGAGGATAGACCAAAAGTTTTACACACCAGTTGCCTGACAGATGAGCACCCAAAAAATAACTGCTACTGGATTTTTCACGGAATCTTGTGTTCTTTTGTGTGTTGAATGATGAAGTGTAGGCGTGCAGACCCTTTGTCGATAATGGGTCATCCTTAGTAAACTATGAAGTTTCTTTTGAGCAGGTGGAATATCTTCTCAACTGAAGATTTAAGCTCGAGTGCAAGTTCAAGGAATCTGAGATAGTTGTTAGTGTGGACGATTTAGAAGACATGATTTACATAATATATCGATGAAGAACATCTTCTCACTTCATTCAGTTTTCTAATTTTGCTTTCCTTTAAGAAGGAATCTCTCCTCTATCCTTTGACTGCATCATCTCTATGTATTCTTCAATAAAATTGGTGGTACAGTCCACTTTCCTTTCAAAAAAATAGGACATGTATGTTTTGGTTCCATTACAAACTCTCTAAGTAAGGGTTGTTTATGATGAAGAAGGATGTCTTTCATAGCCGCCCTAAAGAGAGGATCAGCTGCTCTTGCTGAAAACATTACTTCTCATTTTCCCATGCTTTGGCAATGTGCTGGCCTATTTCCATGCTCCTTTACTTAAAGCACAACTATGCACCACAATTCTTCCCAATTTTTCCTACTAATCAGGAGACACGATGGACTACCCATTTCCTGTCTGTCTTGACTGGCAACAGCTGGTCTTCCAGACCTCTGAAGCCTAAGGATAAACCCTGGTGCTTGCATCATCTTAGCGCAGTTTGCTAAGATATCCTGGGTCAATCTCATCTTGAGAAAGGAGAAATTGCACTCTTTGATAACCAGTTCTCTCCATCAAAGCACCATAGATGGGCTTAGCTGACTGTTGAACCCATAAAATTTCCTTGGGTCAATGCATAAAAAAAGAAGATAAGGCTGACCCAAAACCAGCGGGAAACTGGTATAAAACCAGAACCCTCGTGTGCATAAATCATGCATAAGTCCGATGTACTCCGGTGTATGGAATTATACACTTAAATCCCGCGTACTTTGTGCACCTGGAAATACATCAAACAGGTGGCTGGCAGCAAATCTATCACACTTGTCGCGATAATCCAGCAAGAAGTGGGGCCTTCCTCAACCTGTTGAGCTGCTCTAGATGCTCTGGACTGCGCTCCCTGTCGGTCGGAACCCCTCCGTAACGGACTTGTCTGCTCTGTGGAACAGACAAATGCACAAAAGACTCTCCGCAGAGAAGAAGACCTCTGGTCAACAGAAAAAACTATAAAGAAAAGGGGGAAAAAAAGGGGTCCGAGTGGCTTTTTTATAGCCAGCCAGGGCTGTCCAGGCAGAGTGGGCCACCCACGCCCCTTTCTCGGCTTAACCGGGAGAGGTGAAAGGAGGGGCCGTGGGGACCACCCCTTCTCTTGTCTCTCTCCTGCTAATTGGGAGAGGTTAGAGGGGGGCCGTAGGGCCCACTCCCTCTCTCCTCTCTCTCCTGGTTAACCGGGAGAGGTTAAAGGGGCTGCAGCCACCCTAAGCCTCCCCCATTTAACAGGGTGGAGTTAATGGGCCCGCCCCATGCCCTTCTCCCTTGTGTTCTAAAATGCTTAACTGGGGAAACTTGCAAATGCTTACCTCTCTCGGGTAAGCCTCCCAATTCCAATAAAGAGGGCAGGTTGGGGGTCTTGAATTCAAAATGGAAAACATAGATAGAAGACCCATGGGCTACGGAGTCCAAGTGTGTTTTGTGCTTGTGCGCTAAGGAAAAGAAAAAAAGGTACGTTGCTTATATGTCCCTATACATATTTCCTAAGTCCTAATGGACACTTTGGGATATTATCTCAATCCGATGGTTTGATCGTTGTTATATCTCAATCCGATAGTCCATTGTGCATATGGTGATCCAACGGCTGATCCTAGTTATACTTTAATCCAACGGTCCGATCGAGATCACATCGTAATCCGACGGCCGATCATATTTATACTTCAATCCAACGGTCCGATCATGATTAGATACAAATCCAACAGTCCGATCGAGACTAGATACAAATCCAACGGTCTGATTGTTGTCGGAAACAAATCCAACAGTCCGAGCATGGCCGGAAACAAATCAACGGTCCGATTGTGACATGATATAAATCCAACTGTTCGATCATGACCAGATGCAAATCCAAAGGTTGGATTGCGACCGTATACGAATCCAATAGTCTGATTACATAATCGAGACCAAATACAAGTCTTAGTAGACTGATTGCCATAAATATTATACAATTAAGGATTAAAATCCTTAAGCTCTCTGCAAGGTTCCACCTCTAATAGGCGATCATCATGATCATAGCCATTAGATAAAAGACACCTCAATATCACAAGAAAAATTGATAGGGGTTGGACTTTTTCTTTGACAGTTAATCAAATGTATTCAAACTTTTAGCGAATATAAATTAACACCAACTGTGGTTGGTAGGGAAAGGTCCAGTACACAAACCCATATTGTTTGATAAACCTAATATCATGAAGTCAATAATTCTCATGCTAATAAACCATGCTGATGATATTTTAATCAAATCATTTCTCCTCAGTAGGTCCTATCGCATTTTTCGCGTCAACAGATCTGGTACACCCGATGGGACCTTTCCCGTCTTTCATTTTTTTTGTCAAAGAATAGCTTCACCTCTATAAAGGTTGCGATATCTTCTTGATAATCTTGTAGGAGATTAAAGATTTTGAAGACGATGTCCGCAGTTACTTATAGACCTGTCATCATCGCCAACTATGTCAGGTACGGCTACCTAGCCACGCCTATCGCATTCTGCGATTTCCCTGCGGTCGTCGGATGGCCCTTCTTTCTAGGGTCGGTCCCCATTGCTGCAACTACCTCGGCCACTGGTTCTGCTGTTGGGGCCATGAAGGCTAAGGCTTTCTCGTGGTGCCTTACTATCAACACCATCCATGTCCAGGCACTCCTACTAACAGGGGGCAATGCTGGCGCCACCATGGTAAGAGACCTGCTGCGTCTATATCCAAGACCACTAGACTATCCTTGTCGGGAATTTTCGTGTCCGGCTTGATGGAGGTGAACCGATTTTACCATGTGACCGTCATGTCCCCACATCCCTACTTCCAACCATTTCAACATACTTCACCGTCTCCACCAAGACCAGGTGAAATTGAAGACAATTGGCGTCCAAGCCTAAGATCAGAAGCAAGTGCACCAGCAAAATTCCAAAACCCCTAAAGACCAAGCAAGGGGGCAATTCTGTGGAGCAGCGACACCTCCACATTAAACAAGTATGGGTCACCAAGGAGGAGGCCTATGCAATCAGGACTGTTAGTCAAATAATGCTTTGTATCGCAGTGAAAACATTTTTTGCTTTTGCAACACAATTATTTCCTGTTGGTCAAATAATGGTTTCTGTTACTATCCTCTTCCCATTTTTATTTGAATTTTCTTTTGGCACTGATACAGGACCCTCTTAGAGGTGGAAGAGATGAGATGCTTCATGATATACTAGCAGTAATTCATGCCAATGACCCAACTGAGCTCGTTAAGGATGCTAATGCACCATCAAGCAGGCGCCTTGTTCCTGAATTCATGTTGAAGTTAGCTCGCCAAGTTAGTCCTTTTTAGTGCTACAGATCTAGACAAAGAGGTATGATGCTACAAAAACTCAACGTTGCCCTTCTTTTTATTTTGCCCAGTTCCCTTGCCAATGGAATGAATGTTTTCAATACTATTTCCTTTAGTTAGATTCAATGAATTCAGTGATAACATCTACTCCTTTCCCATTAAAAGGTATGTTCTTATTGAAATTTTTGTTCAACTAGAAACTTATCTCTAATATGTTATCTGCCTTAAAAGAAGTGAGCAAAGCCTAAGTCCTGTTGTGGAAGATAAATATAAAAAGTTCTGGAAGGGCAGAGGAGAGAAGACTGCTGTTATGACCAACATTAAATGTTTGTGAAATGCCTCCATTCAAGTAAAAAAAACTTCAGTGCTGCAGATGTTGAATTCGGAAGTCTCCTTTACATAGAGCAGCAGTTAGATCGCACAAGTAAAAAGGAAAATGTTTCAGTGGACCTGAATTTAAATGCAAGGGTCTCATGCAATATGTATAACAGCATTACTTAAGTTCCATGGTGAAACTGAATAAATACCTGGCATCTAAAACAAAACCATCTACGGACTTTTGCCTAGAGTCCCCTGACCTCATTGTATGATAAAGACCTTTGTCTAACTAGAAAACATGATGAGTATGGCCATCTTTCTTGTTTCTCTTCTTGTCTGTTACAACCTATGTGAGGTTCCTCTGAGACTGACTAATTACTGGATTAGACCTGATCATTTGAGGTGGTCTATAGTATTCAGAAGATAAATCACATATACTAATTGATAGACAGCACTCGCATTCAACTTTCATGAATTCATTTCTCCTATTCATACTGGAGTGACATTTTTTCAATCATGATACCTTCAGAAATAGATTTCACTAGTACATAACTTTTTGGATATTGATGACAAACACGGTTTGTGCTTGGGAAATCCCAGGGAAGGCAGGGCACTGCAGCATGCCTCTCACTCTTTTGGTCCCACTCTGGTCTGAACAGTCTCCAGTCCCTAAGATGGGTATTGTCTCAAACTAAGCCAAACATGATGAGGGCTAGACTCTATTATTATGGTAGGGGCAGCAAATTAGGTACTTTTCCCTTCATGATCCAGCTATCAATGATTTTTCTTTACAAAGTCAGATGTCTCTACTAGCTTCTAACTCGTAGTTTTTTAAAGATATTAATACTAGGAAACATAAAGATTCATGATGAATATACCTTGAAGGTACTTGGAAGCAATGTGTTACAGATGCCTAGAAGGTGCAAGGCAGCAAAAGTTGCTACTGCTGAGGACTGAGAGGTGTGCTGGATGCTTAATAACAGACATTATTACCAGTTTCTTATCATCGTTATCAGATCTTTATCCCATTTATTTTTGGTCGGCTATGCGAAACATCTCCCTCAATTTGAATCTATCTGTTATACCTGTAGTTAAGCCTACAAAAGTCATGTCTTTTTTTTTACTATGTTCAACCATCAGATTTTAGGCCTTCACTGATTCCTTTTACCCCCCTCCACTTGAATTTGATCACACTTGTTACTGAACAGAGCCACCAACCTAGAACTCTAGTTTCCCCTCCCCCCTTTTTTTAAGAAAGTGAACTGTACCACCAATTTTATTAAATAAACAGAGGAAGCACAGCCAGAGGAGGTGAGGAGAGGCTCCTCAACCTCAAGAAAACAAAATTGAGAGAACAATTGCAGCAAACTAAGACTTGACTCTCATAATCTGCTGTCAACTACTAGGTGAGTAGAGGCTCCTCAATCTCAAGAAAACAAAATCGAGAGAACAATTGCAGCAAACACTTCTTATAATTTGCTGTCAACTACTATGAGAGATGTCAAGAATGTGCTTACTCCAATGATAAAGTACTTGAGTTACTTGTGTTGTTTCCATGAGTTGCCTTAATTAATTTGAAACTGTCACATTTGTGTAACAATGCAAAAATTGAAGGTGGCTGAAGTAACCTGACCGAAGATCCTCCAACTCTCCCTACTAATTGGAAGAGAAGCTCTGTGGATGGTGGGTCTTGAGGGAGGCTTCCTGGGGCTCGCCTCGGGGGCAAAATGTGTCCCACTGGGGGTACGGGTTGCCGGACCTCAGGCAGAGGCTTCTGGGGAGCCGATCAGCCATGGGATACTCCGACTTGCTTCCACTGTGGCCACCGAGGTCATCTCTAGAGGGCTTGCAGACTTCTGGCGTTGGGACGACGATCAGGGATGACAGTTTCGGCCGAAATCGATACGTTTCAGTTAGGTACGAAACTTAAAAAAAAAATTATTATGTTTCGAGCGAAACCGATTCCGGTTTTGCCAGGTTTCGGGCGTTTCGGCCCGATATGCCTGAAACCGAATGCGAACTCCCCTCTTAAGGGGAGTTCACGTCCGCCACACCCCTCAGATTTGAGATTTGAGGGGCTGCCGCTAGGGGAGGTGGAGGAGGGGTAGGGGGTGTAGACTAGATCCAAATATTATTTTAATTCCCTTAGTTTCGGTGATAACAAAACTATATCAATTTTGACAAAACTCTGATTATTAATGACGGCAGCAATACCATGAATTTATGATTATAAAACTCTAAGCTTAATTCAAATAAATTCCAACCTGCAGAACAAAAGTCCTCTGAAAAGAGATAGCAGCATAGAAATTAGTGTAAGCATGATTTAGGTGCTACAAAGAACACAAAGACAACATAGGCGCGGCAGAAATAAAACTCATTCACTTAGCCGTACACATAGGCAAAACAGAGGACAAAGGCGCCGAAACACAGACATCGACTATCTCAAAGAACATAGGCACTCGTGACAATCGCCTTCGCTTATCACAATGAACTTCACATAGGCGCTGGAACTTCAACTATCACATAGACGAACTTCCTCACTGTGAGACACAGAATCTTTCGCGTAGGAAAAATGAAACAATATAAAAGTTCTTTTTGAAAAGAAACATTCCCCTATCTGAGTAGAGGGTGATTCCGTGGGTGCGCATAGTATCATACGATTTGGGTTCGAGTGTTAGACCTCTCCCCACTGACCGTAGTCAGTGTTGATTTACATCGGCCTAACGTCCGAACACCTTTGTTTTACTGTCAAAGAAATCCCAAAGTCTTCTACTTAGGTTCTGATGTGGAGGGCATGCTCACTCGAGAGACTCTCCATGACCACTCATTTACCACCAACAAGTTAATAGAATTAGAGGTTAAGTCTGAGCAAAACTCTAAGATTTAGGAATAGAGACGCAAATATGCGGAAGTCGTAGGTATTTTTGAAGTGAAGGGGAGTTTTCTGGACTCCGAGGGTATTTTGGTAATTTTACCAACCCAGGGGTATTTTGGTAATTTTTTGAGCCAGGGGTATTTCTGAAATTTATGGGTTGGAACGGAAGTAGGATCGGATTCCTGACTTCCCAAGGCGCTGAGGCTCTTTCTGGAGGGTTTTAGGAGCTGCTAGGCTATTTTTAGGTCACAGGGGTATTTTGGTAATTTTTCATGCCCTACACAGACCTAGGTTTGGGGTGACATCTGAGTGTCGGACTGAGCTGATAACGTTTCCGGACTAAAGGAATGACAAGGGGCTTCGTAGAAGACACATAACTGTCAACTTGGCCGAAGGAGGGGCGTAAATGTAATTTCCACAAGTCGGGGGTTTTCTTGTAATTTTTCCCGATGGGTGTACATAAAATATTTGTGGAGTACACTGGATTCATTTAAGTCCCAATTGGGTACAAGAGTTGTCGGCGAGTTGTCGACTGTACAAAGATCCGCACTAACGCGGGAGACAGGGGCGTAGCCCGAATTACAAGAAGTTGCAGGGTATAACTGCAAATTACAGGACTTTTGTCTCTTACGCTCCCGGGGAGGACATTTTTGTAATTCCGTCATTATAGGGACAGAGCCACGTAACTTAGTCGTCCCGAGACGTAAAGACTTACAAATATGGCCCGCTGAGGGGCATAATTACAAACATGGCCCACTGAGGGGCGCAATTACAAAAACACCCGTTAGGGGCATATCCATAAGGCCCGGGGACTTACCCCTCACAGGCCAAACAAACAGAACAGAACAACTCCTTGCGCAGGCGGTCTTCTCCTCGTAGATGTCCGATTTGTAGGTTGTCGTCTTTTTTCTCTCTGTCCGTTCGTTCTCCACTTGGACCCTTGGGGGTCTAGGGTCGGCTGACCCCGCTGGGGCGCGACCCCGCTGGGAGGCCGCGTGGGTCGCCGGGCCTCCGCGGGGTGGCCACGACCCCCCCTCCGGGCCGGTCGCACCCCAAAGGCGTCATTTGGCCCCCGGGCGCCCCTGTTGACCCCTTTCGATGCCGTTTTCTCCCGTTTTTGTCACCCTGGGTTGAGGAGAGATCTATATATAGTCCCTTGGGGCTCTCCTTTCGCCACGTGGTAGCAATGTCTTGGTGGAGACTCGCGTGGGAGCGGAGAAGCGTCTTGTTTGTTTGTTCGGTTGTGCGTCGCCGTGTGGGGAGGAATCTTTGCGTTCGTCTGCGCCATGTGATACACTTGCTCGGCTCTTTTGACTGGTATACGCACGTACTTTCCTCATTAATTTCCCCGTTGCGGCGCCGATTGCAATTGTGTAGTCGGGCCAATGGACCCTAAATCACGGAGGTACTCCGCAATTTGACGGTGTTGACGATACGCCATCTTTCCGTCGATTGTAGCATCATAAAATTCTTGAAAATATTTTGAGAACAATTTCGGGTGCAACAAATGCCCCCCACGGGACGTGCGTCTCGACCGGAGGCGGGGGCGGATGGCTCGTGCCCTTTGAAGGGAAATGTACTTATGTGCCCTGTGCATAGACTTTGGGCTTTGCAAGACTGCATTTAATATTCATACTGCTGCCCCAGAATATGTTGGCCTGACTCTCCTCTTATATTTTCCTTTTCTCTGTGCTTTTAGACATGGCTAGCAGCAGTAGCAGAGATGGGAGTCGGACGAGGAGATCAAGGGTCAGGGGTACTGACGGGTGCCGAGTTGAGCGCACCGACCGGCGCATGCCGCCTTTCCCTTCACGCATTATTGAAGATGGTGATTTCAGCCAGCTCGACTTCGGCTATTTATGGGTCGCTGAGGGCTCTACTGAGAGTGCTGGGGAGGCTGAAGGGCTCGTGGACATGTCCCGCATTACTCGGAGCCACGGCCTTTACACTTATGACCGCTCAGGGGGTTATCCACGCCACTACCCTTTGGATCGCCTTCTCTATCGTTTCCTTCAGAGTTTCACGCCGATTGGCATGGAGGCCGATGATCCTTCACTTCTGGAGGAGAGACGCCGGCTTGAGAGGGCGATACTGGCAGGAGAGACAGCATGCAGGGGCTGTGTTCTTTGACTTATCCGAGTTACCCAGAGGGCTTCACTCGGTAGAGACACTACCCAGACCAGCAGAGTCTGGGTTCTTTTCAGCGGCATGAGAGTCTTACTGTTCGGGCTACACCACTATCTCCAACAGCTTGGCACATGCATGGGCAGCACAAGACCATGGATCAGGTTGTGGATGGCCTTTTCTTGACACCGACTGAGGCGAGCTTCGCGCAGGAGGAGTATGTCCATGACTGTATGGTTGAGAGGATTTTGTCATTGAAGACTCCCAGCTGGTACGGGAAGTGGTCTGTTGTCCCGTTTCACAGCTATCACCAGGGCGCGACAGAGTGGCTCTGGGGCGTTCTGACTGTCTACCGGCCGGTGTTGGACAGGGTAGGGATTCGTCATGCAGTGACGGCCGCCTTATATGCCTATCCCTGCCACACAGGCCTACTACTGGCTTTAGTGGAGAGGTTCGACCGCCGTTGGAACACTTTTGTGACGGCTGGAGGAGAGATCTCTTTGAACCTCTGGGCTTTCCAGAGGATTTCAGGTCTTCCGATCTGCGGGAGGCCATACGAGGAGCTATCACTAGATGACCTACACCTT